>BSBM01000487.1:6190000-6552500 GCA_027924585.1 Larix kaempferi | reverse complement strand
CATAAAGCTGTGTAGGTAGCTCTAATATTGTTTTTTGACGTTCAGATTTCTGTTTTTCTAGGAGTCCATTGCGACTAACACGTCATGAGTGGCCAGCATTAGCTTGCACCAACCCTTACAAGAATGTCCATAACTGATAACCAATATGGCCTCCAACCCACTTTCTATTTCAAATCATCAAGCATTGAAATATGCAAGAAATATCATAAGTTATACAATAGAGACATTTGAGCTCGACTCTTAATAGGTAATGTATTAAATGTTGCTTCCAACAAGGATACTAAATATTTCTCTAGGGTATTGAATATTTCTCTATTGAAAAACTATTACTCATAAGATTTGCACACACATTTAAAAATGAGATTATAAGGCGATGACCACAACATCCTTGGGATTCTTGCAATGTATTGGCTTAGGATTTAAAAATGTTACATTAATTCTTGTTTATAAATACCTGTGAAGAGAACAAGGAAATGATTGATATTTTTCATGTACTAAACATGTGTTGAATTGATTATGAAAGGATGATTCATGACTCTACCAAGAATGTTCCTACTTGAATGCCACCCTTGAGTTGAGACTATGATATCCACACTAACAATAGACTATTATAAAATGTCCATTAATTAACCTCACTTCTTACGAGAAGGAAGATGAATAGAAATATATGAACCAAAATCCATAATGTTATAAAATGTTCATTAATTAACCTCACTTCTTACGAGAAGGAAGATGAATAGAAACATATAAACCAAAATTCATACCATTGTAGTCGTTAAACAAAGTGAAAACTATATTAACCTAAAACCTCAGTCAACAATATACCACCTTTAAACCAACGAGATTAACCCATCTATCATTTCCATTACTTCATAGATGAAATAAATCAATACAACATAAAAAATAATAGAGAAAATAGTTTGGAAATTAAAAAATGTTTCTCCACTTTTCTGAAAATTAAAATATTATAATATGTTATTTACATTTTTTTTAATTAAAACTCATTTACCCATTTGAAAACCATTTTTCCAATGAATTTATATTTAATATTGTATGGCCATGAAGGATTGGCAGGAAAACCGTACATATATAACATTATGTTCCCACATAGCACATCACAGAGAGAAGCAGCAGTAGGGGAGCCTAAAATTTCTCACATTGATTCTCATAGTGCATTGGAGTAATTCAATGTGATTATTCAATTTGACGAAGAAGAAGGCCCCTTGACCATTTGTGGAGGAGGCCTTAGAGAAGGTAACCATTTAAGCAATTGTAAGATGTATCCATGGATGATCATAGAATGTGATTGGAATGGAATCCACTGTAAATTTTGTTGTTTTTAGGATAGATGAATAAGAGAGGTGATGCGATTAATGAAAAGCTCAAGAAATTCGACGCGGTGCTCTCCATATACAAAGACCAACTTGACCCGGTCATTCTCATAACGCTATCAAAGCACGAGCCATGCACATATTCAAATAGAGAATCTAACCCGGATTTCGATAAGGAATTGTAAGTAATGATGTTCTAGTTTGAATAGAATAAAATCCAGAGGCTATGGTAAAAATTATAAAACATAGATTTGTTTCTTGATCTCTCCTTCTGGAATTAAACGAATATATGAATTGCTTGAAATCCATCCGTCCCTATTTTACAGTCATCCACTGATTCCTATTGAGAACTAAACTACTTTCTAGATGCATGTGGTTTCTCCGGTTCCTTTCCTTGCATTAATATGTGGGTTCTATGGCATGTGATTTCCTTCGTTACTTATTTTGGAGATAAAAGCGCCGGCCTGTCTAATCTAGGTTTTCGGTCTAGTGACTTTGTGGTGATCTATGATAGCCTCCATGATAGTTTTTTTTCTCCCTCATATATATTTAAAGAGAAAAAAATCTAAACCCTGTAGATTAAGGAGGTTTTGGCATTATATTTAGTAACTTAACATTAAGGGGAGTTGCATTTAAGACTTGAATAGGACATGGCCTCAAATCTCACCCAGAATAGCCCTAATTCTTGTGCTTTCCATGTCTCTGATTAATCAAACAAAACCACAACATTGGAAGAAGTCATTTTTACGTACTTTCAAGCCATTCAAGCACAATTTTTATGGTCTAGAAGGAGTTGCAGCGTGTAACAGCCTCAGACAGTCTTCAATCTGGCAGAAATACTCAACAATAAATCACATTTGAAGGTAGCATTTAGATCTGAGAACCTATTTAATTGGAGTTTATTTACCTTAGAGAGCTGTCAATTTTTTCAGTACTATTGGTGAAGTTGTCCTCATTCTTGGATTTTAATAAAATAAATCAAGCTTTTCCTGGAATAATTACCAATGAAAGAAAGTAATTAACTATTACATGTTATTGACATTGATGAAATTGGTCCACACCTTTGAATGTACCAGATCAAGAATCCGTTCGATTTATTCTCGTTGCTTGCGAAAACAGTCTTGGTATGTTGGTCGAGTGCACATCCCATGCACCCTCTTATCCTCTACACCTTGATATTATTTGCAAGTTTGTTTGAACAAACGGTTTGCTGCAACAAGGGTTTTTTTCCTCATAGTTTATGTGGACTGGGATAGGAGACTACTTCCTCAGCAGCTGGGATTCATATCAAAAGTTCATCATAATAGTATGTTATGAACCAGAGATTCTCAGTGATTGGTCCTCATGCTTATAGATTTCAGCTCTGAAACTACTCTCCAAATCTCACAACAATTGTTCTCTAAATCAACTTCCAAAAGGAATTTTAAACCCAATATCAATACTTAACCTACAGAAAAATGGATACAGGTTGGCCTTGGGTTGCACCAATAAGTACAAGTCGGCTCTAGATTCAGATGTGTAGTTTGGCCCGATAATTTTGCAATTTTTATTCCCTTATTGTTGACCCATAACAGAGGATTGTCTTCAAATTAGTTACCATCGGAAGGAAAGGCTCCCGAACAATCCATAAATGAATTCCACTAGCAGTTGTTGTCATCACTGAGACAATAAGAAGTTGCAATCTTAAACTATACGAGAATTTCATATTTAAAGAAACCATAATGGAGCCATTTTATACAATATTATCCATATGTATTGGACAACTATGAGGCAAATTTTTCAAAAATGCATTCCCAAGATCGAATTCTGAAATATTATTTGTTTTTTATTTCACTTATCTTTGATCGAAGGTTGATAATAAGAGACGTCTCTACCTAATGACATTGTGTTTAATCAATGAATTATGTGTAACCCTAATCATTGTTATTGGTTTAAAGCTGTTTATTGATTCAACCTTCAAAACTATCTAGAAGTTGTTGATAGGTCTACATTTGACTTAGCCACTCCGGAATATCCTAAAAAAAACACTCAGAATGGACACTAGTGCTGCTAAGGGGATTTCTTGTTTCCTAAGCTATCCAGATCCATCCTTTCATCATTTGACTTGTCCATAACGCACCCTAGAATTGATAATCATCATTTGCTGCTGGTTTCACTTATATGCATGGCCAGAACCTCGACAAAGTGCCCAAAATCACGTCTCAACCCACGAAATAGACTTAATATACTCCATATATCTGATTAAAGTATTGAGGTTTGATTCTCAAAAAACCTAAGATCTAACCTAGGTCATGCTAGAAAATATCGCTTGATCGTGAGTTAAGGTGAGAAGGAGGGCACGCACAAATACTTATAGCTACATTCACTTTATAATGATTTTAATTTTTATTAATTCTAACTTTAGATGAAGAAGGCCCGTATCATTATAGTAGACATGAAATACATTATAAACCATTAATCAATCGTATATTAACAAATTTCAATCCACCTCTATACATAATGCCTAATCATCCATAATTCACATTAGTTGTGGATTACAAATAATGTCATATTTAGTGCTAGCATTAGGGAGTGGGTTAGGTAAATTTCATCTTGTAAAATTTAGGAAAGGGGTATTTTGAGGAAATTAGAAATGGTATGACTGGTCACCACAAACATAGACTTTTCATGCCTAATCATCCATAATTCACATTAGTTGTGGATTACAAATAATGTCATATTTAGTGCTAGCATTAGGGAGTGGGTTAGGTAAATTTCATCTTGTAAAATTTAGGAAAGGGGTATTTTGAGGAAATTAGAAATGGTATGACCGGTCACCACAAACATAGACTTTTCATGTTGTATTAGTTGGCCTTTCCAAGATGGGACAAAGTAAGTGCACTCCTTTTCTTCTCTCCATAAAACTATTGGGATGGAAAGCCTATTGAATCCTTTGCGATTGGAGGTTTAACATGTTTTTGTGCAAACATGAATCATTTCTGTTTGGTCTTTAAGAGACTATAACTTATATTGTTATAATACTCTGGCATCACTTGTTTATTCTGCTCTGAATTGTACAGTATGTGTATGAAATCTTCCACGACTTTTTTTAGGACATCTTATTGACTTTGAACAATTCTCTAAAGTGTTTATGAGGAATTGTGGTTACTACTAAACTAGTTTGTTTTCTTTGTAAATTTGGGGAATTTCACTTATGAGTAAGACATACGACATACTTAGAGATAAAGAAAAATATTAGAACATCATTACTTTCCATTTATGTAAAAAACTGTTATTTATTTAATCCTCTCCTGTTCCAATCAATTTGATACTCTTCTTTGTCTTCTCCTTCAAGGATAGACACAGACTGGAAGATTTTTATCTTAGCATCTGTGTAACACACCATTTTATTGTAATCCAATGTCATTACTTTAATTTAAAAGGATCATCATGCAAAGCTTTTCATGGAAACTTTTTTCCTATCTGATAAGCTCAATTTCATGGTGATGTTCGATTTACTTATTTTAATATTTATGAAAGGGAGGATGCCTGACTTTAGATCTATTATTACATGAGGAAGGAACGACAAAGTAATAAATTTGTTGCTATGAAAAGTTGGCATAGCTTGTTACTTCATAGTATACCGTATAGTTGATCCATGTGTATATTTTGACAATCAAGCTTAGCTTAGATCTAACTCAGGTTAGGTTAGAAAATTTCATCTATTGACATTGAGAGGTCACTTTGAACTTGTGAATCACTTCATTTACCAAGTTATGAATAGTATAATTCAATCTTCCACCCTTGTGTGTAGTATCCACATATCCATGGATCTGATCCAGATATGGATCCACCATGGAATTGGATCCCTTAGACAAGGAAATGGATCCTATAGAAAAGGAAATAGATCAAAAAAATTCCTATTATTTTTTAACCTAAATAAAAATCCAATTTTTAAATCAAAAAGACTTTAGAAACCCTAAATTCCTTTGATGGTTAAGGTATGCTCTCAAGATTTTTTAACTGTTGTTATCACCTGCTTAATCTAGTATGATGCTCGATGGCTAAATCTTACTTATAAGCCCACAATTCACCCTGATGGAGCATAGTAATATATCCATTAAAAGTTGTCTAGACCTGCACTTTCCATCAGGACAAGTTAGGACAAGGCACGAGACACCTATTAAATAAATAGCGTCAAATATAATTTGACCTTAAAAAATGACCCTTTTCTAATAAAGGAGGGAGCAAAGTGTATGGAGTATTCAATTACTGTATACCTTACATCCTGATAGTACATGCTTAACTATTCTAGGTCTATGGAAATTCATACATTAGCCATCAATGAATCTAGAATGATGGAATCTATCCTGTCTGGAATTCATTGTTGAGTTCTAACCAACCAAGCACCATAGATTAAAAGACTAGTGGCATTCCAAGATATTTTGGACCTTCGTATTGGCCTGACTTCCCTGTATTGAACATCCCATCTTCAGTTGAGCCTGCATATGGGACACCAGTGATTATTTATAGCCTTATGCAACCTGTACCTTAGTGTAGACATTCACAAGGACTGTTACCACCAATTTTGTATGGGCGTCCACTCATGAAAAACATAGAACTAGGGGTTCTTTTTGGCTATTTTAAAACATTCAAATCAAGTTTTGGGCATTTCAACAACCGGACAAAAAGTCCTTACAACCACATCTAGCATCCTAGGTATTGTTTAAAGAAGTACAAGCTCACAGTCCAACAACCTTACATCATAAACATCAACGGGAGTGAAGCAACTATGCACAGATCTGTCTCAGATTTGGGACAGTGATTCTGGGAAGCCTCATGGTACAAGTATTCTTATGACGGAAATGAACATATATGAGAATTTAATAGCAGTTCTGAGCCTCAAAAAAATCCAATTATCTTGTAGCATGAAACTATGCAATAAGCGAGCTAATTAGCAGGTTTGGGCCTATTTTGGGTTGTCTATATAGGTGGATTGAGATGCATTTAATACAAGTGAAAGAAAAGGATTATCATCATTTTAGGAGCATTTAATTTTAATTTAGTAAAAAAATTAAAAAATCTAGTTATAATAATAATGTTTACAAAACTAAAAATAGAGATAGTAATAATAACTAAACACCTAAACGTTTCTAGCTGCGAAATTGAGTTCCGGAATAAATTTTAGTTTATATCATCCCATCAAAATTTTCTATGTTTTGTATTTAATTATTATATTAATGTTGAGATTGAATTGACTTTGAGAACCCATGTGAAAACGACTATACACCAGACATGGAACCTTTGCTGGAATTCGTCATGAACGCTACAGATGTCACTAAGATCGTACGCATCACTGCTATTATATTGTTGGCTTTTAACATCGGCAGAGGTTTCAAAAGTCGTTATGCCAGGGATTTCAGAAGTCTTGGGAAGCAGTACTGCTAAGCTGTTCGCTTTTAACAGTGGCAGAGGTTTCAAAATTATTATAACGGAGGAACAATCCACACAGAGAATAACGGAGAAGGAGGATATATTCAAGAAAAGGTTAGGAGTGTCTAACTTTTAATTTCCAACATAAT
This sequence comes from Larix kaempferi, assembly GCA_027924585.1. NCBI lineage: Eukaryota > Viridiplantae > Streptophyta > Pinopsida > Pinales > Pinaceae > Larix > Larix kaempferi. The sequence continues at coordinate 6,545,608 of BSBM01000487.1, read as the reverse complement.
TGATATCTCTATGGTATTTGTTGACTTTGTTTTTCTCATCTATAGATATTTTGCTGGTTTCCCTGTTTATCAGGGCAGGTTTTGGAACAAGCTAATCTATATATTTAATGAAGGATTATTTCTTGACTTAATCTATTTATTTAATCATGGATTATTTCTTGACTTAATTAATGTACTATTCCAATCTATAGATAACATGTTCATATTCATGTTTTTCAATGCAGGTTTTAGCCACACAGGTTCCGCCTTCCACTGCTAAATTGGGATCTGTTGAATAACAATACATCATATACAAATTCTATCGTTGTACGACGTGAATATGTTTACGAGGATATAAAGTAAAATTTTATTTTGAGATAAAAGGTTCTACGTAGTGAAATTTGTAACCGTTGGTGTTAATTATTTTTTTAGAACTTTTTAAAATTAACTTCTTTATTACATAATATTATATTTCAAAATAAGAGTAATATTGAATGAAATGTATTAATAAATGGAAAATTGGAGAAGAGTGGGATGAATCATTGGTCATTTCACACTTTATAAATGAAAGTAATAATAAAATTGTCCCAAGAAGTTATAGAAAGAAATTATGAAGAACATAGTGATTATAATAATAATAACATTTTAAATAGAAAATATATATTGATATAAGATATAGTTTTTAATTTTACTTAACCAACTTTGAAATTATAAAGGATTATTTTTACTTTGCAAACAAGGTGAAATTCAAAATTAAATAATATATAATAATAAATTTCTTTGAATACTAAAATGTAAGAGACAAGCATGAATATGGTAAACGATTATTCTTATTTTGCAAGCAAGGTGAAATTGACAATAATAACTCGTTAGGTTTCCACATGCCATCACATACATATGTGAATGATGTTTTAAAACACCATCTAAAATGAGAATATTGTGACTTTATATATTATTTTATATAAAGATTATATATATATATATATATTGCAATTTTTTCATTTTTACGTCGATAGATGTTATTTTTCTCACTTTTTCCTTGAGATGGATGTTGATCTCCAGAATCATGAGACTCGAGATGGATGTTGATCTCCAGAATCATGAGACTCGGGGGAGATTCTTTGTTGTAGACAATCTTAAGTGGTGTAACGATTTGTTAGGGTGGTGTTAGTGGCATAACGAGCCGTTAGGGTGGAGAGTGGTGACTACAATTAAGTAATTTTATTGAAAATGGAAGACAAAGAAATCTTGATCTTGACAATTCTCATTATTGTAATTATATAGAAAATGCATATCATATGTCTACATCTAAAAATGAAATGATAAAAGGTGTGTATTATAGGAATTATGTTTACACATTTTGTTTTTTTTGTATAGTTAACAAGTTTATAGAAGAATTATTGTTGTTCTACTTAATATCTTCCGTTAATTTTAATATTTCTTTGAAGGTTTAAATCATACACTATGCATAATGATGTATTTTTAGAGAAAATCATCAACGAATTCATGAATTATAAATCATCTAAATGTGCCATATTCACCAAGAATCATATCTATGAATCAAAGTTTGTAGGGGTGTTGAAGGCCGACTATCTAAAAGGTGCAAAGAGAAACAATGTTGTCATTGTTTCTCTCATTGGAATAATGTGGACCTTGGTGAAAAAACTCATATTTTATCTCTGGTTATATAGGATGAAGAAATGCTTAGCAATAATAAATCCAATATTGCAGGTTACACATGCTCAAGGTGGAAGATATAAATACATTGGAAAAACCACAAGTTTTCCACAAGGTATCATCTCAGTTGCTAAAGACCTTCGACTTTGAGTGGAAGATATACATATTTTAATTGTCACGCGATAATGATAACAATCAAAATATTATGATTATATTGTTAGAATATAGCATGCCATGGATGTATTATATTACAAAATGAGTGGATAACTATTTTAGTGATGGTCAAATTGATATGGAATTGGTCTTATCTCTTCCATAACAACCAATTGATGTCTCTTATCGACTACACTATGTATACTCTAACATAAATGAAATGAATGTAAATGTTATTGAGAATGAAGGTATTCATAATGATTAGGTATCCTAGCACCCTTCGTCATTTGCAGTTAGATTGTACCTAATGCATAGAGGGAACTAAATGAAATAAGATATTTTATTGAAAATGAAGAATCCACTTTAGAGCCACCAATGCAATGGCCAAAAATCTAATTGTATCCAATAAATGAATAGAAAATATAAGGTTTATTTGACATGGCTTCTCCAAAATTATTTCCAACTAGTAATTTGGATTGGTTTGCCTACATGAATATGCACTCCACTCATCCATTAGATGTAGCTTGGGTGGTTGGGAGGAATGATTGTTACCTCTCCAACGAGGTTCAATTCTTGTAAGTGGTCACATGATGCTCTTGTTGGGCCCCTATGAATTGAACCTCTCCAACGAGGTTCAATTCTTGTAAGTGGTCACATGATGCTCTTGTTGGGCCCCTATGTATTGACTATGTAATTATGGCCATACCTTGATTCTTCGGAATAGCAGGTGTTGGCATTTCTCCACTTGAAAAAAGAATATGCACTCCACTTATTCAAATTTGTGATCAATGATTTGAAAATCATCCAAGGTTTTATTACTTTTTACTCAACATAATCATGCAACATTGAAGCCAAGGTATTTCCGATGTCTTTGTGAAAAAAAGATATAGGGAATGGAATCCTAGCAATAGTAGCATAACTACGTAAATAACCTATTGAAATGCTTAACACTAAATTGGTTGAACAGTTGATGTATTTTGGTTAAATATTAAGAGGTACAAAATCATATTGGACTAAATGTCGTAGTGAGGTTACTGCATGATTACATAAGTTGTATGTCCAACTTTATTGTTATGCACCAAATTCTAAAAAATAACATAAAAAGCGAACATATAGTATTCCAATGCCTTAAGAATTCACTAAAAATATTAGTAACTAGCCTCTCTAGAGGTAAAAATCCTTTACAATGTATTTCAAATACAAAAACAAGATGGGATTAGATGATTCCAAACTATATATATATATATATATATATATATATATATATATATATGGTATGATTACCATTCTAGAGCCTATGTAATTAGTCTCCTATCCGACCAATAAATATAATACTAATTTGATAATAGAAATATAACATCACAATATATAGGGCTTAACATGCCCCTCCCCTTCAAACAAGTGTTTTCCTCAAAACTTGATTAACTTTGGATGTTTTTGCATGAATGAACTATCTTCCTATTTTGCCTCTTCTATTGGCAAGTTCTTCCACTTGATGAGGTAATCAGTGATTGCTCGATTTCATAGTTTATTGATCCCTCTCTCAATGATTGTTTTAAGTTCTATTATTAATTTTCATTCTTCAACAATCATTGGCAAATTGCTCTAGACTAGGATCTTGCCACCAAATACCTTTTTTAGGAAATAAACATGGAAGAATACATGAACATGTGAAGTTGATGGTCACTCCAATTTATAATCCATACTTCCAATCCTTTGCAACACCTTATAGGGACGAGAGTACTTTGGTGGTGATTTGTTGTTCTTTTGTTGCTTGAGGGACATCTTTCTATATGCTTGTAGCCTAAAAAGTATGCAATCTAGAACTTCAAATTCTCTTTCACAATGATGTTAAGATGCTTGATGTTTCATCCTATTTTGTGCTATAATCAAGTTATCCACTGCTTGAACCATAGATTTCTCTTTCGATCATGTTGTGATTGAAGGATAATGATATCCATAAATTGCCATAAATGGTGACATTTTTTTATGAAGCATGCAAAGATGCATTGAACCATCATTCTACTAAGGAAATCCACTTGAACCATTGTGTTTGTTTACCATATGGAATGAAACTATGAGTAAGAACTATGAGCCATCTAAGTACCCAACCAAGAAAATAATTCCATCCAAAAGTTAGGAGTGAAATTTTGATCTCTATCACTTAAAATAATAATTGGTGTTCCATGTAGCTTCTGAACTATTTCCATGAATGTCACAGCTACTACACTTGCTTTAAAAGGATGATAAAGAGAGAAGAAATGTGCATACTTTGTGATTTGATCCACTACTGCCATGATGAGGGTATTTCCTTCTAACTATGATCAACTTGTGATAAATTCCATTGAAACCTCTTTCGAACGCTAACTTGATATGGATAATGGTTTTATCAAACCTCGTGTATTGATTGTATTCCATTTGTTTTGTTGAAAAACCAAACATTCTGCCACAAAATTTTGGACATCATTTTTAAGATCTTCCTAGAAGAAATCATTCTTAATCATGTGGTTCATTTTCAAGAACCATGAACATTGTCCTATTGCAAAAGTGCACAATTCCAAAAGGATCTTCTATTTGAGTTGAGAATTTTTACATAAATATAGGCGATCTTGGTACCATAGTGAATCATTGCTCCACAAAAATTTATCTAGTGAATTGGGGTCCTATTGTAGTTGTTGAATAAACTTGCATGGCTTTTGATCTTATTTCCATTATGTCATTTCTTCTTCTACCAAATAAGATTTCATAACGGAAATAGCACAAAGTAAGTCCTCAGTGTCATCTTCTTTTCTTGAAAATGCATCAGCCACCACATTCTGTTTTCCTTTTTTGTAGATAATTTCAAATCCCTAACCTAACACATTTGTAACCCATTTTTGTTTCTCTTCTGATGATAAGCATTTTTCTAAGAAGTACTTAAGGATTTCATGATATGTTCTCACCTTGAGGTGTCTTCCTATTAGTTATGTGTGCAATTTGTTTTTTTAAGTGAGAGAGATTTTTGTATTATATATAAAAAGGAGAGGTTACATTCGAGCACAAACAGGCCGAAGACCTGTAAATATTCTGCATGAATAAGCTCTCAGGCCTTACAAAAAGGAAATATTGTATGATTGTTCTTCCCATATTAAAATCTCAACTTACAAACACTGTAGGTATCATCCAAAACATCCTTAAGAACCCCCATAACATGCTAACAAACGATGAATTAAACCCTAATCAAATCCTAAAAGGACAAGATGCAGTAGTAGAAACCAATGACACCTCAACTAGACAAGAAACACAACATAACAACATTACAGTAAAATATAAGGCATATCCGGGAAGCGGCCTTGAGGATTATCGGTCAGCACCGAGACGGGAGCTTCAGAAAGATGAAGGCCCATGGAGTGTAGCAGGAAGTTCATATTCTGCTTCAGCTCCTTGGATTCTTCTTGAATCACGTTCTGCAGTTCTTCCTCCGGCTTCCCATCTTCCCTCTTTTCCATACGGTCTTGGATAGCATACCCCACCATGTTTATCATGACCCCAGTAAAGGGAAACAATTTGTTCATACAGGATGAGATGACGAGTAGTGTTCCCCGGGTCCATGACCCAGTTCTCCATATTCTAGCACTCCTCCTATGGGGTCTCTTATCAAGCTTTTTCCAGAGCTCCTACTGCACATCCTGAATTCCCTTCTGTATGGCCGAATGTAAATCCAGTTCGAAAATACTAGATTCCAATTGAGCTTTCTGATGAGTGTGAGAGAGTCTGCAACTATCATCCATAGGGATTACATCTCTGTTATGCCGCTGGCGATGACCATAGGTGGTATTCTATCCTTCCTCTAGAGTCTGGTTGCCCATTATGCTAATTCCCTTGGCTTTTCCTTTCTCCATGAATAGGATATCACGAGGAAAATGCATGCAAAGCAAGATCTTGTGAGTACGTCCATGGTCACCACCTTTCCAGTCCTTATAAGGAAAGCTACCATCCCAATCAATAATTAGCACCGTACCTTCCATTGAAGGTGACTCGTACTGCCTTTATAGATATCCTTCATGCGAATAGTTGGATCTCCCACTTTCAACATTCATGGCAGTAGTCATAACTATCAACCTAGACAAGATTGAAAACATAATCCATATTAAATGAAGTGTCCTTCCCAGTAGCCTCTCCTCTTAGCCTTCTAAGGCTTGACAAGAGAGATGAGACGTCACATGTCAGGGATAGGCTCAGCCTACCGCGGGCTTCCTTTTCAACATGATAATGTGTGATTTCTTGAGATAGAGTGTCCTTACACCTGTCCTTGGCTACCGGATCGGTCAAGCTCTCCCACGAGTTGGCATAAATGGACATGTAATTTTCACTCCTAAGGTTCACCAACAGGTCCGCCAATTTATTACTATTGAGCTTAACATGGGATAAGGTAAGGGCCATCCCGGGTTTAAAATTGTCACCAACTTTTCTAGTCTTCCCTCTAAACTCCATGAAGACACCACCTTGGAGGTTGGTTTTCCAAGATGGATTTTTGTATCCATGTGGAGGATGATCTTAGAGTCTCCTTCGACCATGAGTGGGGTCCAGTTCTGAGCATAGGCCATCTGTATACAGTAGATAAATCCTTCTAATTATACTGCATTATTGGATTCAGTTCCAAGGAAGCAAATTTTGAAACATAGCATTTCTCCCTATGATTTCTAATCACACAACCAAAACGAGTCAGTCCCGGATTTCCTTTTGAGGTTTCGTCAAAGTTCATTTTGAAAAACCCAGCCGGAGGGGGGGACCAAGACTCAGGGGTAGAGTTGGCCATGAGCGATCTTCGTTGTTTTCCATAACATTGAATTGATCCAGATATTCCCCAAGCCTATAGAATGATGGTGTCCGCAGCATTGGCTTCCTAATCAGAAATTTCCCCCAAGACTGCAACTTCACAGTTTCGAGCATCTTGCTTCAAATGGAATTCCAGACCCCATCCACAGAATTGGCCTTTTCCCTTCCCCAGTTGAACCCTAATTCTTCGGTTGTTTAAGGTTGCTTCAATTTTGTTTATTTCTTCTTCAGGACCGAATTGTTCCCACCAGTCACGAGAATCCCAAACCCTATACTCCTGTTCTATGTTGGTTTCCTCCCAAATATCTTTAACCAAGATTTTATTGTTGTTGATACACTCCTGGATGATTTGGTGCACTTTAACATTTCCTTCTAGAGGAGGTAATTATTGCCAAGAGTCTTCCCAAGCTTTAGCTCTTTGACCATTTCTAATTTCCCATAAACTATTATCATGAACAAGACTTCTACCTTAGGTAGTGGTCTTCCATATATGGGATACTAAAACATTCTTAGAAAAGCGGATGAGGTTTCCTTTATCCCACCCCTCATCATATTTGATGTACCAGATATTTTCCTAGGGTTCCTGGCTATGAGTAACCCGATACCACCATATCTTGGCCCCAGTTACATGATTTACTTTTTCAGGGTCACGGAGGTTGAGACTTCCTTGATCCTTCGAAGAGAAAATAGTTTCCCACTTTACCAGTGCCCATTTCTTATGTTCGCCTAGCCCGCTCCACAGGAAGTTGCGTTATATGTTTCATATCTCTTTTAGAACTACTTTTGGGGGTGCCATGGCCGAGAAAAAGTATATAGGCATAGCTTGCAGCACCACTTTAACCAAAACCATTCGGCTAGCAAAATTGAGTGGCCCAAGAGTCCAGTTTGACAAATTTTTCCTCATTTTATCTAAGAGTTCATTCCATGACCCTTTATGGGCCATAGAATCCACCAGGGGGGATCCAAGATATTTGGACGAAAGGGAGCTCTCTTGGAAGCCAAGGATTCAACAGATGTTACGTCTAGTGATCTTAAGGGTATTGAAGAAGAAGACCTGGGACTTTTGTTCATTCACTTCCAGGACCGAAGCTTTACCAAAGTTAGTTAAACAGAGTCGAATCTTCCTGGCCTCCTGGACTTAGGGGTGTCCCATCAGCATAGTATCATCCACAAACTATTGGTAAGTTTGACGTTCCTCTCTTGGGTGTATGAGAAGCTCCTACATGTCATGGTTTCCTTGCATGGACTTGATTGTTATTCCTGGGGCACCACTTCCAGTCTCTATATTTCACCCTTCTTTTCCTTTAAGGAGGTTATTAGGTTAAAGTATACACCCAAGATCTAGTGATGATACCTAGTCCCATCCCCCATTCTAGTTAAGGAGTGAATGAAGGTTATTTTCTCCTGCTGAGTATGAGGGCCATAGACATTGGTTAAAAGGCTAGATACTGGGAACCCAATAACCCCGAATTCACCTGAGAGGAAACAATGATTCCCATGAAAACCTGACATACTTAATATGTTGGGATACCATAGGATTCCGAACCCTCCTTCCATACCTATGGCATCGATTCCCATTCCTTCACTGCCCTTCCAATTCTTTTTACTGATTTCCTAAAGATGGCTTGCCAAGCACATAATTTCTTGGAGAAACATAATGGTCGGATTTGTCAACCTAATATTTTTGAAGGATTTTTTCTTTCTGAGGGCTGTTAAGACCTATTATATTCCAGGATACAATCTTCATTAAAATATTAATAAAATAATTATAACCCTAGAGAATCGCTTATGGTAGGGTACTGACCTAATACAATCAACTTTAATCCTACTGCAACAATGCATTTTCGGTTAGATTTCCTTCCCTGTTTCTTGATTATCTCTTCATGTTTCCTCTTGTAGTCTCTTGGGGATCCATGGTTAATGCCAAGACAATTGGATTCTTTGGCTTTGATGATGGCCTCTTTCAGAAGGAAAACTTGCTCCTGGGGGACATACCATTTTTCTACATCTTCACAAGCTTGTTCAATTCCATCAAGATCGAGATCTCCAATATCCATATCTTCAGTGTCTTCTTTAGTTTCCCCTCCTAGGTATTCACTAGGGTTTTCCTCCTCATCAGATGTGGTTTCCTTTGTGTCTTTCATCTCCTTTTCCTAGTTTCTTAGATCTCGTTGGTCCTTGGTAGGCATCGAAACAATCTCCTCTGATTGTTCTCTTAGGGATTCAACTTGATTGGAGGTTAAAATATTTTTAGAGCTTTCTATGTTTTCCTGTTTCCTGCCTCCTCTTTTTCGATTGGAAATCCTCGTGAACACTTGATCCTTACTTTCCTCTTCCTTCTTAGGCGAGGGTTTTGGAATATTCATAAGGCAATCTCTAAATAAATGACCATATTCATGGCACTTATGGAATATAAACAGAATTTGTTCATAGTCTAGAGTTTGAACCCAATATTCATCTTCCCATGACATCTTGATAACTTTTGGTAATTCCTTAGATAGGTCCATGTAAACACATATCCTAGCATAGGAAGTGTACCTTTGAGTCTTGGTTTTCTTTGATATCTTGATAAAGGATCCTAGGTTGTTCCCAATATCTTCCAGAATTTTTGAGTCCCAGTATTCTCTAGGGAGGGAGTAAAGCCAAATCCATACTGGGGAAACCCTCATATATTCTTTATCTCGGAAACATTCTCCTTCCATGGTCTCAAAAAGAGACCCACAAAGTAGAATAAATAAGGCCCCCCGTCTAGAAACCTATTTCCATCCTCCAGACTTAGGAAGGAAATGGTGAAAATACCCTTTGAGACGAGTTGGAGATCATAATGACCTCTTTGTGTGTCTTGTACTAATATTTTTAATAAAAGAAAGAGAATGCAACAGTGATTTATCCCCCCTCAATATTGATGGAAAATCCAACAGGTTGTTCCTTTGTCATTATTGAACTCCTTTGACATCAATGACAACCCCATTCAACAATATCGTAGGCTTAAGGTTCTTTATTTTGGGCATGTGTGGTGGTTTAACACATCACACATGGCCCATGAGTCCCTAAGGAAAATTTTATGGCCTTAGACTATAATGTTTAACCCTAGACCATGAGAACATTCATTGGCATAGTTATTATTGAAATGTCCACTGTACCATATAGGGAATGTGTGGTGTCTTAGGGCTTCAAGTGTGGACCATGAACCTCAAAGGATAATGTTATTTCTTAAGGAATGTTATGTATGATTAGGGAATTCATTTTTCTAGTTGGGTGTTGATGGTCTATTTTTATCTAATAGAATTCAAGGTACATGGCCACATGAACTCTGGTATATGATTCCAAGAAGCTTCTTACTTTGGTATCATTCTTTGGGGTTGGACAACTAGACATAGCTTTGGTTTTATTAGGGTGTATCTTTAATCCTTCTTTAGATATGACAAGCCTGATATATTTAATCTCCTTCTTAAATAATTTTCATTTTATTTACTTAGCATATAGATTGTATTCACGTAGATTCTACAACAATAAGAAGAAATATCTTCTCCTACGAAGACTTTTTGGACAAACAAATGATATGGTTGGATGCACAATCAACACTCTAGAGACCCATACCCTCAGAACAATTTAATCCATCAACTACTCGAAATGGTGACCATTTTACTGAGGTCACTTAGGCATTTTTATAACCAGTATTTTTATACTTAGACAATTTGTGCAATTTCTAAGGTGGATTTTTTATTTCATCAAAATCCTAAACCAATGCCACTATATGATGTATTATACTTCACTGAGCACACCCAAGCTGATTTCACTCTCAGACTCATCTTCATTTTCCCTAAGCCGGCATTTTACTGAACTTGGTGAAAAACTGCCTAAAACCCTGTTTTGGCAGACCCATAACTTCCTCCTCAGACACTCTCATGACAAGCAAAGACCATGGTGTGGTAGACAAATCAACAAGCTACATCCTTACCTTATTCTGTGGGCATTTACTTTAACCTATGAATTATGGTGGAAATTTTCATGAGGAGACTTAGGTAGTTTTACTACCTCTCGTGCAAAACATCCTGAAACCCTGTTTTGGAAGGGCTTTAACTTTGTCATCAAACACCCTCTTTGAGAGAGGAGACCATGGTAAGATAGACTCTTCAACAAGATACAGCATGATAGTTTCAGATAATTTTTACCATTCACCAATGAGGTACTGCGTGCATTTCCCCAAGGCTTCTTGGACCAATTTTCCAACACTTAGCCATTTTTCAGAATGTCTAAAAATGCTTGAACCCTTGTTTTGGAAGATCTATAGATTTTCCATAAAGCACTCTTTTCAAGAAATGATACCATGGTTATATAGCCTATTCAAGAAGGTATATCCTGATAGGATGGTGCAGGAATTTTCTTCAAAAAATGAATTATGGCGGGTATTCTCTTAGAGTAGTTTTGACTAATTTTTCCATACTTAGTCAATTTCCAAAGTTTCACAAACTTGCTATACTTTTCCATCATGATGTCAGATTGCAACAGTGACTTCATGATGATGATGATGATTATGAAGATGATGATGATGAATATGGACCCGTGCAGTACATGATCAACGTTGGACCCGTGCACTAGTAATTTTCAACGTTGGACATGTGTAGTACATGATCAAGCATGCATCCATTTGCGTTAGCATGATAATTGTGCATTTCCTTATTGAGCTTCTCTTTGTTTCGAGAATAATTTAATATTCTCTACTAAACAAGGCCAACCACATGAAAGTGGAAGCTCCTATGGCCCCACCCCCACATCACTCTCAATTTCCCATAACCCAACAAAATCTATGAAAAAAAAATGTGTTTTTTGTCATACTTTATAAGAAGCAATGTTTCTAATTATAACATATACCAAAAAAAAGGAAAATGGAAAAAACACTAAGAAACAATTAATTTATACCTACCAATAAATTAATTCAATATTTATATTGCAATATTAAATCAAAATATATAGAGTGGATATATTCAGACATACCTCACACACTTCAGTGGACTTGATCATCATCTTTTTCATTTGATTCATCATCTATATCATCCGATCTAGAGTCAACATTGTAAGGATTGGCCATATCATCATCGTCATCGATGTCAATTATGATCATCATGTTCTCGTAGATATCATGTTCATGGACATTGTCTACTACATCATCTGATTCAACTAATATTTGACATCTTCTTCTGGAACATGATCATATAACTCATGTTGATCATCTTCAACATCGTCTTCTTCTTCGAGACCCTCTTCATCACCTTCCTCTACGGTATACTTTAACGACCTTCCCCTTGGATCGTGTTTCACAACAAATGACCAATCCACTCTACCTAGAACCTCAGAGTAAAATACCTGTTCACATTGGCTTGGAAGAACATAGGGATCCATTCCTAGCTCAAACAACCTTGTATTAACCATGGTAAATCCATTATCATGTTCAATAATAGTTTTATCGGGATCATGTTGAGTCAATCGTAACCTGTACGATTTGACAACGAACAAAACTACCTTGAAGGAGTTAAAGTTATACTGAATAATATCTTCCAAATACCCATAGTATCGATTTTCAGAGAGTTCTGGATGTCTGTCACTTCTACAGGAAACATTGGTCACCTCAAAGACTACAGATATCCCACAATTTGATGTTTTCTTTGTTTCATCCAACTTTTTGATGCGATATCTACAACCATTGCACCACAAATCCTTACGGTGTTTTACCTACAAAAATCCATACACAAAAAGATTACAACATGATCCAATATTTATGATTAAGTGCATGTATGTATTTATGCCATAAAGGGAAAAAAATCAACGTGTACATCAATATGTTTGCAAAAAAACTAAATAGTGTGGTTGATTAATTATATGCTTTCCTGCTTATCTTTTAAAACATATGCTAAATCGATTTCCCTTTGTGTAAGATTGGTATCTGATCCATTGTGATGCGCTATTAACAATCAAATTGACACCCTTAACAAAGTGAAGGCATAATCATATATTTACTATGCGCCTGCAACATGAAGACAGAAGAGAAGTACAGAAGAGAACAGTCCTCTCTGATCTAATCACTACTTCCATAACTAGAAGGATTGAGTGAAGAAAGAAGGATCCTCAAGAGACAAGGTTCAGTGATTGAACTGCTCAATTGAAGGCTCAAATCTAGTCTCCATCATTCAATAGTGAGAAGAAATGCACAAAAGTGCATTAATTATACTTAAATATGCTAAAGTTGTGAAAAAAGCCTAAAAATACTATGGAAAGTGGGTTTTTGAGAGAAAATAATAAAAAAACATGAAAAGGGATAATCCCATATTGAAAAGAGAAACTTGAAAGCCCATTTCCCAATGCTATAAAACAAAGGCATTTGGAGCATAGTAGAGGAGGACAAAGGAAGAGCAAAGGCATGCTGGAGAGATTTTGAAGATTGGAAAGCTCAAGTTCTTCATCAAAATAAAGGGTGGAGAAATGATAGCTCATGGCAAAGGAAGAAGGATGCATTTCAAGCTTCATTCTAGATATGTACTTTCTTCTCTAGCTTAATATGAAATGATTCAAGTTTCCTTCCATATGGGATATGTTTATGATGGCTTTAACTCTTGAGAAATGCTTGATAGTTGATTAAATATCTTAGGAAATTTGTGTTAATTGTTTCATACCTGACATTGGAACTCACCATTCCACAGTAATATAGCTTGTTTAATGGAGATCTAACCCTACCTTTATAGCTACTATCAGATTGGCGACCATACTAGTTGAATTTCCTTGAAAATTTCTTCATATTTTGGTGTTCTTGAATTTTCTTGAAAATTTATTCATATTTTGGTGTTCTAACCTTTCAGATCTACTTCAATCATCCTTAAGATCCCTCAAAGAACCTTTGATGCAGATGTAGAAGCCCCAAACCGGCCTAAATCCACCTTCCAACTCAGAAAATCCTTCAAAACGTACCTCGAATCTCGGCTTTTCTTGCTTTAAAACTCATGCGCACTTTACTTGTGTACATAGAGAAACAACTCACCTTGCACACTAGCAACCTGTGCCACTGTCTCACCTTGCTAGTGTACAACCTATGCCTGACTCCCTTGGGCACTCTGCTCTGTTCTAGACTATGTGTCGACCGGGTTTTTGAGTTTTGAGAGATTGGTTCTTGATTCTTGTCCCATTTTTTGTGATTTTTCTTTATGGATGGGCTTAGAAACCTCTTATATTAGAGTTTAAACCTCATTTGGATCCTCTTTTGCTCAAGATTTGGAAGATTTTTAAAGAATTTTAAAGCTTTCTTGTTTCAAATTCGCAAAAATTGCTAGAACTAGTTTTGAGATTTCACTGTTTTAGGGCCACATTTAAGCTTATTGTTTGTACTTGCAGACCTGAATATTGATTCAAGACATGCTAAGTTCATTTAACTACTAATTAAGAAATATTTGGGAGGGTTTGGATTGATATTTTCATATTTGGGATTTCCTTCCAAAAATCTTTAAAAATGGCTTAAATTGACATTTCTTTCAATTTTTTCTTACAATTGGCAGTAGATCCATTTGCTTAAGGTCATATTTTTCTTATAGATCCCTGATTGGATAGGATTAGGACTAAACTTTACAAGAATTTTGATTCATTTCATAGTTTGCAAATAGTGAAAAGTGAAAAAACATGAATATTTGTTTAAAGAACCTTAAGGCCCTTTAATTTTTGACTCTCATGCACTTGCTTATATGAAACTTGGAACCAAATCTCAATTATTCCATTTTAAAATATCACTTTAGCACATTTTCATTGAAAAAACAAAAAAATTGAACATCACACTTTGAGATATTTTGAAAAAAATATCCTTCCAAAAGCAAAAACAAGCTTTAATTAGTTAAATTTTGTTTTGGATCTATAATATTTTCATTATACTCTTGCACAATTAGAGGAAGTTGTAGCTTTAGATATCAATTTTCTTGTGATAAGTTGTGTCTGAGCCACCGTATCCTCTTCACTTGGACCTTTGGGCGATCTTGTGAATGAGAAAGTGGATCTCAAGTGTAACAGTCTAGGATTTGATTTTTCATGCATCTTATTTTCGAGCCGTCGTATCCTTTTCAGTTGGGACTTCGTACGATCTTGTGAATGAGAAAGTTGATCTCACGTGTAACATAGTAGATTTCATTTTTGCATACAGTTTTTCGAGCCACCATATCCTCTTCACTTGGGCCTTCGTGCGATCTTGTGAATGAGAAAGTGGATCTCAAGTGTAACAGTCTAGAATTTAATTCATAAGCATTCCAAAGGGCTCTGCATATCCTCTTCACTTGGGCCTTCATGCGATCTTGTGAATGAGAAACAGAGATCCCCTGTGTAATAGAATTAGATTCATTTTCACTGAGATATTTGTTTGGGTTACATTGATTTTTGAAAATCAGTTATTATCCATATTTCAGAAAAACTGTTCTTAAATATCAGAAATCTACCAAAGAATTTTGCATGTTTGAAAGACACACATGAACCTCTAACCTTTCATTAGTTTAGAATATTCATTGAATTGAAAGGTACAGTAGTGAGCATATTGCATTATTTGGTTCATATTTTTCGAGTCAACACACCACCAGTTTCACATCCACTCCTAAAACTAAGCAAACTACCCTTAAAATTGGTGCTTAATCTAAAATTGACCAACATTTGATTTTCATATCACCAACAAGTTTAGGTTAGTACCCTGGATTAGGTTTGGAGAGTTAACACTCCCGGGCTGCAAAAATTTTGAAACTAGCATTGATTACTGAGAGTAAAGCCATTAGTAGCAAAAAACGATTGTCGGGAAAGTGCTTTTGAAACATGCATCAAGCATGAGGTCAATCTGGACAACTAAGGGTGGTTCCCCCCTCTTGCTTGTTTAGTGGGACATGAGATCATCAGGCGATTCTATGTTCAGTGACAAGTCCTCGGGGTGACATCACTATTTTCTAGAGTACCTAGTTATGAGAGTTGTCCTTGACTTACAACAACTCCGCCCGGCAATCAATTGTGAAGTGTTAACTTTCGTGGCTATTCTTAGAATATCACATAGGCTATTGTGAGTGGGAGACACTTGCAATACCTGAGACAAACTTTGAAAATTTTACTCCTTGGGAGGGTGATTGGTCAAGAACCAACACTTGCACCCCTAGTGATTAAAGTTCATTGTAACGGTTCCTCATACCTTCGCTGCTAGAAATTATTTGAGGCTTGAGATCCCTCAGCAAATACTAGTTTCAGAAGGCCCTCTAATACAGATTTTCACTGAACTTTAGTTCTTTGGAAAAGTAGTTTGCTTCCTTGGATCTATAGGAATTTTTACTGTGTGGACACTTTTTATTTTTATTGAGTCTAGACTGACTTAGGATTGTTTGATTAAGAATATCATTTTAAACACATCATTTTATCAACTTCTTAGAAGCAGATACTCTCCCGATCCGCCAGTCACAGCTGCCAGAAATTGAAGGCCCTGCTAGATTGTAGAGACAGACAAAAAAGCCACATCCTAATGACTTGGAAACATAATTTTTTTTAAAGTCAATTAATATTACTCAAGAAGAACAACATCAAACAAACCCTAAACATTCATCGTCACATTAGGAACTGAATACAAACATAGTTGATAATCTTACTCTAGTTGAAATTGAAACATTGAAAAATCACACAAATGCTCACATAATTACACCTTTGATGAGTCTTTCAGAACCAGTTATACTTACTATCCGTGAGTCACTTAGTGATATCAAACCTCTTTTTGAAAGTTTTAATGACATGCAAAATTCAACAAGTGACCCTATGGCTTCATCAGGAGCACAATCGACTACATCATCGCAACATCAAACAGTTGCTGGAGGTAGAAATACTTCAAATTTTTCCTTTACATCAATCCCAATAGTTAGTATGCCTGTTAGTAGCACAAGTTCAACCAACACTTCAGTGCCAGTTGGTACAGTTTTGGCTTCCAATCCTGGAAGTACATCCACTTCGTCTGCAGGAATCCTTACTGAAGGGTATGCCTTACCAAACATTGGTTTCCCATATGGTTTGGCTAATAAAGGTCAAAACACACAAGGAGCAAACCAAAATCCTCTTGGTATGCCTAACACTTGTCCAAATTCTACTTCTGGGGGCAACCCTTCACCATGGAATGGTAATATTCCTTGCGGAAGCAATGAACCAGGGAACATTTATGACAATTGGGGCTATGCTCCTCAGGTTAGTGGAAATGCCCCCCGGGGTTATCCTCCAACTTATCCTAGCACAATTCCTAGGGGAAATCCACCTATCAACCCCATTCCTCCATGGAGTGGGGATTTTTCAGGGAGTTTCCAATCTTCTTGGGGACCACCTTCACAAAGAGGAAATCAACCTTGGAACGCTTATCTAAACCAAGGAAACAATCAATGGTTTGGTGAAATTCCAGAAAGTAACCAATCTTTTTGGGGCCTACCTCCGCAAGGGGGAAATCCATCTATCCATCCCTTTCCACCATGGAGTAGACAACATTCAGAAGGTAACCAGTATTTTTGGATGCAATCTCCGCAAGGAGGCAGTCAACCTTGGAATGATTTTCAATACTAAGTTCAACCGCCATGGTGTGGTTGGGATCTAGGAAGTAACCAATCTTCTTGGGCCCCACCTCCGAAAGGAGGAAATCCACCCATTGGTCATGTTCTAGGAAGTAGCCAATCTTCTTGGGGTTAGTCTCCACAAAGAGGAAACCAACCTTGGAATTCTTATCACACCCAAGGACCACATCAATGGACTGGTCATTTTCTAGAAAGTAACCAATATTTTTTGGACCTAACCCCGCAAGGGGGCAATCCAACCATTAACCCCATTCCACAATGGAGTGGTCAGGTTCTAGGAAGTAACCAATCTTTTTGGAACCAACCTGCAAGACTTGCATTTGATCCAGCTAGGCTGCCATATGGACGTCATGTCAATGGTTTTATGGATTCCGTCAACCAACTTGAACAGATTACCCCACATTTGGGACAAGTTTCTATTCAGAATTTGCAACCCATAGCTAGCTAAGAAATGCAGAAACCCACTAAACCTTCCAACACTTCTGACATCTTTATAGTCTCATCGATAGACCTTAGAGGATAGAAGAAGAAGTATAAGGGTAAGCTAAGTGCTAATGCTTCCCAGGATTCTGAAATCCTTATAGTCAAGTCCAAAGACATTAGGGACAAGAAGAAAACATACAAGAGTAAGAAAAATGCTAACTCTGGGAAAAGAGATGCACCAACTATGCTTCAATGCGGTGGGAAACAAAAACCCACTATTTTGACACCTGTACCCTTGCTAGGGGGAAACCAGCCAACCCCCCCACCCCCCACAAGGGGGAAATGATCCCAATTCCAATGTCTTCATGTGTGATCATGAGATGAACATTCAAACAAGAATTTATTCTTATGATGTATCTCCTAGTACATCGGATCAATTGGTATCATAGCCAAGTGGTTCTCTTTACATTGAGAAACCAACCATAGACTTAGTACCACACCCCCCCAAAGGTGTTCTATGTAGAACAATGCATAATCCTAACACGCGAGCTACTCAGAACAATAATGTTCTTGAGGACCTAGCTCAAGTACCATGTGCCATGTTCACCTTGGAGGTATTGCAATGTCGTTCTGCGCAAAGAAAGGAACTATTGTCTACAATTGGCGATGTTGATCCTTCTGATGTGACTTTGATCATATCAGGCATAAACCATTCAATATGTAGGATCCTTTCCAAAGTTGCTTTTCAGGTTAAAGTAACGACTCATGGTAATAACATCTATCTAACCATAGTGGACGAGAGGACCTCAACTTGTGTAATGTCATTTAATTGTTGGCAAACATATGGATCACCCCTATCTATCATAGAAGTTTCAAACCAAGATACTCAAATAGCTTTGGCAGATTCAAATCAAAATATTCCCTTGATGGAGGAATATGATTCGGTTACTTGGCCCATTTGAGCTGTGAGATCTCCTAGCTCACATGATTTCTTGGATTACATTTTATCATCAGATGAAGACATCCCTAAAGTTGTAAACATTTGGTTGCACCCACCTAAGGACATATTTTGTGAGGCCACTGGGAGCATAATTGGATTAAATCTACCCAAGTATAGGAACATGATTTGCATGTTCCTCGATCTGATCTAGTATATCTGGAAGCTTGCATATAGGTTCAGGCTATCCCTTTGTGAAGATGCATTTGAACGCTTTGCAACCCAAACTTGCCATAGGGTCGAACCTGTTGGAAATTGGTGGGTCAGCCCTTCATATTTGTATTTTCCACCATTCTAACAGAGGAGCCTACCGAACATGGGACACCGTAGTCAGCACCCAATTGCCATTTTGGTTCCCATGTTGAGTTATTCTCATAGGCCTGAGAGCCTGTTGATGCCTTGGGGGTGCAGGGGAAGTGCAAAGTGCTGGAATGGGTTCCAAGGCACAAAACAGGGGATGAAAACCCAACCAAAGGCTTTGAAAGACACTGCGCAAGGGCAATTCTATCCTCGAGCTATTTGGTGTGGTAATCACCCACAGATATTTGGCCTCCGTTGGCACTCTATGATTTAAGGGGTTGATCAATAAGATCAGTTTCCCAATTTAGGGAAAAAATGTGTGGAAAATAGTTAGCAATTCTAACTAAGCCTATTTAGAAAGAAACCTAATCTTAAGTCAGATCTATTCTAATATGAAAAGTTGAGTGTTCGTGTAGATCAACCTTGAATTATAAAAGAGAAAACAGTATGTCACCTGTAATAGAAATGCCTTTAGATGAGATATTTGCAGACTTAAATTATGATTTATTTAATGAAAATTAAATAAAATAATCCAAGCTTAAAGACCATCAAGATATAACCTGTTATCCTTTTGTTGATTAAAAAGTCAACAATGATTGATTATATATATATGTGATCAATTGCAAAAATTGATAAAGAAAGTATTTAATCAAAGAAATTTAATCAAATATTTTCATACACACATCTGTTATATAGAGAAACCAATACAACAGATCTATGTATTCATTATATATCCAACGAGAGATCATATGCATAACGGATGACAATCTAGAACATAAAATCAGGAATCCTTAAAGAAATTGAAGTGATAATCAGAAGATGGATCCGAAAATAACATTATTGTATTAAGATGCCTTGTACAAAAATTACAATGACTCTGACTGCAGAGTATCTTCAGTATAATCTCCTGCTGAGTTACAGTTACAAATATTCCAACCCCTAACTAAGAGAAACACCCCCTCTTAAATACTAATTAACATAGGAGACCAAAAGGAGAAGTTCTACAAAATAGGGATTACAAAATCAGATCTGATTAAAGATCCAGGAAATCCTGCCATTTTTCATAAATATCTAACAATTCATCTACATTTGGGAAGATGACAAATTCCAAGGATAATTGAGCATTACATGCATTGTTCTCCATATCATTCTTTGCTAGCTTGTGCCAAATACGTAGGTACATGCGAATCCTCCCTTCCATGATGATCGGTTCCTTAACCAAGTGATCTACATCTTGAATGTTGACTTGTTCCAAATCCCGAATCTTCTGTGCAAATTCTTCACATCTGGTTTCAAGTTCTTCAAGTCTGCATTTCAGTGGCAGAGCTTCCAAAATAGGATTCATGAGTGGAAAACCTATGGCATCCTTGATATTGTCGGCTGCATAACATTGTCTAGTGCAGGTGTCCGTTGATTTATTAATGATTTCCTTAGCCAATTCATTCAAATCAAGCCATGTGTTCAAAGATGCCTTGACCTTCTTGATCTGGAAGGTATTAAGGATTGGGATGTTCTCTGCAACATTCTTGATATACAATTGCCATTGATTGATTTATTCTTCAGCTTTACAAGCTTGGAGCCTTTTTGCCTTCTGTTCTTCAAGAGTAGAATACATCTTGGAAAAACTGATAAATTTTTCCTTGATCTCATCTAAGGGAATATATAACTTCTTCAGTAATTCATGCTGACTCTGATTCACTTCAAGGGATAAATTTTTGAAGTCACAGGGTGTGAATTTGAGAACATTGGAGGAAGCTGCACTTGTAGTTGCATCTTTAACCTGCTTTTCCAAAGAGGCTATCTTTACGAGATCAGCAGAACGTTGAGAATGCAAACAGTTGAATTTAGTAAGAAGAGTAACATTCTTCTGTTCTAAGTCTTGTACTTTATCTGCCCAAGTTTTCCTGAGGTCAGCCACATCAGCAGAATGTTGATTCTTTGTTTTAGGCAACTCTTCTTTCAGGTTTCTAATTTCTTCCTCCCTAAGGTCAACTTCTTTATCCAAGACCTGGACCGAATCCCAGATAGCAGTGGCAAAAGCCCCTAAGGCTGCTGTTGTTTTAACCACTTCAATTCTTGGGTTATTAGTTCTGGGAGCCCATATCACCTGGTCTGGTTTGTGTGCTTCCAAACCACCTTGGCCTTGACCCCTCTTCCCTCTTCTTTTAACTATCGCCTTGTCATCTTGACGATAGAAAATGTCTCCAAGAGGAACCACATCTATGTCTATATACTCATTAATGGACTGTGTAGGAACAGAAGTGACACTAACTATAGAAATCAAAGAAGGTGTATGTGTAACAATAGAGGTGGGGATAGGTAGATTGACTTGAGTGGTAGCTAGAGGTGTACTAATGAATTCGGGAGCTAACACACCTTTGTCTAGGGAGAGAAGTGAGACACAGACTTCAGAAAGTTTAACGTGAACATGACTATTTACTTCTGGGAGAAGAAGTGGACTCTGATCTTCACTAGGTGAGTGTGTAGGAGAAACCTTTGAAGATGCATCGATGGAGTTTATTTATGGATCAACCGTAGATGATTGTGGAGCGATATCCAAAGACTGGGGTTCTACAATAATAGATGGTGGAATGGAAAAAGGGACTGAATGTTCAGGTAATGAAGTAGTGGAGTTGTTGAGGGTATTAAACATGTGGGATAATGCAAATGGAAGTCTTCCTCCCAGAGGAAGAGTAGAGTTTGGTTGAACAGATGGTAACACAATTGCTGATGATGTGATACCCGGGGCATCATTAAACTCCAACATTGACTGTTCATGGAAAGAATGATCCATATCAATATTGTCCAACAATTCCATATCAGTCTTAATATCTCTAGTGACTTCTTCAACTACTGGTACTGGGGAAGGTGAAACTATTTCTTCATCATATTCAATTACATCTACAGTAGAAATTTGTGATGAGGAAGGCATGACCTTCTGTCTTTTAGTTGGGTTATCCTTGGTTATGACCAAGTCATCGTCTTCGGGAGTATTTGGAGTGGAGGCCTGATCATCCAGTGTACCTGGTGGATGAATTTTATCTGCAGTCCTTGGGGGTTCTAGCAGCTGAGTCTGCAACATTGATGACAATTGTGTTATTAGCTGTTTGGATTCATGGGCTGTCTGCAGCATGAGTTTAGCTTCTTCATTAGCTTTCTCTTTCGATAGTTCCCCCTGAATAGATTTGCATTTGTCTCCATCATGACTGGTGGGAAAAGGAGTATTTTTAGACTTCTGAGCTTCTTTCTCTTCCCTGTCCTTCCTTGCTTGTTCAACAAGATTCAACTGCATGGTCTTGTAACTTCGGATTATGTCCTTCAATTGTTTTTGATAATATAGAATGTCATGTTGTTCTTGAGAATCCTTTGCTTTGGCCAAGACTTGAGAAAATATGTCTACCCCCTGATATATGGAATCATGAGGGATTGACTCATGTGTATAGTCTATCTTCATGTGAACTTGCTTTAGGTGTGCATCCAATAACTTCTTAGGATCATGTTTCCCTTTCGGGGCAACACCTAATCTTAGAGAAGCTATCTGAGCACCCAGAACTACAGCCCAGGTTGATGTTGGAATGACCAACTAACCCAGATTCAGAGGAAACTTAGGCCAACTTTTCTTCTTGGGTCCTACGAGTCTCTTGTACATACCATCAGTTGCAGTTTGAAAAGAAATCTCTTGTATTACCATCCTGTCTGGAACTATTCTAGGCAAGAAATGAATTGCTTCACTTCCCCAGATTCTGATGTACGAAAAGTACTCACCTACATACTAGTCACCCATTGTGTTGATAAAAGCTTTGGCATCTTCTGAAAATGAAGGAGGTTGCTGCTGGAAGATCTTGAAATAGATGGTACCCACAAAAGAGTCACATATGTCATATATCATAGGTGCAAAATTCCCTTCCCATAGTGCTGAATGGTAGATGTGTATAGGTGGATCTGAAGGGGTCCAATGCCAACCCAAATTAGGGTACTGGAACTCTGAGCAGAAAACATCAAGGACATATGCAGATAGGAAGAAGGGTGTCTTCTTATGAGCTGGTTCCTTCTGATATTCATGGATGGCATTTTTTAATTTAGCTGACAAGATAGAGGCCCACGAAAAATACTCACTTGTAAGTAACAAATGATATGCTATGGGTTCCCACTCTGCTTTAAAATGGGAATAATTGGGTTGACGAAAAAGCCGGCAGAGCATGGCTACGAGTAGGGAAAAGGGTTCCTTAAACCAGGTAATAGGATAAAGGTTATCCGACCTTGGTACAAAGGCATTAGGCTTGTGCATCCAAGACTTAATCATTTGATTGAAATTATACCGGGTTTTGGACGATTGTATGAACTCAGCAGAGAGGGTCTGTACATGGGGTTTCAGAGCAAAAGCTCGAACAAAAACCTTTTAGCGAAAACATGTCAATTGACAACCTGTACTGTCATTAAAAGAATGGTCTTTGAAATCAGCATTCTCAATTAACCACTTAACTACATTTGTGTAGGGTAAAACAGCAAGGCGTGTAGTGATGGCGTGAATTTTGGAACCCCTAATTTTCTCGTAGACTAGTCTATCATTCTCGATATGGGAAAGGTGAGCATTATAAAAAATGGTGTATATCCTAGACCAGTCCATCTGGTACGTTTCAGTAACTTGTTCACTGGTGTCAGAGAGAAAACAAAAATTTGGGTCTTTGATCAAGGGGTCTTTGTACGATGATTTAGATTGTTTATTTCTCGACATGGTGGAAGAAATTTGCAATATCTGATTAATACAGAAAATCAAATGAAATTCAAAATAGAAGTAGAAAAATTGTAGGCTAGTAGCATAAGGATGACAGTGGACTTACCTGAAATAACCAACAAACTGAAAATGACACCTGACACGCAATCCACAGTAAAAATGATAACACGATAACGTAATTTCTTCAATAGTTAAAATGTAAAACTAAAAGGTGAAAAACCCTATTAAATACATTTACCAAAATAAAACCAACCATGCGATCATAACAAATGGATGAATGAGATCAACTGCAGTGGTCGTGGAATCAGGTTCAGGTATGTTGATGAAACTTTTATTCAAAGGTTCCGCGAGCCGAAACCCGAAAGTACGGATTTGCGGGTTGCGGGTTCACAAAATTGGAAATAGGAGAAAGGATTTCTGAAAGCCAAAAATCGACCATGCGGGTGGCGGGTTTCAGGAACGTGAAACTATGAGGAGAGATAGCCATCTCGAAAGCCAAAAACCAACTATGCGGGCGGCAGGTTTCAAAGACATCAAACTATGATGTAAAATAACCACCCCGAAAGCCGCATCCCGAAATTACAGGTTGCAGGTTTTGGGAAGACACACCAAATAAATGAAAAACCACAATCCCGAAAGCCAAATGCCGCCATTGCAGGGTTTGGGTTTTGGGGTAATTAGTTCTCGATCTTATTAATGAATGATTCTGCAACCCGCAGGCATCGGGTTGTGGGTTTCGGAATTAGCAAAATCAAAACTTAAAAACAATAGTCCCGCAACCTGCATCTGTCAGGTTGTGGGTTTCAGAATTAGCAAAATCAAAACTTAAAAACAATAGTCCCGCAACCCGCATCTGTCGGGTTGCGGGTTTCAGGTTCTCTAAATTTCAAGTTTCGGGATGATGATGACAGTCAACAAAATACTCAAAAATTTTTCCTCTAAAGACAAAAACACTTAGGTAGAATTAATAAAACCCTTACAAGCAAACAAACCAAACACATGGGTGAAGAATTTTAGAGGTAAGATCAAAATCAAATATTAACAAGATGATTCACCCAAATACCTTTGTGTTTATCTAGAAATGGGGTTCCCTTGCTTACGTGAAGCATGGGATCTGTTGTGCCCACAACAAATGTCGACTGGCTAGGAAGAACCAGCTATCTCTGCAATGAAAAACCAGCTTAGAGAAAACATTAAAACATGTTAGCCAGATCTCCTTTCTTCAGCTTGAATTTTAAAAAAAATGATCACAAGGAATACAGGTGACGAGCATGGACCATAAATTAATAAATATCCATTTCTGATCATATTGAGAATAATGTAAATCTGATAAGGGAGTTGAAGAAACCACTAAGTCCCTTCGCCTATATGTTGTCACGGGAAGCTGCTTGTGTTGAACCAAAACACATACTTGAAAATGCTTCTGGATATCCCAATAACACATCACCTCGATTTGTTGAGATGTTATTTACATGCATCATTTTTATTTTTTATTTGTTTGGATTAAATCTAACTGTGTGTATAAAACCACTTCCCTGACTTGGTGATCAGATATAAGCAATGCCACTCACAAGGAGGATTCAGAAACTGATCAAGCCAGCTCGATAACGAGACTCCTTGTCTTTCAGTTGAGGTGTTGAAAGCAACTATCATGGCTTGGTAACCATATATTGATAGCTTCAGTCCAAATTGAACCTCTGATAGTGGCAGGGCTGGCTTGTAATAAGACCTCCCTGTTCTCATATGCACAGGTATCTTGTATTAAAACAAACATGCAGCAATTCAGATTTTATTAAGTTGGACAATTACAAGGCACTACCATGGCTTGGTGACCATATATCAGTAGTGTTACTCACCAGTGCTAGGTTGATCATGAATGGACCGACTTGTGATAGGATCTTCCTACTCTTAGTAAAACTGAAGGTCACCTTCCAAGTGTGGTAGCTTGGTGTGAAGATGTCATTCTGCTTATCACATATGAACCTAATGAGCAGGCTTGATGACAAGATGTCCCATCTTGTAATTTAATTTATCTTAAGGTGAATGGTGAAAGGATCCAGAGCAAAACAAGCTGGCAAGGTTAATATGGTATTCAACTAAAACCATGAGACATGAGACGATGGAAACTTGGTTATCCCTCAAACTCCGATTAACAAATAATACATGTGTAAAATAATGACCATCGTAGAGATATATTAATTCGAGGTCCCGCAGTCATTAACCATATGTCCTATGTTGAATGATTTGTAAATACAGGACGAAATCATAGCTGGCAAACAGTTGTAAAACCAAAAATGGAATCATCACCAAGAGATAAACTGATTACTAAATATTGCTACATGTGTGGGTCTTTGAAATCAAACAAAAGATAAATACAAAAATAAAACAAACCAAACAAAAGAAAATAAGCAAAATCAATCTATGTACAAAAATATCAATCTAATTTATACAAAATGACTTTTGAGGAGTAAAAAACTCATTGGATAGGTGTGCACAACACCTTCAATGTCTGGAATCGAACAGTACTAGAACCCACCTTAGATTTGGTTTGTCATCACAAATACTTTATTAAAGAGAAGAGAAAAAAAAAAGCAATCTAACCATTAAATTTTTTATCAAAACTAATATGTTCTATACCTACTCCTATACTATTCTAAAATAAACAGAAACTAAGTATATTTGAATATCCAATGGAGCCAATCAAGTAACCTACAACCTGCAAGATAAAACAAATGATGAATCGGCAATGAAAATTTTGAAAATGAAGATCCAAAAAATTGAAAAAATTAAGTAAGTTTCTTATTTACAAAGAAATGAAAATGACATGGGAAATTGTTCAAAAATGTTTGTTCCAACCATAAATAAATTGAATCATAAAAAATGTATTGGAAAATTTTTAAGATCATGATCTAAAATATTTTCATCAAACTTGAGAGTGGAGAATATTTCCTTTAGCAATATATCATCGTTATTGTGTTGAAAGGAAACATCGGAATTTGAATCTTGTGAATGATTAACTTCGTTTTTTAGATATTCATGCTTGTCAAGTGTATTAGATTTATGTGATTTCAAAGCATTTGATCGAAATAACTTTTCATTTGAAATTTGATTCATAGAGAAAGCATATTTGGAACAAATATTCTGAAATTCAATCTCAATTTCAGCTAACTCATCATCTAAATACTTATGGTTCCCATTCTGTTCATAATAATCAAAATGGAAGGACGAAGAAGAAAATTTTTCAAGTTTTGTAAAATGAGAAGAATCATTATGGTCTTCAGAATCTGAAGTACATTCAGTATCTTCATAAATTTCTATTCCAACATCCATCTTCTGACTTACTGAGGGAGAATGAATATTATTCATAAAAGAAGGACTTTTAAAATGATTAGAAAAAGATGAAAAGCCCTCTTCACGAGTTCTTAAATATTCATTTCCATTAATAGTTGGATCATCATGATCAGGTTGATAAAAAGGAAAATGCTCAAAATTTATTCGAACAAACTGTTCATTCCATAGATCAGTAATGTTAGAATTAATATTTTCTCCAGCTGTCTCCGATTGACATTCCAAAAAAGGGAGGGAATATGTAAAACATTCATGGTACTCACATTCATTTGGAAGAGAAAAAGGACTATTAGAATTTGCATCTAATTTATTTTTGGTATCTAAGGAGGAAAAAATTATTTGTTTCAAATTATGTAGAGTATTTTGAATATCCTTTTCTTCCTTTACGGACATAACTTGATTGTACATGTCATTGATTTGAGAATTCAATTGAGCAGTTTGTGAAACATTTGATCCTTCATTAACATATTCAACATCATATTAAAGGAAGGGATGGAAGAGATTTGAAGGATATCCCTTCAAGTCTTTCTCAAGAACTTGAGCTTCTTTACATGCTTCATTGAAATATGTTATCCCTTGTCTCAAAATAAACATTGATATAATCTTGGGAAGAGATCTAACATACCAACAGAAAGTGAGTTGTGCTGCAAGTCTATGCTCTTCACGTAAGCCATAGTACACTTGTTGAAAACATGTGTTGAAATCCCGAATTGATTCTCCATCAAGTACTTGCATTTGAATAAGATTTTGATGAATTTCAACCGCATCATAATCTTCAAAAGAATCTCTGAAAACATTCTTAAATTATAACCAACTTGAAATTGAATTCAAAGGTAAAAAATAAAACCAAAGAGAAGCCTTACCTTCGAAGGTAAATGGAAATAATCTGCAAGCAACATCTTCATGTATGATATTAAATAAACACAAAATAGATTCATACCTCTTGATATGCTCGGTGACAGATACATTACCTTCTCCATCAAATTTTGGCAAGATCTTAACTTCCTTTTTAGGGAGTTCATGTAAAGGCCCTGGTACGCTTAGTGCGGTATCAGACTCCCATGCAGGGATTTGGGAAAGAGCCATTAAAACATAATAACTGGAAGCTAGCTCTTATTGTGGGCAATGTGCCAGTTCATGCCCTCCTTCTAGCACCATTTGTTGATGCCTCGGGGGTGCAGGGTAAGTGCAAAGTGCTGGAATGGGTTCCAAGGCACACAGTAGGGGATGAAAACCTAGCCAAAGGCTTTGAAAGACCCTGCGCAAGGTTAATTCTATCCTCAAGTTGTTTGGGGTGGTAATCACCCATGGATATTTGGCCTCCGCTGGCACTCTATGAGTAAAGGGGTTGATCAATAAGATCAGTTTCCCAATTTAGGGAAACAAATGGTTGGAAAATAGTTAGAAATTCTAACTAAGCCTATTTAGAAAGAAACCTAATCTTGCGTCAGATCTATTCTAATATGAAAAGTTGAGTGTTTGTGCAAATCAACCTTGAATTATAAAAGAGCAAAAAATATGTCACGTGTAACAGAAATGCCTTTAGATGAGATATTTGCTGACTTAAATTATGATTTATTTACTAAAAATTAAATAAAAATAATCTAAGCTTAAGGACCATCAAGATATAACATGTTATCCTTTTATTGATTGAAAAATCAACAGTGATTGATTATATATATATATGTGATCAATTGCAGAAATCGATAAAGAAAGTATTTAATCAAATATTTTCATACACACATTTGTTATACAGAAAAACCAATACAACATATCTATGTATTCATTATATATCCAACAAGAGATCATATGCATAATGGATGACAATCTGGAACATAAAATCAGGAATCCTTAAAGAAATTTAAGTGATAACCAGAAGATGGATCTGAAAATAACATTACTGTATGAAGATGCCTTGTACAAATTACAATGACTCTGACCGCAGAGTATCTTCAGTCTAATCTCTTGCTAAATTACAGTTCCAAATATTCCAACCCCTCACTAAGAGAAACACCCCCCCTTAAATACTAATTAACATAGGAGACCAAAAGGAGAAGTTCTACAAAATAGGGATTACAAAATCAGATCTGATTAAAGATCCGGGAAATCCTGCCATTTTTCATAAATATCTAACAATTCATCTACATTTGGGAAAATGACAGATTCCAAGGATAAGTGAGCATTACATGTGCTATTCTCCATATCATGCTTCGATAGCTTGTGCCAAATACGTATGTACATGTGAATCCTCCCTTCCATGATGACCGGTTCCTTAACCAAGTGATCTACATCTTGAAAGTTGACTTGTTCCAAATCCCGAATCCTCTGTGAAAATTCTTCACATCTGGTTTCAAGTTCTTCAAGTCTGCATTTCGGTGGCAGATCTTCCAAAATAGGATTCATGAGTGGCAAACCTAGGGCATCCATGATATTGTCAGCTGCATACCATCGTCTACTGCAGGTGTCCGTTGATTTATTAATGATTTCCTCTGTCGATTCATTCAAATCAAGCCACGTGTTCAAAGATGCCTTGAACTTCTTGATTTGGAAGGTATTAAGGATTGGGATGTTCTCTGGAACATTCTTGATATACAATTTCCATTGACCGATTTCTTCTTCAACTTTACAAGCTTGGAGCCTTTTTGAATTCTATTCTTCAAGAGTAGAAGACATCTTAGAAAAACTGATGAAATTTTCCCTGATCTCATCTAAGGCAATATATAACTTCTTCAGTAATTCATGCTTACTCTAATTCACTTCAAGGGCTAAATTTTTGAAGTCACAAGGTGTGAATTTGAGAACATTGGAGGAAGTTGCACTTGCAGTTACATCTTCAACCTGCTTTTCCAAAGAGGCTATCTTTACGAGATCAGCAAAATGTTGAGACTGCAAAAAGTTGAATTCAGTAAGAAGAGTAGCATTCTTCTGTTCTAAGTCTTGTACTTTATCTGCCCAAGTTTTCCTGAGGTCAGCCACATCAACAGAATGCTGATTCTTTGTTTTATCGAACTCTTCTTTCAGGTTTCTAATTTCTTCCTCCTTGAGGTCAACTTCTTTATCCAAGACTTGGACCGAATCCCAGTTAGCAGTGGCAAAAGACCCTAAGGCTGTTGTTGTTTCAACCGCTTCAATTCTTGGGTTATTAGTACTGGGAGCCCATATCACCTGCTCTGGTTCATGTGCTTCCAAACCACCTTGGCCTTGACCCCTCTTCCTGCTTCTTTTAACTATCGCCTTGTCATCTTGACGATAGAAAATGTCTCCAAGAGGAACCACATCTATGTCTATATACTCAGTAATGGACTGTGTAGGAACATAAGTGACAATAACTATAGAAATCAAAGAAGGTGTCTGTGTAACAACAGAGGTGGGGATAGGCAGAGTGACTTGAGTGGTAGCTATAGGTATACTAATGACTTCGAGAGCTGACACACCTTTGTCTGGGGAGGGAAGTGAGACATAGACTTCAGAAAGTTGAACCTGAACATGACTATTGACATCTGGGAGAAGAAGTGGACTCTGATCTTCACTAGGTGAGTGTGTAGTAGAAAACTTCGAAGATGCATCGATGGAGGTTATTAATGGATCAACTGCAGATGATTTTGGAGGGATAGCCAAAGACTAGGGTTCTGCAATAAAAGATGGTGGAATGGAAAAAGGCACTGAATGTTCAGGTAATGAAGTAGTGGAGTTGTTGAGGGTATTAAACAAGTGGGATAATGCAAATGGAAGTGTTCCTCCCAGAGGCACAGTAGAATTTGGTTGAATAGATGGCAACACAATTCCTGATGATGTGATACCAGGGGAAGCATTAAACTCCAACACTAACTGTTGAGGGAAAGACTTATCCATATCAATATTGTCCAAAATTTCAATATCAGTCTTAGTATCTCTAGTGACTTCTTCAACTACTGGTACTGGGGAAGGTGAAACTATTTCTTCATCACAGTCAATTACATCTACAGTAGAAATTTGTGATGAGGAAGGCATGACCTTCTGTCTTTTAGCTGGGTTAGCCTTGATTATGACCAAGTCATCATCTTCGGGAGTATTTGGAGTAGAGGCTTGATCATCCAGTGTACTTGGAGGTTGAATTTTATCTGCACGCCTTGGGGTTTCTAGCAGCTGAGTCTGCAACATTGATGACAATTGCACCATTTGATGTTTGGATTCATGGGCTGTCTGCAGCATGAGTTTAGCTTCTTCATTAGCTTTCTCTTTTGATAGTTACCCCTGAATAGCTTTTCATTTGTCTCCATCATGACTGGTGGGAAAAGGAGGATTTTTAGACTTCTAAGCTTCTTTCTCTTCCATGTCCTTCCTTCCTTGTTCAACAAGATTCAACTGCATGGTCCAGTAACTTAGGATTATGTCCTTCAATTGTTTCTGATACTATAGAATGTCATGTTGTTCTTGAGAATCCTTTGCTTTGGCCAAGACTTGAGAAAATATGTCCACCCCTTGATATATGGAATCATTAGGGATTGACTCATGTATATAGTCTATCTTCATGTGAACTTGCTTTAGGTTTGCATCTAAGAACTTCTTAGGATCATGTTTCCTTTTCGAGGCAACACCTAATCTCAGAGCAACTATCTGACCACCCAAAACTACATCCTAGGTTGATGCTGGAATGACCAACTGACCTAGATTCAGAGGAAACTTAGGCCAATTTTTCTTCTTGGGTCCCACAAGTCTCTTGTACATACCATCAGTGGCAGTTTGAAAAGAAACCTCTTGGATTACCATCCTATCTAGAACTATTCTAGGCAAGAAATGAACTGTTTCACTTCCCTAGATTCCAATGTATGAAAAGTACTCACCTACATACCAGTCACCCATTGTGTTGATAAAAGCTTTGGCATCTTCTGAAAATGCAGGCGGCTTCTATTGGAAGATCTTGAAATAGATGGTACCCACAAAAGAGTCACAAATGTCATATATCATAGGTGCAAAATTCCATTCCCATAGTGTTGAATGGTAGATGTGTATAGGTGGATCTGAAGGGGTCCAATGCCAACCCAAATTAGGGTACTGGAACTCTGAGCAGAAAACATCAAGGACATATGTAGATAGGAAGAAGGGTGTCTTCTTATGAGCTGGTGCCTTCTGATATTCATGGATGGCGTTTTTTAATTCCGCTGACAACATAGAGGCCCATAGAAAAGACCCACTTGTAAGTAACACATTATGTGCTATGGGTGCCCACTCTTCTTTAAAATGGGAACAATTGGGTTGACTGAAAAGCTGGTAGAGGATGGTTGCGAGTAGGGAAAAGGCTTCCTTAAACTAGATAATAGGATACAGGTTATCCGAAATAGGTACAAAGGCATTAGGCATGTGCATCCAAGACTTAATCATTTGATTGAAATTATACCGGGTTTTGGACAATTGTATGAACTCAGCAGAGAGGGTCTGTACAAGGGGTTTCAAAGCAAAAGCTTGAACAAAATCCTTTCGGCAAAAACTTTTCAATTGACAACCTGTACTGTCATTAAAAGAATGGTCTTTGACATCAGCATTCTCAATTATCCAGTTAACTACATCTATGTAGGGTAAAATAGCAGGGCGTGTAGTGATGGCATGAATTTGGGAAGCCCTAATTTTCTCATTGACTGGTCTATCATTCTCGATATGGGAAAGGTGATCATTATAAAAAATGGCGTATACCCTAGACCAGTCCATCTGGTACATTTCAGTAACAACCACTTATACTATGAAACGAGAACTCGACACAGTTCTCGTTTTTCTCTCTCCTAATTTTAGTAGGTATTTTTAGCTCCGTTTCAAAAAGGGGTGATGCCAGTATCACACATTTTCATTTCGAGGCATTTTTTGGGACCTTTGAATTATCTTTATCGTAAAAAAAAATTAGTTTTCATTTTCAGGTACATTTTTAGAAATTTAGCAAAATAGCATACATTTTTAAGCAATTTATAATGAAAAACATATACATTTTGCAATTTTTTCGATAAAATAAGACATTTTTATGGACAAAATAAGACACTTTTATTGACAACATTGTAAAAAATTCCAGACAATATAGACATTTAAAACCATTTTCAATCAATTTTCAAATATGTTTTGTATAAAAATGATACTATTTCATATTATTTTCCGAAAAGTGTTGATTCACATAAATTCAAGAAAAACTATACAAATTATTTGTAAAAAACATATTTCAAACATTATATATAGAAATTTTATTTCTAAAATTAAGTCTGAAAGTCAAAACATTACTAATATATCTTATCAAAATATTATCAAACTTAGCATTTTTTTCAAAACATGAAACTAATCAACAATATCATGGAGGCCAAATTCATGTCCTCTTCTGCTGCATGTTTCCCCCCTCTAACATTATAATAAAATAAATTAAAAAACAAATTAAACTAACCCCTAACAACATTATAATAAAAAATTCCTAACAACATTATAATAAAAAATTTAAAGAAAAATTAAAAACAAATCAAACTAACCCCGTCGATGCCCGGCATCGAGGGGGCTGTGAGGGCCGCCCTTTGGCGCCCAAGCGAGTGACCTCCCTTGCTTGGGCGCCAAAGAGTGGCCCTCACGGCCCCCTCGATGCCGGGCATCGACGGGGGCCCTGAGGACCGCCCTTTGGTGCACAAGCGAGCGACCTTTAAACAAAATTTAAAAATACATTAAAAAAAAAATACTAAGTATCTATATACTAACCAAATTTACATTATAAAATTTTTTAAAAAAACTATACAAAAACTTAAAAACAATTAAAACAAAAATTTAAAAACAATAAAAAAATCAAACTATACAAAATTTTAAAATAAATTAAAAAACAAAATAATTAAAAAAAAATTAAACAAACTTTAAACAAAATTTATAAAAAATTAAACAAACTTAAAAAAAAAAATTTAAAAAAATTTAAAAAAACATAAACTATACAAAAATTAAACAAAATTTAAAAAAATAAAACAAAATAAAAAAAATAAAACAAAATAAAAAAAAAACTATACAAAAATTAAACAAAATTTAAAAAAAAAAAAAAATTTAAAAAATTAAACAAAATTAAAAAAAAAAACAAAACAAAACTTAAAAAATTAAACAAAATTAAAAAATTAAACAAAATTTAAAAAATTAAACAAAATTTAAAAAAAAAAAAACAAAATTTAAAAAAAAAAAACAAAATTTAAAAAATTAAACAAAATTTAAAAAAAAAAAACAAAATTAAAAAAATTAAACAAAATTAAAAAAAACAAAACAAAAATTAAAAAATTAAACAAAATTAAAGCCCGCCAATGGGCGGCCCTCGAGGCCAGCCCTCGATGCCGGGCATCGAGGGCCGCCCGTTGGCGCCTGAGCGGCGGACGTCCGCCCGCTCGGGCGCCAACGGGCGGCCCTCGAGGCCGGCCCTCGATGCCGGGCATCGACGGCTGGCCTCGAGGGCCGCTCGTTGGCGCCCGAGCGGCGGACGTCCGCCCGCTCGGGCGCCAACGGGCGGCCCTCGATGCCGGGCATCGACGGCCGGCCTCGAGGGCCGCCCGTTGGCGCCCGAGCGGGCGGACGTCCGCCCGCTCGGGCGCCAACGGGCGGCCCTCGAGGCCGGCCGTCGATGCCCGGCATCGAGGGCTGGCCTCGAGGGCCGCCCATTGGCGGGCTTTAATTTTGTTTAATTTTTTAAATTTTGTTTTTTTTTTTTAAATTTTGTTTAATTTTTTAAATTTTGTTTTTTTTTTTTAAATTTTGTTTAAGTTTTTAAATTTTGTTTAATTTTTTAAATTTTGTTTTTTTTTGAAAATTTTGTTTAATTTTTTAAATTTTGTTTTGTTTTTTTTTAAATTTTGTTTAATTTTTTAAATTTTGTTTTTTTTTTTTTAATTTTGTTTAATTTTGTTTAATTTTGTTTTTTTTTTTTAAATTTTGTTTAATTTTTTAAATTTTTTTTTTTTTTTTTAATTTTGTTTAATTTTTGTATAGTTTTTTTTAATTTTTGTATAGTTTATGTTTTTTATAAATTTTATTTAAAGTTTGTTTAATTTTTTATAAATTTTATTTTGTTTAAAGTTTGTTTAATTTTGTATAGTTTATTTTTTTTTTAATTATTTTGTTTTTTAATTTATTTTAAAATTTTGCATAGTTTGATTTTTTATTGTTTTTAAATTTTTGTTTTAATTGCTTTTAAGTTTTTGTATAGTTTTTTTTTAAATTTTTTATAATGTTAGTTTGGTTAGTATATAGATACATAGTATTTTTTCTTAATGTATTTTTAAATTTTTAATTATAATGTTATCTTAGTTTAGTATAGATATATAGTATTTTTTTTAATGTATTTTTAAATTTTAAATTATAATGTTATTTTAGTTTAGTTTGTTTTTATTTTTATTTTAATTTTTAATTATAACATTAGTTTAAATGTTAGTTTAATTTGTTTTTAATTTCTTTTTTAAAACCCAAAGCTAATATTCGTGGAATAGGGAGCATTCGTGCAAGATGGGAGTGTATTAAACCAAGTCGTAGATCCCGAAGGAATATGACATCTGAAATGATGGGTATAGATGTAGACTCAGATTGTGCGCCCATTGATAATAGAGAAGAGTATGGGTCATCTACATCTTCATCAAGTCCTTCATCTGCAGAAAATGTAGATTCTGATGGGGTGTCAGAATCCATGGATGAATTTGAAGAA
Organism: Larix kaempferi; assembly: GCA_027924585.1. Lineage (NCBI taxonomy): Eukaryota > Viridiplantae > Streptophyta > Pinopsida > Pinales > Pinaceae > Larix > Larix kaempferi. The sequence goes on along the minus strand of BSBM01000487.1, from coordinate 6,509,915 downwards.
ACAGTGTAGATGCTTTTTATTAGTATGATTTTTGTAATTGAAACTCTAGAGGAGTTTTTGATGATGGGGTGTCAGAATCCATGGATGAATTTGAAGAAGCAGTTTAGATGCTTTTTACTAGTATGATTTTTGTAATTGAAACTCTAGAGGAGTTTTTGAATATTTATATGAACCATTTGTTCTTGTATGGTCTAATATATTATCTCATTATGAATCGCATCATAATTCCTTTGTTTTTATATGGTTATAATGGTGAAATTATTAGAGAAATTTGTTTTTTTGTTTAATATGCAATTTTCCTTAAAGTTGTAATTTATCTCTTCAAGAAAAGAAAAAAATTCCAATTTAAGGTTGATTTTAAAGTTTTGTTAAACAACAATATGGGATGTTTAGGCCATGGCTCTATTTTTTACCCTAAAAAAAAATACGTGTATACTGGCATCAACACTTTTCTATTTGGGGGGTGTTTTTGGTGTTTTTTTTGCAAAAATCATCGTTTTTATGGGTAGAGTTCTCGTTCATAGTATATAGTTCTCGTTTCATAGTATAAGTGGTTTAACTCATTCACTGGTGTCAGAGAGAAAACCAAAATTTGGGTCTTTGATCAGGGGGTCTTTGTACGACGATTTAGACCGTGTATTTCTCGACATGGTGGAAGAACTTTGCAATATCTAATTAATACAGAAAATCAAATGAAATTCAAACTAGAAATAGCAAAATTGCAAGCTAGCAGTGTAAGGATGACAGTGGACTTACCTGAAATAACCAACAAACTGAAAATGGCACCTGACATGGAATCCACAGTAAAAATGATAACGCGACAGCATAATTTCTGCAACAATTAAAATGTAAAACTAAAAGGTGAAAAACTATATTAAATACATTTACCAAAATAAAACCAACCTTGCGATCATAACAAATGGATGATTGAGATCCACCATAGCAGGCGTGGAATCGGGTTCAGGTATGTTGATGAAACTTTTACTCAAAGTTTCTGCGAGTCGAAACCCAAAAGTACAGATTTGCGGGTTGCGGGTTCAAAAAATTGGAAGTAGGAGAAAGGATTTCTGAAAGCCGAAAACTGACCATGTTGGTGGTGGGTTTCAGGAATGTGAAACTGTGAGCAGAGATAGCCATCCCGAGAGCTGAAAACCGACTATGCGGACGGTGGGTTTCGGAGACATCAAACCATGACGTAAAATAACCATCCCAAAAGCCGCATCCCGAAATTACGGGTTGCAGGTTTCGGAAAGACACACAAAATAAATGAAAAACCACAATACCAAAAGCCGAATGCTGACATTGCGGGGTTCAGGTTTCGGCATAATTAGTTCTCGATCTTATTAATGAATGATTCCGCAACCCGCAGCCATCGGGTTGCGGGTTTCAGAATTAACAAAACCAAAACTTAAAGACAATAGTCCTGCAACCCGCTTATGTCGGGTTGCCGGTTTCGGGTTCTCTAAATTTTGGGTTTCAGGATGATGATGACAGTCAACAAAATACTCAAAATTTTTTCCTTTAAAGACCGAAACACTCAGGTAGAATTAATCAAACCCTTACAAAAAAACAGACCAGACGCATGGGTGAATATTTTTAGAGGTAAGATCAAAATTGAATATTAACAAGATGATTCACCCAAATACCTTTGCGTTTATCTAGAAATGGGGTTCCCTTGCTTAAGTCAAGCATGGGATCTGTTGTGCCCACAACAGAGCCCTATTAGTATCATCATGACTTGGAGTTTGAGACCACATAATTCTCTTTCTTACATTTATGACCATATCCTAATGGGCTCCCAATTTTTTGTCATTTTACATAAGCATGTGTTAAAATATCCAATTGAACATCTATGCCAACTACTTCGTTGCTTATTGCATATGTTGTGAATTTGCCTTTGCAGTCACCTTTTGTTACAAGATACCTATAAACCATTGCTTTTGTATATTTGACCCATCCCCATCGAGGAAACATTTGTAAGAGTGTACATAACTAGATCAGCCCTTGTTTGCAATATGGATCTTTTCCTTGGCCTGACCCATGCCCTTGAAATTTAGGTGCATGCCCTTGAGACACTTGTTTCCTCTAATGTATCATAGCATGCTTTATTCTTTTTTCAAGCTAATAAATGAAAAAGGTTAAAAAAATTTGGAAAACACAAAAATCTAAAAAAGAGGGATAAGTAAATCATTTCACATTATATCATTGAAGAAAGTGGCAACAATTAGTCCTTGTCTCCCTTGAACATAGCACATAATTTGGTATCCACCGTCAGTACACCATCTACATTTTCCTTAGGAAACTATACCAGTATTTTGAACAGATCTCCACCAATGGGTTATCCTTCCCATCACCAATGGAGATTTCGTTAATGCATCTAGCATTGGTGGATTTCATTAAGGTTTGTTACTCAAAGTCTTATGTTGACAAGTGTCTATTCTGCGCCATGTTATGTGTTCAAGGGAAGTTCAAAATATGTTGGTCATTCCTCAAATATTCCTAACCAATCATGTCAGCCTTCCTTGTGTCAATATATATTGTTGGATCTCGCAGTTCTACCAAACTATATCAGACTATTGATCTTTGTTTCGTATCGGTTGATGTGGGATGCATTAATGCCCTCCTTCCGATGGATCTATTCCTATCGACAACAAATCATCGTCTAGGAAATGGATCAAGAAACCTAGGAGTACCTTGGATCTTGCAGTCATCAGTGGCAGGTTTCCTCACAAATGAGAGTGGATATACATCAATGACCCCTAATTATTTGATTCTACACGTGTTTGACTTCAAAACATCTATTTGCACTTGCTATTTTGTACTCAGTATTTTAGAGTCCATCATCATTATCGATGGGTCTCTTCACATCTATTAACGGTATACATCAATGACCAGTAATCAGATGGTGTTTTATTATGCTCAACATCAATTCATTTATTCACATGATATAAACTCGTACTATCGTCGGTTTGTATTGAAGACCCTAGGAAAAATAGTTGTATCACTCATCAATGCACTGCCTGAGCTGCGCAATATCAAACTACCATGTTAGAAGTTCGATGAAGACCTTGTTCTCGCACTCATCGAAGTGCATGTTTACACTTCTGAAAATTTTACTTTTGACATGGATCTACTGTGTATTGTTCGTGGCCATGCTTGTTTACTACTGAGCATGGGTATGCCCACCTCAGGAAGATATTATATATTTGATAAATTGTTATGTTTGACTTACAGGTGTTTCCATGAATCCTGCGCCTGTGAGCTTATCCTTTCCTCATCCTTGCTTTGATCAATAAAGAGTATCAGTATGAAGAGTATCAGTATGAAGAGTATTAGTATAAAGAGTATCAATTTTCGTAATGTATTTCAGCCCTTAGCTCCGCTTCGGACCTCACACATTAGGGGGCATATGTTAACAATCAAATTAACACCCATAACAAAGTGAAGGCAGAATCATATTTTTACTATGCGTCCGCAACATGACGATAGAAGAAAGAATTTAAGTACATAAGAGAACAGTCCTCTCTAATCTAATCACTACTTCCATAACTTGAAGGATTGAGTGAAGAAAGAAGGATCCGAAAGAGACAAGGTTCAGTGATTGAACTACTCAATTGAATGCTCAAATCTAGTCTCCATCAGTCAATAGTGAGACGAAATGCACAAAAGAGCATTAATTGTACTTAAATATGATAAAGTTGTGACAAAAGCCTAAAAATAATATGGAAAGTGGGTTTTTGAGAGAAAATAATAAAAAAACATGAAAAGTTATAATCCCATATTGAAAAGAGAAACTTGAAAGCCCATTTCCTAATGCTATAAAACAAAGGCATTTGGGGCATAGTAGAGGAGGACAAATGAAGAGAAAAGGCATGCTGGAGAGATTCTGGAGATTGGAAATCTCAACATCTTCATCAAAAAAAAGGGTGGAGAAAGGATAGATTATGGAAAAGGAGGAAGGATGCATCTCAAGCTTCATGCTAGATATGTACTTTCTTCTCTAGCTTAATATGAAATGATTCAAGTTTCCTTCCATATGAGATATGTTTATGATGGCTTTAACTCTTGAGAAATGATTGATAGTTGATTAAATATCTTAGGAAATTTGTGTTAATTGTTTCATACCTGACATTGGAACTCACCACTCCATAATAAGATAGCTTGTTTAATGTAGATATAACCCTACCTTTATAGCTATTATTATGTGCTGCTTTAACCAATGAAGCCACACCTTCCGATGATATTCCATGACCAGATTGTTCACATCATTCAATCCATACCTTCATCCAGTCAAGATTGTTTGCGATGTACAAATGAAGTGCATCCCACTCTTGACCAATTGTTTGATGACAATAAAATTAAAATTCAATACAAATGTATATTCACTTAACAAAGTATACACTCTTAATTGATGCAATATATTGAATATAAAAATAGAATATGTATGATATATATATATATATATAATGACAGTGAAATTTGTTATATTACCTTTCACCTTCCTCGATCTACCTTTCCCCTTTGGGTACTCCCCTTCGAAATTGTTATTGGAGTCTGGATCACAAATGAGACGTAAATTGAGCTTTGACGCTAATTTAGGAAGATATTCACTAATATAAAACATGTTTTGGTATACCATATATCCCTCCATCATAGAACCCTCAGCACGTGCTCATTGTCTAACCAAACCCTTCATGAATTTCAAGTGCCTCTCAACCATCCACATGGACCTTGAGTGCACAGGTCCACACAATTCAATCTCCTCAACTTGGTGTATGAGGTAGTGTTTCTGTGCATTGAAAAATGCCGAAGGTAGATGCTTCTGCATTTCACACATGAGATGAGGAATTTATATCCTGCAATACTTTATATCTCCTTTATGGATTTCTTTAGATGACAACGATCTACAAGTGACGCAACCCAAACATGATATTTAACAAAAAAAAATTATATTACATAGCATGAATTAGTGCACAAAAACCAAATATGAGTTCTACAATGAATTAAACAAAAAGTAATTAGCACATGCAAAAAATCGCTACTTACCTCATGTATTTCCCAAGATTATATATAACTTGTTTGACATTGTTTTCGAGGTTGTCTGAGAGAGAGAGAGTTAGAACATACTGTAACAATATACAAATCGTTTCATTTTTTAAACAAAGAGTAGACAAAAAAAATACCAACAATATTCACTGGAATAAAAAAAAACCAATAATTATATGCATACCATAATAATTACCTTCATGAAGACATGCCAATCATGCGTTTTAACCTCCGCAAAATCACCTTTCTTTGTTATGATATTTTTCATGTTCGCACAAAATCCAGTGCGAAATTTAATTTTTCGCATGACTTCTTTTACAACATTACTTTGCTGCTCCGTTAACATCCATGGAAGTGAGTTTATATTAATTTGGTCTCCATTGCTATGAAATTGAATGACGTCTTTCATTGCATGGTTTCCTTCTTGAATGTCTTTGCAAATTTTGACAATTTTTTCTTTCTCACTCCTTCCATCCAATATTCACCATAATGTTTCAGTCACATTCTTTCTGATATGCATTGTATCAAATAGATGAGCAATTTGTAGGTGATCATGGTAGGGAAACCTACTGAATTGTTTAGGATAACTTTTCATTCCTTGTGGAAGCCCATTGATGCCTTCATGATCACGACAACCATCATGAATCGTAGTTTATAAAGAATATACAGAAATAAATGTCAATTACAGTAAAAAACACACAATAAAAAAATACATAACATTTCATATACGATGATTCATATGTACCTTGATGATTTCTATTATTTTGAAACTTCCATAGGTGAGGTGTCATTCTCTTGGGTTTTAATGCAGTCTCTTGCTTCCCATTGAACATATGTTTTTTGATAGTTCAATACCTGTGATTCTTAGAGAGGAAGTGCATATACTCATCAAACACCTCCTTTCCTAATCTTTTTGAACGATGAGATTTGATCTTAGACCACAAACCATACATGCACATTTTCCCTTTGCCTGAAGACCTACATAAAGAGATTGAATATCTATGTCAATCATAATTATATAAAAAAATGAATGGATTATTTAAAAAAACATGCGTGCACAGTATATTAACTAGTTCATGATAAAATTAAATGCAATTAAAGTGGAACTTATAATTACAAACCGTAAAAATGGGTTAACCGTGGGGCATCATGTATTGTCCATACAAGCATTGCATGGAATTGAAATTGCCTTTGTCGTATTGATATATATACATCATACATAGTGATGCGATTCCATAACTTTAGTAGCACGTCAATAAGAGGCTCGATATATACATTCATATCTTTAACTTGGTACTTACTTGATTGATTTGAACATATAAAATATAAAATTATGAGTACCATTTAGATATATAAACCATGCACAAGAGAAAAATAAAATATATATATGTATATGACATTATGCAACAAAATACGACAAATGAGATGCCACTACATTAAAAAAACATTTGTAGACACAATATACCTGGAACAATCATCGACAACATTATGTGCTCCCTCTTTATTGACAACAATGGAGGAGTGTTATTGTTGATAACAAAAAAAGGCACACCGAGTAAACGGATCTCATCTCTGCAAATGGATTGACACCATCTATTTCCAAAGAAATTCTAAGATTATGAGGTTCTTCTTTAAAGTGAGGCCATTTTTCCTCCATATCTCTGAATGCAGACCCATCTGCAGGCATTCAAACTATGTCATCTTGAATTCTGTTTTGTGCTGGTAATCCATAAATTGCACTATGTTTTTGCACCTGAACAGTTGTTGCAAATGTGGAATAATGGGAATATAACGAAGAACCTTGCGAGGCACCTTTTTGGTTACTTGATCTGTTCGATATCTACTTATATGACATTACGAACATTCTGTTGCAAATTCATGATGGTTATAATATATAACATGGTCATCAGGGCATGCATGAATTGCTTCATACTGCATTCCAATTTCTTTCATGATCGTAGATAAATATCGATATGTGAGAGGTAAAATATTTGACGGTGGTAACAAAAATTCAGCTATCAAGCTACAAAAAATAAAAATAAAAATCTATTTAATATAATATATAAATAATATTAACGAAACACATTTCATCGGTATTAATTTGACTTATGAATTAACAATAAAATTATTAGATGAATAGTGATAACCTTTAGCATGATCAAATATATTATGTCATGGAATATATTACATACCTTAACATTTGTGTAACTGATATGTTTGAAAGACCATTCATAACCTTCAAGTTCATTATCAACAATATAGCAGAGAGAAGATTTGTGTTGGATCCCTCATAAAGGGGTTTGTATGCCTTCTCAAGAAGAGGTAAATCATGAATATCATAAAAATGATCGTCACTTTCATGATCATCATCATCCATTCTAACATTAAATGAATCATGTATCAAAGTATTTGTACCATCATCTTCAACTATGTTATCATTATGATCATCTTCTTCAATATGATCATTAACTTGTTCTCCATTATTCATAACTCCATGTTTCTCCGGTAATTGTTTTGAAATCAATTCCTCTAGACGATATGCCATAGGATGTCTTTCCTTTATAATTACATGAAACCATCAATAGATAAAAGTTAATATAAGAAATATTAAAATAATGCATACATTTACAAAAGCAATCAATATAAAAACATATATAATGCAAAACTTACAAATGAATGATATTCATGTCCCCCCTCAGTGTGTCCATGTTCCCTAGAATGTTTTCTAGCTATTGTGAAATTTATTCTTCTCCTCTTAAAGCCCCTACATTGACTACATGGACAATAACATTTCCCATCACCCTTTCTTTCCAGTCCATCCCACAATCTAGCAAGCAATTGTCGATTTTGTTCATCTGGATCAGGAATATTTCTATTTGACATATTCTCATAAAGAGCTTGAATGAAGATTATCGATCTTAGAAAATGAAGCTCCACACTTCGCTAATTTTAATATAAAAAAAATAGAAATAAATATGTATTATTTTATGGAAAACAGTTCATCGAAGAATAAAATAATTTCCGCAAACCGTCACTTGTATAACAAACATGTCAGAATGTTTTGAAATTTATAGATTTTAAAATAAAGATGCTCGTCAAACAACTGACGCATTGAACAGAGTTACCGTCATGAATATTCGACCACTTTAGCATAGTTACTATTATAAAATAGATATCGGATATCTGACAACTTTAGCATCGTCAGTGGTGGCCGGATTTCTGACAATTGTTGTCGAATATCCGACACCTTTTGTCGGATATCCAACTGCCATCGAAGATCCGACCGATCCTTCTATCAATTAATTTTTTTATTATCAAATTTTGAAATTTTGAAGGTGAAATCCGAGGAGACAATACTTTTGGTTGGATGTTATTGGATTTTCTCGTTAGATTTTGGGTTCAAATCTTGTAGTGTGCAATATAAAAACACATGATCATCTATGAACATCACCAAGTATCTCAACCTTGTAATATAAAACTCACCAGCAAGGTTTTTTGACCAAACCAATAGGCCCTCTACATATTGAGTTTAACTAAATTGGAGATCAATCTATGTACATATGCTTCCCACTCCTTCGAAAGGGATGAAATTGGAGATCAATATAGGTGCATATGAATCTGAATCCCTATAAAGGATTCAAACAAGATCGATGTGCCCTATGATGCCCATCCCACCTCAATTGACAGCTTCTAAATCAAAGAGCATTAGAAAAATAAAGCATGATGTTGTTTGTTAGGCTAGTAAATAAAATATTTGACATTTTATACTCATTTCTTCAATTAATGGAGAGATTGACTCCAATATAGATACTAGAACCTTTCCCAACTTCCACACAAGTTAATTACCCACCATAGGGAAAGATAGTAATAGTGATTTCTATACCATGCAGACATTTTGAGATCTTTCAGTAGTGATTATAATCCATTCTGTTACTATAAATGGATCTATGTACTTGGAAGTAATTACAATCTTACATAATCCCTCTAGTCAAGAAACAAGCTACAAACATAGGTATTTGTACACAATTTTATTGAATTTAATCACAAGTATATAAAATATGTAGAGGATATCTTTCAGAACAACACTCTTTTTTGTATGGCTTTAAAGAGAGCATTTGAGGTAATGAGGCAGAATTGTAAAATTGTTGGCTACAATTTGTCACCATGTATTTCAAAAAGTTCACAAATTTTTTTTATGATGATTGTGTTATTGACACAATGCAAACTATAAATCCTACACATGGGTGACTGATGTCCAACTATTTCAGGTGTTCAAACTCAATTATCAGACGTCACAGCAAGTGTCTCCCTTCAAGATACAAACTTTCTCGCTAATGATTAGCTGTTGTTCATACTACAGAATTTTGGGTGAGTGAACGATGGAGGATTTTTTGATATTATGCCCCAAATGTACCTATAAATAGGCCCTTGAATGCCTTCAGATATTTCTTCCAGACTTGGTGTACACTGCTTTCCTCAAACAAAATTCCAAATACCAACACAACACCATGATCTACTAGTTCCAAATTTTGTCAAAGTGTTGCATATAATTCTCCAACTCATTCCATGAATTGCCCTTAATTCTGGTGGCCATCACCATATTTCAGAGCTACTGCTTCAAGTTGAAAAGAAGGCTTATCCATTGGCTTAGTGGGAAGACATGACTGCTGGCCCAAAATTTTCCCAACTGCTGTTCAAAATAACCCTTCAACACTCATTTAGTATTGTCAACAAGCTTGCAATAGTCATGCTGGAAATATTCCCTAACTGTATTCTATTATTTCTCATGCTCGAAATAAATTCCAGGCGAGGTCTGTTAGTACAATACATGCTTCATAAATATCGTCTGATCTCTTCTCTCTTCCTATATATTTTAGTTGTTGGAAAACTGATTTCCATTGTTGATTTAGTGCACTCTTTTAATCTATTTTATGTTGGTTTATTGCTGGCATGAGAGTTTCTTTGATCAGTTCATTAATGCCTCCATTGTGGTTTCTATTGGCTTGTTATAAGATCACACCATTAACATCATCATTGTTGGAGCTCTGCCTACATGAATGTTTATCTAGCTTGAACTTTGGAACTGTACCCATCGTCTGTAAGAGCATAAACATGGATAACTCATGCCAAACCTAAGGCCCAACCTTTTAAACAAAATCAACGTCCAGGTTTTTCAAAAAGAAGCATTTGCAATTTTGACAAAATAAAGGTCCAATAGACTTCAACCTGTTATTTCCCATGAGTTTCCTTAATAGTTTGGAGCTGAAAGAATACCAAAGGCATCCATCAAGATCGAAAGCATGATTGTTGAAATACAAATCTACATTTTCTACCCTCCTTGATTTCAAAACATCATCCACTTGGAAGCCTTCCATTCCTCCCCCATCCATCAGATTGTTCATTGCGGGATTCTATCATATCTCCTTCCCAATCTTCATTTTCTCAGTCTCTATTTTCTGGCGATTACATGAAACCGAGCTATGGAGATGCACATTCAGTGGACCCCTTGGAGGACATTTTCAAGTTCCCTGATGCTCCCTCAGAATGTAGCTAGCATAATGAAGGTTAATTCTTAATCTTCGTCTTCTCAGTCTCTATTTTCTGGCGAATACATGAAACAAAGCTATGGAGATGCACATTCAAGGGACCCCTTGTAGGACATTTTCAACTTCCCTGATGCTTCCTTAGAATGTAGCCAGCGTAATCAAGGTTAATTCATATGTCATGAGAAATATCCTATATTCTTTGGTTCGATTGCCTCTATGTCATTTTATAAGATCACATTATATAATCCCTCTATAATTGTCATTATTTAGTCAATGTGTGCGCCTCACTCTCGATGGGGTTGGATAAACAGAGAAAATAAGTCAAATAAGAGGACATAAATTAGAGAAATGTGCAAGAGGTGGTTTATTTTGGAAATGAATATTGCTCAGATGCAAAGAATGATATTTTTATCAAGGCACCTAGACCACACATGATAGAAAATTCATCTTTAAGAAACCCATACAACAACATGAACAAATTCAATCATGAAGAAATTTTAGGTAAGGAAGTGAGTGTACAATCATTTTGGGGTTTAGGTTCCATTGATTTGGGTTGGATTTGGGGTTTCTTCCTAGCGGATTCGATGGAAAAACCTTTCTAGGAAGTACCTCATTTCCATTAAAACCCCAATGATTCTTAATTCTCACCACAGATGCAAATCGATGAAGCTCTATCTAGGTGAATTTTCTCTGAAGCCAAGGATCTGAAACTAGTATGCCCACAAGATGCATTTGATAAACCCTCGCATTTTACACAATACATAATGTGATGGATTTTCTCATCTTGGAGTTTGACAGTTGTTCTGGCTAGAGTTATGGCTTGGATACAGTTTCGAACTAAGCATCGCTAACTTGAAAAAAAAAATGGATTGGACTCCTGGTGAGACCCAATATTTTTACCAACGTTTTTAATTTCCCCCCTATACGAAACATAATCTTGCCTTGCATATTGGGTCTGGAAAAAAATTTAGAAATCAATTTTTAATGTTTTTGTTAAATGTTGTTATAAATTTAATTATTTGAAAATAAACAAAGTTTAAAAAAAAAAAAATTATGTAGTAATGATTATTATAAAAATATTAGTTTAAATATTTGAAAGTAGACATAGTTTTAAAAAATAAAACTTGTGTAATTTTTTTTCATATTTGTCGATAAAGAAGGTCTTTGGCCTTTTCCTATTAATTTGTGATTGTGGTTCTAAAAATGTATGATCAATCATGTCATACAGTATGAGATTCTGGTGTGTGAAATACACATATACATTTAATGCATTACATATACATTTAACATCATATATTCCCCCCTTGGGGTTATATCACAATACAAGTGTCGGGAATCCTCTAAAAAAATATGCAACATAGTTCAAATGCATAATGGAAACCCACCCTCCCACTAATGTGAGAAAAAGTGCAAAGGTTTAATGCATCACGATAACATTTCAACAATATTGCAATCTACCTATAAAGGAGTGTGATGCTCTATAATCTTATCAACATAGTGCAAGAGCATCCCAGCTATCTAGTTCCCATATGTAATGGAAGTGTTTAATGCAGTAAGGATATTCATTAACCACCCTTGCATCCTTGTACTCAATTTAAACTAGTAACATTTAGCTATTCCATGACAACCCTATGTCTCACTAGCATGATTGTCTCCTCACCAAAATAGGTGTTCCTGTAATACATGTGTTAAAGGACGTTATAGACCACTAACAAAACTATGGGAAATGGGAGCATCCCCCCCTAATGGATAATTTAGTCATGAAATAAATGTAATATTTTACTAGGTTGGACCATATATTTACTCCAATCCAAAGTTCCTATTAACCTTGATCCCTTGAGGAATCCAGTCTCATATGAATTTGTTCTTCACCTTCAATGTCGTGGACCAAGTGTTTCCCAAAACTCAAAGAAATTATGATCCCATTGAACTACTGAACCTAGAAACTCCAAACCTATGGCTCTGACCAACTGACTAACGAGACATAATTATTCATCGAACTATCCTCATGTGTCCCTGGATAATGGTGGGGAAACCAAACAATCATCATGCATTCTGTCGAATTGGAAACAAAGTAGGTATGAGCTCCACCAACTCTACGAGGATGGCCTCTACATCTCAAGTGGGCCATGAGGAACACGAAAAAAATCCCAAACACAAATCCTGGAGGGACATAGATTGAGAAAGAAATTCGGGCGATATCCGCATGGATAAGAAATAGGGGCACATTCCCATTGTTAAAAAAATTCTCATCAACCTGAAGCAAGGTCCTAGTACACGATTGGAATGATCAAGTACAAATTTCCTTAGATGAGCCCTGCCACTCCATTAAATTCACGATCTATTGTGCTTGTGATATCTTGCAAATAAGGCACTACATTAAGTGTCCTTGATTAAAATCACCATCACGTTGCATTTATGCTTTGCATGCACACTTGAATCTGCTAGCCTCTGCATGGCTAAACCAATGAAGGCCAACATTACTCTTCATTAACTCAAATTCCATTAAGGTCACTCAAATTTTGTCAAGGACAACAAAATGTCATCATCAAATACATCATACAGTGCATCAACATCATCGTCATCCTCATCCTTATTGTCATCATCGTCATCATCAACAAGTACAACATCAACAACATCATTGTTGTCATCGTCGTTATGGTCACTCATATGCCATTATGGTTCATCGTCACTTATCTCCATTTGGATTCATGTCATTTTTTTACAATCACTCAAATTCCATTAATGTCACTCAAATGTTGTCGAGGACAAGTGAATGTCATCTTCATGTATGTCATACACTACATCAACATAATTATCATCATTGTTTCCATCGTCATCCTCATAAACATCAACATCAACAACAACATCATGTTCATTGTATTCCTCATCAATGAGTACATCATCGACCACATCATTGTCATCATTGTTGTACGATCAAACATATGCCACTATGGTTCATCATCAGTCATCACCATTTGCATTCATGTCATGTTGTTACAATCACTCAAATGCCCTTAAGGTCACTTTGAATGTCGTTGACAACAATTGAATGTCATTATAGTCATTTAGGTGATATTAGTATGTCACTCATATGTGATTACATAAATTTAGGTGCCATTAGCATCAATTAGTGTCTGGAAGTATTATCACACACATCATCATCATGGACATCAACATTTTTGACATCATCATCATCAATGTCATATGGTACATCAAGATCATCTTCATCATCATCTTCATTGTCATCGTCATTGTCACCATCAAGTACATCATCAACAAAATCATCGTCATCATTTTCATTATGGTAAGTCATATGCCATTTTTTAGTTTTTCAGAATTTAATTCATTCTAATCTAGGATCTTAACTGAAGGAACAACATGTACAGCATATCAAACATAAGAGACAAGAGACAAGAGACACAAAACATTTCACCGGGGAAAAACCAAGAAGGTGAAAAACCCTGCAACTTCCTCACATATAGAATAAGAATCAATACAAGGATCACCATGATCAAACCCAAGAGATATACATCTTCAGGAGCATGCTCCTCCTCCACTTGTGCACACTCCTCCTCTCTCTCACTAATGCAATGTGAGTGAACAATAGAATGTGTAAAATGAGAGAGACACACTCTCTATTTATACACTAACTTGACTTGACCATTACTCAACTAGGTCGGCCTCAACTTAACAACTTAACATAATGCTGACTGGTCCAACCCCCACTAGGGTGGTCTAATAACCCTTTGACCCACATGACTCATACAGGGTCGACCCCATCAAGGTGGTCTAATAACCCATCAAGTATAAGTTATGACACTTACAATATAACTAACGACACTTCCAATTGGATGAATAATACATCTCCGTTGGGGATACAATAAAGTACAAATACAATATACAAGTGAATATCTTCCGAAGTTACAAATACATCAACACTCCCTCTTAACTAGGATGGTATTCTCTTGACACAAGTAATCAATACATATAGGCACAAGTCTTTAATTCCGGAGCTGGATCATCGTCACTAGATCATAGAGCATCATCATCATCACTTCTGTTGTATTCGTCATCTCGATTACTGGGCTATCTTTGAATTCTTCTCGTCATAGGAAGTTCTATAGAGCCAGCCCTTTTTTCATGATGGATGTAGGCCCACCACCTGCAGGTCTTCATCATCACTGGCCATACTATGGAATCCTCAGTACTTATTACGTGCATCACAAAACATCGAAAGAGCATCCCAGGACTGATTACGAGCTTACTGCTCAACCTATCAGATCTCCCAGGGAAATATTATATTTGACCACCACAAAACCTCGAAAGAGCATCCTAGGACTGATTACGAGCTCACAGCTCAACCTATCAGATCTCCCAAGATCTTTTACATGCAACTGCACAACCTGTCCACGGCCACAGAGTATCATCCTCGTACTCATGATCATACTGATCATGTCATCTCATCATCCATGAAGCACAACCCATATGCACATCACACAGCACTTACATTCACCAGCATGGGAAGACACACTTCAACCATCCATGAAAGGCTCAACGAGTATATCTACGCCATGGGAAAACACACTTCAACCATGCTCGAATGGCACAACACTTATATCACAGCCATGGGAAGACACACTTCAACCATGCTCGAACAGCACAACTCTTACATCAACGACCATGGGAGGACACACTTCAACCATGTCAGAATGGACCTAGCCCTTATATTTGCACCATGGGAGGACACACCTACCACCATGTGAGAATGGCTCATGTGCATCTATGTCTTCTGAACTCATCATACATGATCCAATTGATCATGCAATGCATCCACCTGATACATATCATCACATATGATCATTCTGATCATCATCATAGCATCGTCTTGATGCATACCATCTAGAGCATCATCCTGATACTCATCACAAATGATCATCCTGATCATCATCACTACATCGTCCTGATGCATATCATCCAAAGCATTGTCTTGATACTCATCACACATGATCATCCTGAGCATCCTCATTGCATCATCCTGATGCATATCATCCATAGCATTGTCTTGATACTCATCACACATGATCATTCTAATCATCGTCACTGCATCATCCTGATGCATGTCATCATACATGATCAAACTGATCATACAAAGCATCCAACTGATGCATATCCAAAGCAGTAACTGGAGCATTGTCCTGATGCTCATTACATAGCGATTACATCCACAGCCATGGTAAGGATCGTCCTATCACCATGCTTGGAATGGCTCCTGCAAATGTGTCCCATCACTTCTTCCTCAAAGTATCTTCAATCTAAAGAACACCAAGCCTCTCTCTGAAGTACTCAAACTTCACTCTGGCTAGTGGTTTGGTCAACACATCTGCAATTTGCTCATTTTTCGCAACATACAGGAGCTTCACTGCTCCTCTTTGCACCATATCCCTGATATAGTTATATTTGATCTCAATGTGCTTCGAATTTTCATAGAACGTTGGGTTCTCCGACAACTTCACGCAACTCTGGTTGTCACAATATATACAAGTAGCACTCAACTAGAGATCAAACAAATCAGACAGTAGCTTCCTGAGCCATACTTCCTCACAACTAGCCGAACAAGATATGACATACTCTGCTTGGGCTGTACTCAGTGCTACACAGAACTGCTTCCTGCTAAACCAAGAGATCATACTTGATCCCATGTTGAAGCAACACCCAGAAGTGCTCTTCCTATCTGCATCACTACCTACCCAATCTGAATCAACATAACCTTGCAGGTTAAACTTTTGATTCGCATCAAACTTGAGCCCATAATCAATTGTATCCTTCAGGTACCTCTGAATGTTCTTTACAGCAACCAGGTGAACAACTCTAGGATCCGTCAAGAACTGGCTCAATGTGTTCACCGCAAAGCAAGTATTTGGTCTCATGTTCGTCAAGTACATCAAGGACCCAATCATCTGATGATACACAGTGAAATCAACTGGATCAGATGAAGCATCACATAGAAGCTCCAGGTTTGATGCCATAGGTGTGGCCATGGCCTTGCAGTCCATCATCCCGAACCACTTCAGGATCTCTACTGCTTACTTCCCTTGTCCAAGGAAGATTCCATCTGCACTCTTCCACACATCCATTCTTAGAATGTAATGCATCATCCCCAAGTCCTTCACCTCGAACTTGGCAGCAAGCTTGATCTTGTAGATCCACTTGAAAGTCACAACAGACTTCCCTTCTTGTCTCGGGACCACATCCTAGACATCATTATTCATGATCGACTGGTACTCCTTGACCATGGCATTCTTCCATTACTGCATCCCGGATCCTGGCAAACTCAGATTCTTCAATACATAGTTTTTATTTGATCTTCATTGCTGGAACAAATGTTGTAGTCCTTTTTGTAGATGATGGTACATGGTCTTTCCTACAAAACAAGTCCAATTGCATGATTATAAACTTCTCATAGTTTTTCAAAAACACATTCTTATGCATAAATACATATGTCATACAATCATGCAAGTATCTTGGCCAATGTTTCAATACAACATTTATCCATATTCCGTAACTTTCTAGATGCCTTCCATCTCTACCAGAACATTGTTAAGAGTGTGCACAACTCCCAGCATGTCAACGGAGAGGTTTCATTCTAGATAAGTAGCAATGGAATGTTGTATAGTACCATAGGCCACTTACACATTATTTAATTAGGGTTTATCTACCTCATGCATGAAATCTACCTCATCATGATGATTTATGGCAATTATGGACCATAGGATTTCTTAGGGTTATTTACGATTAATTAGGGTTTCTCAGTTTCCAAAACGACCATTTAGGTGCTACTTCTATCAACATGCCTATCATTATCCATGGCGCAACATTAGAGTTTTCCTGGCACTTTTTTATGGTGCAATTCCTTTCCAACTTCCTAGAGCAATTCGAGGAACTATGCCTACCTATATGCTTGACTCTATACCTAGCGCTATATCAGATGTTTTTCCTGGTGCAACTCATGGTGTAATTCCTTTCAAAATTCCTAGCGCAATTCATGGCGTAATTCCTTTGAAAATTCCAGGGGCAATCGCTTACTCTATACTTGGTGCTATTTTGGACATTATTTTGGAGGTTATTCTAGTCATTAAATGGGATGTTATTATGGACGTTAATTGGGATGATAATTGGGATGTTAATTGGGAAATTAATTGGGTTGCTAATTAGCATCCCAATTAACATATAGTTTCAAAAAAGGATGCAAATAATGCCATTAAAAGCTCCATATCGTGGAAAAGCATCCACTTTGTACAAAAAATGATGAAAAATACACTAAAAGTGATAGTGGACGCTAAAAAGGGAGCTAAAACAAACACTAATTCCAGTATTTGTTGTAGTGGGGAGAGAGAGAGTCACAAGAAGAGTTACTTTCCTAGAATAGAAAACCACTAAGGAGGAGTTATAACTTTCATGAGGGACAACACCAAGTGGCACTCAAGGTGGCGCACTAGGAGAGAGAGTGACTCCAATTTTAATAAAAACCATCTTGGAATAATAACACCAAGGAGAAACACAACATAAGAGGGTGCATAAGTCAAGAGGTTCCACCAACATAGACACAAAGTATCAGTTTCATTTTGAGAGCCAGAATTGGAGGGAGCCCTATCAATGGCAGGAGCCAAAGTAGCAATATCAATAAAAGTTCATGTCCCAGCTTCTATTTGCTCTCCATAACTGCTATATAATTTTCCGTCCCAATTGAATAGCACAAATACGGGGCTTTACTCTTCCCCTAGAGAAATTCCCCTTCAATCCCTAAACCAAAAGGTAGGAGTTCTGGTTATTTCCTTTCTTTAAAAGCGCCAGTGATTCTTAGGGTTTCCTAAGTTATAATCATTTTACTACGTCCCAAATTAACATTATGCGGGTTTTTTTCTGTGACCAAATTGATCACTTCATACTGCATTGATGAACTTTTTATTTGGCAGTTAGTGACCTTCTTAAGCTTATCTTTAATATTGAAGTATTTCTCCAATCTGGCTATGTATTTAGGGATTGTGTTCCACATGCCAGGCTCATGGTATGATGCTTTACCTTGGATAACTTTTTAAT
The DNA here is from genome assembly GCA_027924585.1 of Larix kaempferi. Classification (NCBI taxonomy): domain Eukaryota; kingdom Viridiplantae; phylum Streptophyta; class Pinopsida; order Pinales; family Pinaceae; genus Larix; species Larix kaempferi. Next base: position 6,491,223 of record BSBM01000487.1, on the reverse strand, counting down.
GCTGCTCATCATTAATCACCGAATATTTTAAAGTATCTTCGCTGGTTAAGAATTTAAGTATTTTAGAGTCATTGTAAAAGACTTTCCAATTGGTTATGTTATCCAGTATTGAAGGCCTTAAAATGAATTCAATATAAAAATTATTAGTAACTAAATTTTAAATAGGGAGTAACCTAGAAGGTACATTGGCTAGCATGTAAGCATCAACATTTTGTTTACGAGATATAGAACTTATATGGAAATAAAGGGAAATTGTGTAGGTACACTTCGGTAATACTTATTGTACTGTTGTAAGCAATAAGCAGTACAATTGAAATCATAGTAATAGGTTTAGTATCATACTTCTATATATCAACTAGTTTGTTTCCCATAGGTTAAACTCCTATAAAGCAATGATAACACTACAGGTATAATAAAAGTATTATAAAAGAAGTGAGCTTAAGTAATATGTGAAAGCTTATGGATAAACAAGATGAGCTTAAGGATATGTTACATATTAGCAATACAAGTGAACACAGTAGTTTACATAATTATATCCTAGTAATTCAGATCAAAACGTGATATGAGCTAGTACAAAGCTGGATTCAATGGTTTTACTTTACCTATACAGCATAAGATTATGTTATACTATGAACTAACACTAGTATAAAGTCCATCATATAAAGTAAGCTGTAAAGCAATATGTAAGGTCATAGCTAGTATAGAGCTGATGTAACACTAGTGTTGTACTGAACTTAGTTACTGTAATAAAACACCAATTACAGATACATGATCATTGAATAGTAGATATGGATCCTATATTGCTTATGTTAGTAATATGTTACAACCCCATTGTCATTAGGTATGAGCTTAACTCTCATTGTAATTCCATAACTAGTGATCATTGAAACTGGTTAGCTACTAGTAGAGGGCTAAGTTAGTCTTAATTACTGATATTACACGATTCCAATTACTCTTATGGGAATACAGCTAAGTATTGTACTAATTATGTGAATAAGGCTTGTTACTCCATCTATCACTTGCTAATGAAGTAGGTACTACTAGAGTAATGGGAAAAGTTGGTGTTATTGGCTACTAATATGATGGTTACTCACATATAGCTAGTGAAGCCCGGAAACCAAAATATTGAAAGGTCTTTAGATTTCATGCATGAGGTAGATAAACTAAGAGTCACTTAACAACATGATGAGGGTTGAATCTCGAGGCAGAGAGCCGGATTTCTAGTCAAAAAGGCTGAGCTCAAACTTGTTTGAGTCAATTTTAAACCATATAAAAAATGCAATAAAAGTACAATATGGTGTTTCACTAGCAGCGCGAAAGGATTAAGGCTCAAAATAGACAAAAAAACGGATGAAGGGAAGCCAAATAATTACATTTTAATAAAGGATCAGGCAATAAACTATGAAATGAAACCTAGCTATAGCAGCGACTTGTTAGTTTCCTTACCTGTTGCTTCATGTGTTCTCCTTCTTGTTTTGGCACAGCATGATGAGCAGATTCTAGTAGTATATTCAGTAGTAGTAGTAGTACCACCAATAGTTGTTGCTAATGTATTATAGAAAGAATGAGTTGGAAACGAGGAAATCAAAGTGTAACTCCATATATATATGCCAGAATTGCTATAACAGTTTGGAAGCTAGACTCACTATGCTTTCTTCTATTGCAACATCAGTTGTATTCAAATTGCATGATACCTGCCCGTTTGTGCGCTTTTAATATTTCAAGTTTTGAAAATGAATGACACGAACTGTTCGACCTTAATATTATATTACCCGCCTGTTTTCAGTTTGAAAGCCACCAACCTATCAATATGATGTGGAACTTTATTGGCCAATCCCGAAGCCCATATGCATTTTGGGGGGGCCACCAGGGGTGGGAATCCTATCTAATGGCCCCGACCAAACCTGTCCTGCTCGAAATCCTTCACGTAGCTTATTGGGGGATTTTCATAGTATGAAGTTAACTGCCCTTCAAGGGCTAGCATAGAGTGGATCTCCGCCTGTCTTATAAAAATTATATATGTGTGAATGGCTAAATATATAGATATATTCGGTAATGAGATGCATGCATATTGAACTCTTAGTTTATTTTATCATATCATAGATGATGCCAGCAAGTATCTAATAAGGGATAGAATGCCATCCAACATCTCATTCTTGGATGTCTAGGTGCATCTCATAAGGAAGGATTGTGAAACACAAATATTCCCCGGGTGCATCTAATTCTTCATGCCGATGGCTGGCACAATCATAGGCTATGATTCAATGTCGAAGTGGGAAGTGAAGTGTTGGGGTCACCGAACAAGGTGCGTTTACCTATAGTCATTCTTGGGAGTGAAGTGTCATGATTCACCCGGATTCAGCATACCATACGACTTGGCTTAACATGGGTAATACTTTTAGTTGAGAACACACTTTAAGAATCCATGCATGAAGTGGCATAAATAATGCAATCTTTACTGGAGAACTGATCTCCTAATACCTTCAAATGCGATTGCATGAGAGAGCCTTAAAGAATCTTCTCCCTTATAAGAAGGGGGGAGTAGGTGTGGAAGCAAAAAGAGTTGAGTATTAAGGCACCATGCATGTGTAGTTGTTCCAGTGAGATGTGAAAAGCTTCATAGATGAGTTATTCTGATTCAATTTATAGGCTAAATATCTGTGTGCTCATGTGCTCTATCTGTTGTTGGCAAACCGGTAGATGCAGGGTATGTAATTGGATATGCTCGAGCTAAAGGATCTACTGCGGGCTAAGAAACCAGGCGAAGGGGAGCTGGTGATGATAGGAATGCTGATGCTTGGACCAATTATGCTTATTATAATCCTTTTGGGAATAATGCTGGTGAAACTAGAGAAGCTAAAACTAGTACTTCTGGGTAAGCTTCAACTGGTGATGCTTGGAATGATCAAAGTGCATATACTAAGGTTGCTCCTTCAACCGCTTAAACTGCTACTTAAAAGGATCCTTCAATAGCTTATGGAAATGTTGGTTAAACTGGGGCTTATTAAAATGATCCTCGAAATGAGGGAGTACTGCTTCAACAGCTTATGGAGATGTTGTTGGTTAAACTGGTTATGCTTGGAATGTTGCTCCTTAAACTCCTGATAGAGCTACTTTTCCTGCTTGGGATGGAAATACTAGTGCTCTTGGAAATTATGATGATGCAAATACTCTTGGAACTGCTTCTATTGGTATTGATGATTTAGATGTTCTGGGAAATGTTGGGAATAATGATGATGGAAATGATACTGGAAATTGTGTTGATTAAACTGCTTATTCAAATTCTGCTCCTGAAACTGCTATTAGAATGATCTTCAAATACTTATTGATGAGATTAACAAATCGTATGTGACCTAAGCTGGGAAGAAATAGGTCAGAAACAATACTTTACTAAGATCCAATAGACCTTTAATGATATGCAGAAGGGGTGAAGCTTGGTGGAATTCTGATGCCATCATGGCTCTAAGATGCACATGAGCTTATATATAGGGAGCCAATGACTCAAAGATCAAGCAGACAGGGGGAGTATGCAACAGATCTTGATCTAGTTAAGACGGTTTGATTCGAGCAAGCTATGTGGTGGGACATCATTATTTCCATCCTCGAGTAGCTTATTGTTTTTATCTCCTACTAGGATCCTAATAAACACACATTCCTTACACCATCAAAAGAGATGGCCCCAACACTAGAGGATTTACCACACATCACAAGACTACCTATAAAGACTACCTATAAAGACTACTTATAAAAGGCATAAACTAGAGATGGAGGTCGTAGGGAATTTTATCTTGATTAGACAATAGTTTACATAGATGTTCAGGGTAGAGAGAATAATAGTATGGCACGATAAAAACAATGGAGTTTTCATGGCACACTTTGCACAACACAACACTTTGAGACTTGGGGTTAGAGTAGTAGTGGCGCTGGCACTTCTGGTAGATAGCATGCATCATGGGAACATCATGACTAAAGGATATATTATAGCCATATGAAAAGTCATCAAGGAGGGTAGATAGTTTAATGGGGGGGGGAACTACTCCTAGGTGTATTATACCTGTATTTGGACACATATGCTGAGTGTACCAATAAGCCCATAGTGGGTGCAGCATTTTCACAAGTTTGGATCTAAGAGCATGTTGTAGTCTATAGGCCCTATAGGATGGCACCAGATAAGGATAAACCTATCTTATAGCAACATGCAAGAAGGTAAGTCATAGGTGATGGGTGATCATCTATAAATAGGATGCAAAGGTTTATGATCAGATGGAGAGTGACCTATCTTTTTTATAAGATAGTCCTAGATGATGAGTGTACTATATGGAAAGACACTATATATACTATTGCCATAAGGCTGAGCTTTCCCTAGACCACCCTACGGATAATATTCCTCTTAGTTGGACCCATAAAGCAGCTACCTCCACCAAAAAGTATCAAAAAGTGAGGCACAGGAGTTATACCTACACATAATAGTGCCCTATGGTATAGAATAAGATAATATGGCTTTGAGCTAGGGCACAGAGGATTTGGGAAAAAATACGAATATAGTATTAGGATAAAGTTAGAGTAGCTCAACTTAAGGAGGCGGTATATGAGTAGAGACATGTAGTTTCCATGGTATAGGAGGTTATACATGTTCACCTAGATGGTAAGTGTAGTGTAGCTAGTGTAAGTTGTAGATATAAAAGGTTTGCTAATAAAGGTGATGGTATGAGAACTGGTGAGTAGGATAAAGAGAGTGAACATCACGATAGAGAGTATCAAATAACTATTATAGAAGGAGCCAGGTAGATGCACATTGATACAGGTAATACATAAAACCAAAAAATCCCATAGAAAAATAACACACATATATATAGTTCGGCTAAAGGTAGAAAAATAGACTAACTCATGAGCATCTTAATTTAATATGTAGTTTTTCTAAAGGCCTTGAGCAATTTGTGGATTTATATGGAGCATTAGGAGATTAGACTAGTACTAGATACGTCTTAGGCTCAATAGGAGGAAGATGGGCTATGGGCTAGGATAGGCCAACTAGAAGTAGAGCAAAAAAATGGGGTAGGATCGAGTGATCCCAAGAGGATGAGGTACGCCATGGTATAGAGGGATCAACATATTAGTGTTCTATTATCTATGCTAGAAAATAAAAAAGAAAAAATCACCATACTTACAGCACATGCAACCGTACTACAGGAAAATAGAGATAAGCTATGGGCACAACACACCCAGCTATATAGTTACTATTCTGAAGCAGCCCAGGTTATAGCACACATGATGATAATATATCCAATACAACGTTATGGGGGGGTAAGTCCAATGATAGATATAACATCACTAGAGTTTACCGATATATATGAGATACCTTAGGGCATCTAGCCTAGTAGGGTCCAGAGGCATTACAGGACATATGTTACATAGCCTATAGCTCTAGAGTATGTACTTATATACTATGGGATAGATATAACATAGTTAGTTGTAGTCATAATATAAAATGATATGTAGGTATACCATCTACATAGGGATGTAGTAGTAGCTTAGGCTTTGGTAGAGAGGTTGAGGTCTCATCGAAGGTAAAAATAAATAGGCTCCTAGATAGTGGGGAATAACGCGAAACAACTAGTATCTCTAACAGTACCTGTAGTGCCCACAGGCATCGTAGGAGGTATCCTAAATATGGAACGATGTATAGAGAATAATAATACCTAGGATGCTTGGGCCTATTCCACCACCATTATGACTTGTAGGACTACTATCTCCCCTACCACTGCAATTATAGCAATAGTAGTAGGATCAGTTGGATCAACCCCAAAGAGATAGAATGAGTCATAGATTATGAGGGCACATGTGTGCATATATATATATAGCTTTTGGCTTGGTTTTACTACTAGACATGATTATATCATAGGTGGTTAGCCCTTAAATATGAATTAGTAGCCATCATGACTATGATATGATATGATTATGAGGCTATGTGATTGCATTATATGCTTTAGAACATACAATCCTTACTTAGTATACCTATGCCACTGGTGATCCTTTGACCCAGTGGGAAGGGTTCAACAAACTTATCCATGCAAGTATACCTGCTGCCATATAGCTGTCCTAGGCCCCAATACGACCCATGCAACGTAGAGGTGTGAGCCCATGTGTTAGATACGTAGAGATAGAGTTTATACCCGCCCCAGAACCCAGTGTAGTATACAATTCCAGCATGGCAATATCATAGTTAACATGCATTGTCTAGGTGACAACATCAGAATGCCAACATTGTATAGTAACAAGGGTGTAGTAGCTATGGTTGCTATGAGGTTTGCTAGTTGAGTTCTCTCAGCTAGGTATTATATGAGTTCAAGTTCAACGTCTCTATGCGGAATACGGACTAGGGTAGGAGCCAGCTAGAGTAGTCCCGCCAGGTCCAACTACCATGGACAACTTAGAAGACCTGGTTTCAGATCCACCTATGGAGGCGGAAAATGAAGCATCTTAGCCACCGACATCCTTTCCAAGTTGAGAACCAGTCGGTTAAGAAGATTAAGAAATGTAAGTTCTAGGCATAGATCGAAATCGTAAACCACCAACAAAGGAAAGGGAAAGGTAGGTAAGAGCAGGAACATAAGCATCAGCATCAGTAGCAAAGGTAGAGGCATCACCAAAGCCCATACTAGTTTTATATAGTTGTAGATCGAGATGTTGTTACACCTATTGAAGATCCATCTTATGCATATCCTCCAGCAGATTTCCTTCGCCCTTATCCAGGAGCAAAGTAAATGAAGAAAGCAATAGCTAAGGCAACCAAGTTAGCAACAGCGCTACAACCAGCATTCCCAGCATCATAATTATTACCAATATTATTCGAATCAACATAAGTCTTACCAGCATAAGTTTAACAAGCAAAAGCAGCAGTGAAACCAGGATAATTTCCAGTAGCATTATTTCCAACAACAAAAGTCTTCCTAGCACAAGCATCATAATGACCAGCTAAAGCATTCCTAGCATAAGTACCAGTAGAAGTACCAACATTCTAATAAGCACCAGCAGCACCAAGGAGGAAAGCAGTAAACAAGCAACCCACCTCACATTTAGTGTTATATTCGATGAAACTAGGATTTTTAACCTTCTTTCTTATGGATATGATTTGGAACCCACCCTTACACACTTTGTTCCAGCCCCCACTTGATCCCTGTTTTATATAGGGATCTTCTTGATCACCTACTTATGCATAAAATTCCCCACTAGATTATGGAGACCCTCATTAACTCTATCTTATGGAAATAATGACATATATAAACTTCATAGAACATGACCTTAAATGTTATGGATAAACATTGTTTACCCAATCAGACTTAGCTGTTCAAGCATCATTGCTTGCTTACTAGTATATACTATTCAATGAGGTAAACAAGGTGAGCTTATTACATAGATTGCATGGAGTTTAGACTAGCTCTAAGGTTATGTAAGGTACAACTAAGGTATGGTTTGTTCATATTCATTATGTGACATTGATCAGAGTAATCATAAGTGTTACCATATTATAAGCATTATATAAGTATCAATACTAAGGAACTATCATTAGGGGATGTCAAATATTTGTTCCCATTGAATAAGGTGAAGAGCACGTCGGAATCAGTATCAATATATACGTAATCTTCAGCTTATATCTATCTTAATGTGAAGAGTAAAACCCATATGTACAGGCTTACTCTATTTGATAAGCTCGATTTAAAACACTTGTATAATGTGAGATGTTAGTACTATTACCATTAAGATCACCTTATGAGTACTATATTAATTTGAGTAAGTGAGCTTACATGAGCTTGATTCCCATTAGTATGAGTTTAGCTGTAAGTATTAAGTAAAAGTGATTAGGATTATAAGCAGTAATCATCCTATTGCTTGTTTTACCCTGTGTTCTAATATGATAGTAGCCATTATTCCAGGACTATTTAATAGTGTGACTATTTTATGTAATATTACTATATAAGAGCTTACAGCTTGTTCAACACTAGTTATCCTTATATGAGTTATGTTGAGATTTCACACCCATGTCTATCAAGCTTAATGGGAATAGCTTATAGGTTATTATTAGTGTTAAGTTAATTACTGCTATCAGCTAAGCTAAGTACCAAATATATTTAATAAGTAGGAATAGAACAATATTTACATCTAATACTTATTAACATGTATTGTAGTGATCCCCTAGCTTTCTTTCTGGTTGGCTTTGTCACCTGGTGGTTGGCTACTGGCTAGGTTAGGTAGTAACTTTCTAAGCTGTCTGGTTGGCTTTGTTTGTCTGGCGTTCTGGAAACTATGTGACCTTAGAGCAATTTACCATTGATGAATGACTAAATCTCATGCAAATTATGCTAGTTTCCCTTTAATTTTTTGTTTCATCTTTTTGAAAAATAAATTAATGGATCTATTTCTACGTGCGTGCCCATTTAATTCTCTATCTAATGAATATGAACATAAAGAAGTTAGTGTTTGGACTTGTCTTAATTTAATGTTCATTATTTTTTCATATTATATTATAAAAAAGAAAAATCATGATTAGGGAACCCTTCTTAAAATAACAAGTTTATTCTATGTCTAGTAGCATTCAATAGCTTACCCCTGTAATTTTAAAGCAATATACGTAGCATCATTTTGTATTTTGTTGAGGTAACCATGATGCATAATTTAACTCCAAAATTAGTAAGAGATAAATAGAAAATACCTTAAGCATAGTAGAGGGTATCCTCGCTTTGGCCTGAGAGTTAACCTGGAAGTCTAGAGTGGCGTGGGAAGGTTTATTACACAATATGCCCCAAACTTAATCCTTGTAAGAGTGGGTATGACCTAGGGAAACTTGCTTAATAACCCTAGTCATGTAATGGCATCCCATGCCTCAGTGGGCCCTCTCTTTCTGAGACCCTACATTCAGAGAATATCATACATTATATTTCCTTTATCTTTCATCCCCCAGAGTAGTCGGGATCCTTGTAACGGGGACCATTATATTACTGGGTTAACCCTAGGGATACTTATTTGGTCTCTTTGCTCCTGTACCCTTACCTTTCCTTTACACCACCTATTAACTTGGTCTTTTGTAATATCCCTTATTAAGGAAAATGATCATTTAGTACCCCAGAGCCACCTATGACACCAACCTCGGGGAGTAGGACTCATGGATGAAAGAACTGATGTTAGGACAACACAAATATGAAAGCTTACTTGCATCTCCATTTCTTCTGTTTGATGGCTCACCAGCTTTTGCCGATGGGAATTTATATACTAAACTTGGTTCTTATTCTCATCCTGCCTATAATTTTCAATTTGCTAGTTGCTTTCCAAGGATGCTAAGGAATAACGTGTTGATCTAATGCCGCCCACACTCACCACAGAGGGAGCTACCCTATAGATATGATTGACAGAAAGAGGTAATGCATGGTCCAACTATTGATTCCAAGCTTTCTAAGGTTGTTTCTATCGCTATTGGGCCTGCTGTGTCTAAGGATTCAGATGTTGAAACAGGCACTGCTTATGATTTTAGGAATATCGTTTTGAGTCGAGTGCTCACGAAGATTAGATATATGTTGTAATTGAATATGCTTCCAATGCCGTGTTTTCAATTGGCTCTGATGGAGTAAGATCTCCTTAAAGTATATAGATAAGGGGATCTACATTCGCCAACTAGTACTATTATTTGAAATCATATAAAGGCTATTGGATTTATCTTCTTGCTCTCTCTAAAGCTCTGGTCCAACTATTGATCTACATATTCTGTGTTTGCTGGATTTGCTTTTGTAGCTTCTATAACTCCTTTAGGTGTTGTTCCAACTTGCTATTGATTAGGTTATTCAACTGTAAGGGAGGAGGTTGTTTCACTTTCCAAAATTCATTTAACCATTGCTTGCCTAATATATTCATTCAATCATAAGGTCTCCATACCGAATCTAGCATAATTACATATATAAATAATTGACCACGGATACGACGTTAGTCAACGGGAAAAACACAAAGTGTTTTAGTTAGTTCAAACGTGCTGCTCCAATAATATTATTCCTACGGCTCATTGGTCATGTTAGTACACTACAAGGCTACTATGCTTGAAACCTTCGAATCACACCTAATCTAGCATAATTACAGATATAAATAATTTGCAGCCCTGAGCACTCCATATAACACTCCCTTAAATATAAGTAAGTAGAGTGATTAGGAATGAAAATAGAGGATACGTTAAGTGACTTTCCCGCATCACAGCTTATATATATATATATATATATAAGTAGTTGCATATAAAACTAGTAAAATTGGAACGAGGAAAGAAGAAGCAACTGATGAGTTTATGGAGTGGGAGCGCTACGAAGAGCATAGAGCTATAGTTGTTCATAAACACCTCTAATATGATTATAAAACCCGAGCACTTGGGAAAAATGACGGAGCAGGATCACATGGAGCAACAATTTTTTGCCGACAGGAGTTTCAAATCCATGAACTTTGTATAAAGCATCCCGGAGGAATATGAGCAATTGGAGCGGCAAAGAAATAGGGAAAAGAACAAAGATTTCGTCCATTTTTTACTAATCCACAATAATACCTTTGTTATCGAGATGGATGATAAGGGGAATAAAAAAACTGGGGCCTCCGTAGGTTGCTTGGAGGAAATTAAAGGGGGGTCTCGTTGCTCGACCAAGTATACTGCTGAAGCCCCAGTGAGGTGATGATCGTGAGATAGCCTCGGTCTAGGGGTGGTTCGTTCTCACTCAATGGAATTTCGTCCCTTTACCTAATTTCTAAGATAGTAGCTTTTTTCCTGTCAATCCGGTGTTGAAGTGGTGGACCCAACAACTATTCGAGGTTAATCAGTACACTATTGGCCCAAGAGAAATTCAAGGGTTGATCCACTTTCCCACTTCCCCTTGCTCGTAACAACATGGTTCCTCATACTTTTTTATGGGGCATCAGTCGACATCAATTGTTTTATTTTATTAATTAATAATAATAACATAATAATAATAATGTGCAAACCATAGTCCTGACACCCCGTTCCATAATGTGACAACATCAAGTTAATAATAACATGTCCAGGGGCTAAACAAGATGGTATTACAATGTAAGTGGGTATATAAAAACAAGTACAAATCTGGTGGTTGATTTGACAAACATAAGGCAAGTCTTGTGGCAAAGGGGTTTGCTCAATAAGAAGGAATTGACTATAATGATACTTTTTCTTTTAGAGTGAAATGGGGAACCATTCGTACTTTGTTTTCCTTGGCAACACAAATAGGATGGAAAATTCATCACATGGATGTGAAGACTACCTTCTTGAATGGAGACTTGAAAGAAAATGTGTACATGTATTAACTAGAAGGTTTTATTTTAAAGGGACATGTGCAAAAGGTAAGAAGACTTATAAAATCTTTATTTGGACTAAAACAAGAACCTCGATCATGGTATGAGAAATCAACTAAGCATCTTCTAAATTTGAAATTCGAACACTTCAGCCTTGATGATGCAACTCTGTTTGCACAGAAAGTTGGAGAAACATTTGTATATCTATTAGTATATGTGGATGACCTTTTGATAACAAGGAACAATGAAAGCTATACTGCATCCATATGAAAGAGCTAAATAAAAGTTTTGAGATGACTGATTTGGGAATTCTTCACTATTACTTAGAGATTGAAGTAACTTAGGATCCTAAGTATATTTTTATCTCCCAAAAGAAATAAACTGGATATATGTTAATTAAGTTTGGAATGATTAATTGTAATCCTATCTCTACTCCAATGGAACATAATATGCAACTCACATCAAAAGAAGGCATTGAATTTGAGGATGCAACCGGGTATACACATATAGTGGGAAGTCTGATCTACCTTACAACCATTAGACCTGATATATCATTTGTTGTTGGGATCCTTCCAAGATTCATACAGAAACATTGTGAAGGACATTGGACTGTAGCAAAGAGGGTTTTGAAATATTTGAAAGGAACTTAGAACTTTGGGATTAAATATTCAAAGGTAAAATACTTCAATCTCATAGGTTATTTTGATTCAAACTTTGATGGAGATAAAGAGAATGGAGTAACCACTTTAGGTTACCTAATGAGTCTTGGATCACCAACTATCTCCTAGAGATCATGCAAACAAACAATACTAGTAGATTTGACAACAAAAGTAGAATGTTTGAAAACATCCAAGGAAACAAAAGAAATCATCTGGCTAAGGAAAATACTTGAATATTTGCAAGAGAAACGAGTGAATTCCACTCCATTTCTTGTAGACAACACTTCTGCAATAAAATTGGACAAGAATCCTAGATTTCATGATCAAACTAAACATATCGATACAATTTACCATTTGATTCGATATCATGTAGAGGCCAAGAAAATACATTTGAGACATTGTTCCACAATGGATCTGATTGTAGACATCTTCGCAAAATCACTTTGAAGAGAAAAGTTTGAGAAGTTTAGAGCGATGCTTAGAGTGACTAACACCCCTTCGGATAAAAAGGGGGAATGTTGGATAACAAGACTATTGTAAATATGTAAATAAACAGGAGAAGTTAGAAATGGAGAGACCTAGGTATATGAAAGGTCTCTTCAGTAGATGAATATTTTCTCTATATAGCTATATATATAGCCATTTACACTTACAAATAAAGAACCTCAAGTCATGGAGTTTCATCTCTCATCCTATCAGTGCAGTGGTTACACTATACTCCAACATACCCCCTGATGTAACTCAAGAGAATTGAACCTAGGACATGAGCTTTGATACCATGTAATATTATATGAGAGATCTATAATATAAGCATGAAGCAATACATTAATCAATTGCAAAGAAAGATATGAGAGAAGAGTAAATTCTCATCAATATTTGAAAGCTCTTTCCCATTGAATAATGAGCAATGAGTCAATACATATAGCTTTCTAGAGTGATATTTTGGGAAATAAAGCCATGCAAAGCATGCACCCAAATATCAGCATAAAGTAACGAATAAACCAACAATGTTAAGCTTGGCTTCATGCAAGCACAAAAGCATTAAAGCTATCTTAAGTGAAGAAAGCAACTCGATAAGCTAGAACTTGCAAAAAATAGCCAGGGTGTTTATACAGTGCATGTAAACCAACATCCCCCCCTTAAGCATAACTTAGGTGAGTATGATGCACAAAAATTAGGTCTGAGCAATTATGTAGCCATTTTAGGTACCCAAGTACAAAAAAAATATCCTCATAAACTAATACAAGAGGGAAAACCTCATGGGAAAAACCCCCACTCAAAAGAGGATGGTGTTGAGGAACTAGAGAGCATGATGTGAAGAGGATCTCTTCCTTTCTTCATGCAAAGTATTAGGTGGAAAAGTGGTTGGAATTATGGTGTGGACCATTTGCTTTCATTTGTCTTCATTAGGTGGCTCTTCAAAATTCTCATATGGTTTGTTATCGTTGATATTATTATGAATTTTGAGATTGTGTTTCTGAAGGATACTTATAATGCACTGAGCAACATGATTTTTCATGCAAACATCCTCCCCATGATTAGGTTTCTTACAATAAGAACATAGCACTGTACCTTTCTTGGGTTTCCCACCTTCGGAATCTGAGGTCTCCCGCATGGATGTTGAATCCTCTTCCTGAGCTTGGTATTTTTTTCCTTTATGCTTGTAACTGCTGCTAGTCTTTCTTCCCACTTTTTTTGCAAGTGCATGTGCATTTGAAGCCTTGATAGTACCCATTTGAACAAGCTTATCTTTCTCATGAGTGCTTAGAGAAGCTTCAAATTCATCTATATTATTAGTTCTAAACCCGATTAAGTGTAACAATGCACACAATTTTTATGTATAAATAGAAAGTAAAACAATAGCACACACACACATTACACAAAGATTTTACCCTGAAAACCCTTAACTGAGAAAACCAGCTTAACTAGAGCTTCACTGCTCTCTTTTGTTTCTTTCATTGTATTAAATCAATCATTTACAATACAATATATAGGTCTTTACCAACTTCTGAAAACCAAATTCCTAAATCTGAGTCAAAATATGATGGGTTGAAAACCATTGGCTAAAAATAGCCAAAAATGGGGCGAAAAATAGCCCACAATTTTTTTTCTTGGGGGCTTCACCCCTGAACCCTCGAATGTGGTTGTGCTGCCCTCCATGCTCCCCAACCGGGGGGGGTGTGTCCCTTCCGGACGCCCTTAACTCATGGGCCAGTCCCCGAACCCCCGTCAAAAGGTCAGTAGTCATGTAGAGAATATAACACATACCCAATATAAACAAAGGCATCTTCCAAGTGGATCCTATGGCTAATCCAGTAGTAAAGAATGTAGAAACAAATACTGAATAGTTGGGCCTAGTCTTGAAAAAATGGAAAGTACAAGATGGTCCTCTTCTTATCTATCCGGACATGCTTTGAGCTGTTGTAAAAGATATTTAAATCCTGTGAAGAAGTCTTCGATTGTATCAAATTCACTTGGACTCAATCTAATAATCTCATTTTGCAACTGATGCCCTCTTAAAACGTCATGGTTTCCAAAGAGTCCTTATAGCTTGGTCCATACTTTATTCAGAAATGATGCATATTCAATATGAGATGAGAGATGTCAAGAAATTGAGAGATATAATAGACCATATCTAACATGCTAAATCACTTTTCCTTTTGCACCGTTGAATTGGGTTCAGTTCCTTTTCCTATTATTATCTTGTACAGTCCTTTGCTTCTCAGTAGGATCACTATCTTGGAATTCCATTCATGATAGTTGAATGGAGTAAGGATAATCTAATGAGATTGTGGTTGATCCATCTCTTATGGTGCGCTATTTGATGTGCTTCAAAGTGCAAAAATTTGTATACACTTACTTAGATTCAATCTAGCTTTCATACCATGTAAGGTTTGCCATTACTCAAAAACCTACAGATGTTGATAAACTTTGCAAACCAAGCACATAGCCTTATGATCCCACATTATATTCTCCGAGACAATTGTTATACCATACTCCAACACTCTCTACCAAATATCATATAATGTATCATGATACTTTATTTGTCACATACCTAGAGGTATTGTCTAACCCAAAGCTGTTATATATTCCGTAAGCATGTTAATTCCACGATAGAGGACTATAGCCCCAGTGGGTATGGTGAGCACAAAAGATTTGTATAATCGTATATTTTAACTGCGTGTTCTCTCAACCATCGACAACGTTACATCAAGCTGCCTGGCTCGGCCGAATACAAAATGCAGAAAAGTATCCATAATTTATGGACTGTTGTTGCCGATATTCCCACCGACCTCCTATGATCAGCTCGTTTAAGTTGGGGTACAATTAAAATGGAAAAGAAAAATCAATCTATATAAGACTATCAGCCATATTAATTTGACATAAAATAATTGATAAGTAGTGCGCACGCACTCTTGGGATTTGAAAGTACACGAAAGTTCTTAGTTCGATTTCAATATGACGGCTGTCTGCGTCGAGTGAGCTGGAACCTGGAACCGCCTCTCTCGTGGAATTTGGACTCTAGCCGATGAGAGAGATTTGCAATTTAAAATGCGGGGTAATCTGACAATTCGAGACGCGATTATCATGGTTTCCTATGGGACAATGAGAGGTTCCTTTGGGAAAAGTAAAAACAGTATTCATATTAATGGTAAGATACTTTTTTGGATCACGGGGAATTGGTAATTTTTTAAAATTATTTGGGAAAGTTCAGATATATCAAAAATTTGAAATTAGGGGATTATTTTTTTTGTTTTAACAGAAATGTATAAGCCGCTTTTATACAAAATTTGGAACAGAGTTTACAAAATAGATGCAATTGGGCTGTTCTCTGATAAGTAGAAGGGCCAAGCCTACAAGTTTGGATTCAGTTGTGTGAATCTGCTCATAAAAGGATCATATTCTAGGAAGCTTGAAGCTCCTTACAAACTGACCTAGTAGAAAGACAAAAGTGGATAGCATTGTTTGGTCCGAAACCAAAACACAGGAGAGAACTTGTAGAAGACTAAAAATCTATACATCTGCTCATTTAAAGCTCTAAGTCCAAGCAAGAAAAACAAAAAAAACAGCATTTAAACATAGATGCAGCGAATTACGGGTGATTGGGCTCCACATTTCCTTTGAGCTCTGCGGCGAGGTTGGTGATGCCTGCACTCATTCTGTTGAGGTTGGCGGCCACCACCTTGGCAGTGTCATGGATTGCCAAAATCCTTGCATCCAAATTTTCCAGCTTTGCCTCCACCAGAGTGGCTACCTGCCTTGTGATTTTCGCACTAAGGTTGCGAACCTCAACATTTGTTGCATTCACCAGAGAAAAGAGACGACTGAACGCCCATTTCAATTCATAATTTTCATTACTAACAGTTTGAATCTGAACCTCCATGTCCTTCAGATATGTCTGGAACGTAGTCAATAGATTGTCAAACCCTGTTCTGTTAGTTGTTGCACTGAGCCCTTGGCCAAGAAATTATGCTTTTCCTTGATTCTGCGCAGAGAGATGCGCACTGCTGGTTCCTACACCTGTTGCCATCGGATCCTTCTGATTCATATTAGCAAAGTGAAGTCTCCTATGTGCTACAATCTGCTTCCCGCAGAGGATAGACTAGAGTGTGGAGAGATCCTCTGCCACACTACACTCGCTACTGTGCTCACTAACCTTGCAAAACTAGATGCAGAGCCTGAAAACTTCGCTGAGGCAGAGTTCGAATGAGAAGAGAATGATGTCTTTCCCATGCTTAAGGCCAATTCTGCCACGGAGGTTGAGCACAATTATGCCCTACATGGGAGCCATGTGGGTCGAGCATGTAGGTTGATCCTAAATCTTTAAAAGGACGTTGAGTATGGCCTCGGTTAATTCGATGAGGTTGACGTTAAGGAGCCCGAAGTTGGGTGAAAATGGGTTTGAGCTTTTTCCATTGCCAAGCCAAATCGAAAGTTTATCATTGAGAATGAAATTATATATTGGGATCGAAGGGGATTATGGAACCCAAGCAATTCCATGGTCTTCCAAACTAAGATCCCACAAGCAAACTTAACTCCGTTATTCACCATTTTATCCACGCATTTGTTATTGGATCTTAGAATGTGAAGAAAGTTGATTGATTTATATTCCCTGATGATGTTTTTCAACAGATGATGAGTCTTGGTGGTGGGCATATTCCAACATTTTACCAGACTCCTAGCTTCCCTTATAATCAGCATTGAGTCGTCGAAAACAACAAGATCCTCAATTCCATCACTTTTAGCAAGTTCAAGTCTTTTAATCGGGACGAGCCATTCAGCTCTGTTGTTGGAGTTTTTTCCTATTCCCCATGCATAATCTTTCATTTTAGTTCCATTAGAGTCATAGAGGACTCCTCCCGCTCCTGCCATCCCAGCTAAAATTAGACAATTATTGACATATTCTGCATTTTAAATTCTAATTCTAACTTTATATCTCATTAGAAATTTAAGTCAACCAAGAACCTCCTAACATTTTCTGGAGATTCACAAATTTTTTTTGACCAATTTATGTTTTGTTAAGAGATAAGTACATATATGCAAAATAGAATAATAAACACCCAAATAATAATAATAATAATAATGTTCACATTGTTTGACCACATTGTACTTCCCAAATCTCTTACCAAGTCCTATTCTTAAACTTACAATCATTTTTAAACATCAAATCTTCTTGTATTGCTCATACGTTCTCACTCAAATCATTGAAGATTTATATCCAATGTTACCAACCAAAATAATAGCAGGGAGTGATTATAATGGTTACCTTATTATTTTGTCACAAAACTTTATATAGAATTAGTTTTGTCATTTTTTTCCAAATTCTATTGATGTGTAAACATGTATATTATGTCAAAACTTATCCCTCTATTCTATGAAATCATACTAATCTATATCAAATTAGAGTGAAATAGATATTTACAAAACTCAGTTTTAAAATAAAATTATAAAACTAAATTGAATATATGATTTACTAATTAATATGTGATTTTTTATTTAAATTACTATAATATAAATTTAAAAATATATATATATTAAGATTAATTTATTAAATAATTTAAACAAATACTTAATATTAAAAAATAAATTGTATTTTAATAAATTATTCATAATAAAAAAAATTCAAAATTCATGCCAACATTTTTTAAAATGACTTACCTATATAGATATAAACACACTTAATATCAAATATCATAAACATATAAAAATCTATTGTACAATATATCATAAGTGCAGCCTCTCCTATTAATTCAATGTCTTTAGCTTTATTGCATTCAACATATTATGAGTTGTGCTTATTACACATAATCTATTTGATATTGCATTTGAGGATATTATAAGTTGTTTATTAGAAATTGGTTTTATATATTTTTTTTTTTTAATAATGGATATTAAAAGATAATTTTTTAAAAATGTATTTTTGTTTTTGCAATTTTATTATAATTATCAAATTAAAAATTAAATTCATATTTTTTCTTTTGATAAGTTTATAATTAACTTTAAAAAAAATTAATTACATAATTATATCTTATTTTTTCAATTAATTAAATATATTTAATATTTTTTATAACTTATCATAATAAAAAAAAATTATATGAAAAAGTATAATTAATATTTTTTATAACTTATCATAATAAAAAAAAATTATATTTATATTTTGATATACATGAAAAAGTATAAGTTTAAAGTAATACAATATGTCCCTCCATTCTATGAAATGATGATAATCTATATCGAATTACAGTGAAATAGATATTTATTAAACTTAGTTTTAAATAAAATTATAAAACTAAATTAAATATATGATTTACTAGTTAATAGGTGATCTTTTATTTAAATTACTATAATATAAATTTAAAAATATATATATACTAAGATTAATTTATTAAATAATTTAAACAAATACTTAATATTAAAAAGTAAATTATATTTTAATAAATGATTTATAATAAAAATAAAAAATTCAAAACTCATATCAACATTTTTTAAAATAACTTACCAAGATAAACACACTTAATATCAAATATCATAAACATATAAAAATCTACTGTACAATATATCATAAGTGGAGCCTCTCCTATTAATTCAATGTCTCTAGCTTTATTACATTCAATATATTATGAGTTGTGTTTATTATATATAATGTAAGTGTACAATATATCATAAGTGGAGTCTCTCCTATTAATTCAATGTTTCTAGTTTTATTACATTCAATATATTATGAATTATGCTTATTGTATATAATGTAATTGATAATGCATTTGAGGATATTATAAGTTGTTTGTTAAAAATTAGCTTTATATCTATTTTTTTAATATAATGGATACTAAAAGTCATTTTTTAAAAAATGTATTTTAGTTTTCGTAATTTTATTATAATTATCAAAATAAAAATTAAATTCATATTTTTTCCTTAAATAAATTTATAATTAACTTAAAAAATAATTTCTTAATTACACAATTATATTTTATTTTTTCAATTAATTAAATATATTTAATATCTTTTATAACTTATCATAATAAACAAAAAATTAATATTTTTTATAACTTATCATCATAAATAAAATTATATATATATTTTAAGATACATGAAAAAGTATAAATTAAAAGTAATAGAATATGTCCCTCTAAAATCATGCTAATCTATATCAAATTAGAGTGACATAAATATCTATAAAAGTTAGTTTTAAAATAAAATTATAAAACTAAATTTAATATTTGATTTATTAGTTAATATGTAATCTTTTATTTAAATTACTATATTATAAATTTAAAAATATATATATATATATTAATATTAATTTATTAAATAATTTAAGCAAATACTTAATATTAAAAATTAATAATTATATTTTAATAAATTATTCATAATAAAAATAAATTCAAAATTCATATCAACATTTTTTAAAATGAATTATTGACACCATTGATATCAAATATCATATAAACATATAAAAATATAATGTACAATATATCATAAGTGGAGCCTCTCCTATTAATTCAATGTCTTTAGTTCTATTACATTCAATGTATTATGAGTTGTGCTTATTACATATAATGTATTTGAAGATATTATAAATTGTTTATTAGAAATTGGTTTTATATCTATTTTTTTAATATAATGGATATGAAAAGATAGTTTTTTAAAAATGTATTTTGGTTATTGCAATTTTTTTATAATTATCAAAATAAAAATTAATTTCATATTTTTTTCTTAAATAAATTTATAATTAACTAAAAACAATTTCTTAATTACATGATTATATCTCATTTTTTCAATTAATTAAATATGTTTAATATTTTTTATAACTTATCATAATAAAAAGAAAATTATATTTATTTTTTAATATACATAGAAAAGTATAAATTTAAAGTAATACAATATGTTCCCAAGTCACCTAGTATGTCTAATTTTTTTCTTGATATACATTTCTTAAAAATCACAAAATAATAAAAAATAGTGAAAAAAATGAAATGTTATTTTCAAAAGCTTATAAGTTTTAGTTGATGAATGTATAAAGTGATGAACTATGCAAACAAGTGAGGATGATCTGTAATTTGGTTTAAATAGTGAACTCTTATATGGATGCATGCAATTATCTCCAGAAGTTATATCTAATTCACATTGTATGTGAGGTTGCTTTGTACTTTTTTATAAAACTAGTTGAAATGAAAATGTAAGTTGTTTTTAAAAAATACTGTTTGAAGATATTCTAAATTTGAAAATTTTAAAGGTATTTTTAAAATTAATAAATAATTAAAAGAATCTAACAAGCAGAAGATTGTCCTTGGATGCGGGTGATGAAGCAAGCATTGCCACGGGGTTAGGCCTCACATGACACCTGGATAGGCGCATGCAAGACAACCAGAAAATAGGGTTGACATCAGGCTCCCCCTTGAAGTGACGTCGAGTCACTCGGAGCATTAATCCCTCTGCCATTTTTGTCCCCTCCACTAGCCTGGACTGGTTCCCCGCTCGATCCCCATGGCTCTCCGACGTGCGAAGTTCATCTGTCCCTTCATCCACACCTAGGCTTGGCCCTCTATCATGCCCCCCCACACTCTCTCTCTCCTGCTTCGCGCTCCCTCTGTTCCTCTATTCCACGGGATCCCACTTCCCTGCTCCTGCACTTCTCGAGCTTCCCCTGATACAATGCTCCACGTGCTCCAGCTCACCTATACCTACATAAACATCCATCTTGATTTCATGGGATGCTCGAAAGGAACTAAATTCAGAAAGAAGACTCAGGCCCAAGAGGCTGGGAAAAACAGGAAAGGCTACAGTGTTGAGATCTCTACTACTGTTCGCTTGCTGGTTGGAAATTGGGAGGCTCGAATCATTGTTCATACTCCCTCCATGGGGAGTCAGGTTCAGCCATGGGATCCATACTGGTTGGTGAAGAACCTGCTTGGTGAGCTCATGGAAGACATGGTGTCCAACTGGGCCACTGCGAGACATGCCATGTAGACCTTGAGAGCCACCCTAAAAAACATGGCATCCACTCTCAACAACTTGGAAAACACCCTCAGCTGGGGGTCTTATGCCCCCACCTATCACCTCCATTGTGATTCTCATCCGGAAAGTAATGTTCATGGTGGCACCCCCTGGTGGTCAAAACAATGGTGTCTCTTGGCAATCTAGCCACTCCACTTGGCAAAAACTTGAAAGCCCCTGCAGGTACTGGTCTGGATCCTCCCCATGGAAAGGAGCTTGATTTTCATAAAGGAAAGGAGCTAGTACATCCCTCCTTCCCTATTCCCTCCGCCTTGGGCCTGATCTTGGCTAAACGTAATTGCAATGAGAAGCACTTCATCACTCTTGGATGAGGGAAGACAGCACCCCTACTGGTAAACATTCCTATGTTAGTCATTCAACGTCCAGTGAAAGAAATTTCGTCTACTACAAAGATCACTCTGCCAGCCGTGAAGGACATTCTGCCTCATTCCAATGACGTGGAGGAAAACGCTTGTTGCAGTTGCCCTATCCTAGAGGAGACTCCCTCAAATGCCGAGGCACCTTCTGCACACTAACAAGGAGGTTTTTCAGCTATCTTTTGTTTTTTGCATGAGCCTCTCTACTCCTGACTGTCTGTCTTTTTATATGTTTCATGGACATGAATACTCCTCTAGTACATCCTATTTCCCCTACTATGGGCAGGATTTTTTTGTATAATTTGGATCAGAACTACCTAGACTTTTTGGATCATCAAAGTTGGCTTAAACCACCTCAAAATGCACTTATTACTATATTTTTATTTCATCTAGCTTAATAGATCTTTACAGCATTAACAAAAAAAGAAAAAGAAGATTCCACATAAATTAGTATTGGGAGAGGATGGTTACCATGTTTTAAATTTATAATTTTTAAATAAATTTTTAAAATAATTAAACAATTAAAGCTAATGAGAAATGTCGAGAAGATTGATATGAGTAGAATATTGTTATAAATAATTTTATATATAATAAGAGTAGCTTTGTAAAAGAAAGCAAAAATGAAAATACGAGAGAAGATTACAATTTTCTTTTTCTCTCAACCACTAAAACTATATCAAATTTAAGTTCTTTAAGATTTTATTGTATTATTAAATGTGAAATAAACCATAATCACACTCAACTTTTTAGAATAACTCAATATAATATATTAAATAAATTTTATATTTTATTAAATTTTACTTAATCATGTAATTTTAATTTAAAGGAAAAAAACAATATAAAAGAACATAGAAGTCCATAGGTATATAGTTAAAACAAGGGAAGTATATTATTTCCATAACTATATTTAACATTTTTCTAGTTTAATTTAAAAAATAAAAATAAAAAAATTTCACAAATATGTTATTATTAATATAAATATATGTTTGAGTGGAAGAACTATAAGAGTATTATTAGGACTTCTTGTGATACATTTGGTATGCTGGTGAGCAATACAAAATCAAGCATATATCATTACAGAATTGAGAATAGTAAGTTTGTTTCTTTCAAAGAATTTCTGCCATATATTTTCTATCAGTTGGAGGATGGATGTAAGTACCTAGGCTATTTCTTAAAGCCAAACGGATACATGATTAAAGACTGGGTGTAGCTACTAAAGAAACTTAAACAAAGGATAAACTAGTGGACCTTCAGGTTACTTTCAATCGGTGGGAAACTCACTCTGTTGAAATCAGTTTTAGCTGGCATACTTGTATATTGGTTCTCGCTCAACCAGGTCCCATGTTACATTATTAATTGTTTAAGAATTTTTTTTTTCAATTTCCTATGGACGGGGTATGGAAAATAGCAAGATGGTGATGGCGAGATGGGAGAGACTAGCATTACCAGAAAGTTGTGAAGGATGGGGGATTAGAAATTTATTTTTGTTTATTTGTACTCTTAGATTTAAAAGTGTTTGGAGAGGCCCTTTGGTCCTACACTCTAGACTAAAGTGATTTTTGTCAAATATATTAAAGGATATGTTACAAATTGGATTAGGAATCCAAAGAAGAGGACTAGGGGAGACTCCCCTATGTGGTCTGGTTTCATTAAAATTTATAATTGGATGGCTAAATATCTTTCTTGGAGGGTTGGGAATGGTAAATATATTCTTGTGGGCATCGACCTGATTTTGGGTTTAGATGAAGATTACACACTATCAAATGATATCATTATATATCTGAAAAAGTTTGATCTTTCCACACTCAAAAAAATAAAGAGGACCAAAACTAACTCTATCCAATCTTATTGGTTCAGTGCTAAAGACTTGGATTTCACTGGAAGTGCTTCCTAAGAATGGGATAAATATATTAAAATTTGAATTCTACAGGGTGCAGACTGTCAATGGAAAAGGATGAATTTGTTTAGAACAACAACAAAGCGACTGGCACAGTGACTTCTAAACATGCATATATGGCTATTAGAAAGAGTATGTGTAATTTCCCTTAAAATTGGTGGTATAAGAAATTGTGGCAGTGGAAGATCGCTTTAAAAATAAAGTGTTTCATGTGGCATGCGTTACAAGGAGGGCTGAAAAAATGGGATACTTTGGTAAAAAAGGGATGGCTGGGACCAAGTATATGATTTCTTTGCAAAAACAGATTGGAATCAACAAATCACATATGTGTGGAATGTGGGTATGCTAGAACCATTTGGAATTTGATCGTAAATCAACTCTGCTTAGATATGCAGTGGGGTACTGGGAATTTTGATCTGTGCACCCTCAACTGGTACATGAAGTGCAATGGGTAACCTTACTTTCGAAAAGTGATCTCTTGGGAAATTTAGTTCACGAGGAATGAAGCTATTTTTGAAAATATAGTTCCCAACTCATTAAGAACTATCAACAGGATACTGCTTGTGATTAAAGAATATTGCTCAGAGATTGTTGAGATGAAGGGAAAAAATTTTAGTTCTTTCAGCCTCAAACACTTCAAACCTATTGCCTTATTTGATGGGGTTGCTTCTCACGGTTTATGTGTAGAGGGAGGGGTTATTTATTTAAATAAGTATCATTTTTTCACTCTGAAGATGAATTGTGGAAGGGGCACAAATATGAAGTCTGATTTATTAGCTCTTCGGTGTGTTCTAAAAGTTTCAAATTCTTTTGGAATTTGTGAGCTTGCAGTCTATGGAGACTCAAGAGTGACTAGAAAATGACCTCGTAGTGAGTATAACTTAAATGTTATAAATCTTTTCCAGTGGTGCTGCGGGATAAAGGAGGAAATACAACTCTTTAGTGATATTTCCTTTGATAATGTATATTGTTAGCACAACTCGATGGCAGATAAGATTTCTAAAGAATATTTTGATGGTGAGGAGGGGATCATTTTATGGGAGTAATTTTTGGACATACACGTTACAGAGTAGGGCTCTCTCATAATTTTTGAATTTTAATTATATGAATGTATCCATTATGTATTGGCGTTTGGTAGTTTGGAAGGGGTCTGGTGATTTTGTACTTGTTTAGACGAGGAGGATAGAATCATATATCTCAATATAAGTCTATTCACAGACTTAATTATTTTGTACTATTTCATTCAACAATGAATACCAATAGTATGTTTTTTTTTGCTGAAAAAAAATAACATAAATATATGTGATCCAAATTTTAGGGGGAATATGTTATAAATTCGGATGTATAAGTCATAAAAGCATTAAATAGAGATACCACCCTCTCTCATTCACCATAAAAGCATTAATGGAGATGCCACCCCCTCCCATCCATGGTTTTGGAATCTTCCATGCAAGCCATAGTTTAGAATACACCCATCCATGGTATTTGGTAACCCACAGTTTTGTTCCATGGTATGCCTTCAAGGCACATTGTAATAATATTATATAAATTCCTTTATGCCTTCTCAATAAATCAATCTATTACTTTTGGAATCCTACATTTCTCTTATTCTATTGAGTTATTATTGGGGTATTGGTTATGAGTGTATTTCTTATTTTAGTTTGAGAGGTGAGGCTCAAAGAACCCTCTTTGAGCCTCACCCCTCCATGTGGCATATTTATTCTATGTGTCTCCATCTAGGTTATTCATATCCCATATGTCGCTATTTTGTCGTTCTCACAGCTGGTTCATTTTTCGCTTCAGTTTTGAAGCTATATCTTCTCGTCCTCTCTCAACATTCAAGGATTTCGTATCTTAGGCCCCAACATCTGGATCAATGGTATCAGAGCTACGTTTTCTCTCAATATGGACAAGGTTTTGAAGCATATTACGGGTTCAATGGAGGTTCCATAACCTGTACAACAACCCATGCTTCTCTTCAAACCCTTGGCATCTCTACACTCAACACTCTCACATTCAGAAAAATTTGGACAGGTTTTACAGACCACACATGATGTTTTAGAGGCTCTACCAAAGCTTATCCAAAAGGTATTTCCGTTAGCTCAAATGGGTATTTCGTGGAATTTCATTTCGCTGTCTGGTTTATGAGATATAGTCATTTGAATCATCACATATCTGTAACCAGCGTGGTCGTGCAACCTTTAAATTCCTCCTGGGTTTTCTCATTGCTTAGGAAAAACCAGAAGGAGTTTAACATTTTTCTATAAATATCTCTTCGTGATCTGAAATGGGTATTTTATGGAATTTAATTTCCTTTCCTGGTTTGTGAGATATGCTTGTTTGAAGTAGCACATGTTTGTACACAATACGGCCGGACATACAAAAACTTTAAACAAGTGCTCCCAACTCCACATAGCGTTTCAGAGGCTCCACCATAGCTCATTGGAAATATCTTTTCATCAGCTAAAACGGGTATTTCTCATTTTTTCATTTGGCTTTCTGATTTGAGAGATATCATCGACTGAAGCACCATATGTCTGCAAAATAGTGTGCGCGTGTCTCTTAAGATTCAACAAACATTTTATCACTCTCTGGGCCACCCAAGAGCAAGTATGTTATATGGATGGAAAGGTTTCTTTGAGATCTCAAATCGGTCTTTAACGGAATTCAATTTCATTACTTGCTTTAGAATCTATGAATGGATTTGTAGCAAGACATCAACTGCACCAAAGATCATAAATTTTTCAATTTTTGAACTTTTATTGTAATCATGCTTATGGGTTAACCGCACAAAACCCATGGTTATGGGTCAACCACACAAAACCCACAGTTATGGGGAAACCACACAAAACCAACATTTTTGTATTGTAATCACAGTTATGGGTTGACCACACAAAACCCACGGTTATGGGTTAACCACACAAAACCCATGGCTATGGGTCAACCACACAAAACCCACAGTTATGTATTCTAATCACGATTATGGGTCAACCACACAAAAATATTCTCTTCACTGGAAGCAAGCTTTCCATTTCCACCATGGTTATGGGTCAACCACATAAAACCCATAGTTACGGGTCAACCACAAAAAACCCATGGTTCTGAGTCAACCACACAAGACTCTTATCTTCATTGGAATCAAGCTTTCTATTGCCATCATGGTTATGGGTCAACCTCGCAAAACCCATGGTTATGGGTCCACCAAACAAAACCCTTCTCTTCATTGGTAACTAGCACATTGTAATCATGGATCTCTTTTTAGTATGAAATGATGGGGACCATCATTTTCTAAGAGGGGAAGAATGATCCAAATTTTGGGGGGAATATGGTCTAAATCCAGATGTATAATTCATAAAAGCATTAAATAGAGAGACCACCCTCTCTCATTTAGCATAAAAGCATTAATGGAGAGGCCACCCTCTCCCATCCATGGTTTTGAAATCTTCCATGCAGCCCATAGTTTAGAATACACCCATCCATGGTATTTGGTAACCCATGGTTTTGTTCCATGGTATGCCTTCAAGGCACATTGTAATAATATTGTATAAAGGCCTTTATGCCTTCTGAATAAATCAATCTATTACTTTTGGAATCCTACATTCCTCTTATTCTATTGAGTTATTATTGGGGTATTGGTTCTGAATGTATTTCTTAGTATACTTTGAGAGGTGAGGCTCAAAGAACCCTCTTTGAGCCTCACCCCTCCATGTGGCATATTTATTCTATGTTTCTCCGTCTAGGCTATTCATATCCCATATCTCATTATTTTGTCGTTATCACAGGTGGTTCATTTTTCGCTTCAATTTTTAAGCTATCTCTTCTCCTCCTCTCTCGACATTCAAGGATTTCGTGTCTTGGGACCCAACATTCAGATCAATGGTATCAGAGCCAGGTTCACTCTCCATATGGACAAGAGTTTGAAGCATATTGTGGGTTCAATGGAGGTTCCATAACCTGTACAACAACCCATGCTTCTCTTCAAACCCTTGGCATCTCTACACTCAACACTCTCACATTCAGAAAAATTTGGGCAGGTTTTACGGACTGCACATGATGTTTTAGAGGCTCTACCATAGCTCATCCAAAAGGTATTTTTGTCAGGTCAAATGGGTATTTCGTGGAATTTCATTTCGTTGTCTGGTCTATGAGATATCGTCATTTGAAGCATCACATATCTGTAACCAGCGTGGTCGCGCAACTTTCAAATTACTCCTAGGTTTTCTCATTGCTCAGGAAAAACTAGAAGGAGTTTAACATTTTTCTATAAATATCTCTTCATGATATGAAATGGGTATTTCACGGAATTTAATTTCCTTTCCTCGCTTGTGAGATATGCTTATTTGAAGTACCACATGTTTGTACACAATGCGGTCGGACATACAAAAATTTTAAACAAGTGCTACCGACTCCACAGAGCATTTCAGAGGCTCCACCATAGCTCATTGGAAATATCTTTTCATCAGCTAAAATGGGTATTTCTCATTTTTTCATTTGGCTTTCTGGTTTGAGAGATATCATCGACTAAAGCACCATATGTCTGCAAAATAGTGTGCGTGTGTCTCTTGAGATTCAACAAACATTTTATCACTCTCTGGGCCACCCCAGAGTAGGTATGTTATATGGATGGAAAGGTTTCTTTGAGATCTCAAATGGGTCTTTAACGGAATTCAATTTCATTACCTGCTTTAGAATCTATGACTGGATTTGTAGCAAGACATCAACTGCACCAAAGATCATAAATTTTTCAATTTTTAGACTTTGATTGTAATCATGGTTATGGGTTAACCGCACAAAACCCATGGTTATGTGTCAACCACACAAAACCCACAGTTATGGGGAAACCACACAAAACAAACAGTTCTGTATTGTAATCATGGTTATGGGTCAACCACACAAAACCCACGATTATGGGTTAACCACACAAAACCCATGGCTATGGATCAACCACACAAAACCCATAGTTATGTATTCTAATCACCATTATGGGTCAACCAAAAAAAAATATTCTCTTCACTGTAAGCAAGCTTTCCATTTCCACCATGGTTATGGGTCAACCACATAAAACCCACAGTTACGGGTCAACCACACAAAACCCATGGTTCTGAGTCAACCACACAAAATTCTTATCTTCATTGGAATCAAGCTTTCTATTGCCATCATGGTTATGGGTCAACCTCGCAAAACCCATGGTTATGGGTCCACCAAAAAAAAACCCTTCTCTTCATTGGTAACTAGCACATTGTAATCATGGATCTCTTTTTAGCATGAAATGATGGGGACCATCATTTTCTAAGAGGGAAAGAATGATCCAAATTTTAGGGGGAATATGGTCTAAATCCAAATGTATAATTGATAAAAGAATTAAATAGAGAGACCACCCTCTCTCATTCAGCATAAAAGCATTAATGGAGAGGCCACCCTCTCCCATCCATGGTTTTGGAATCTTCCATGCAACCCATAGTTTAGAATACACCCATCCATGGTATTTGGTAACCCATGGTTTTGTTGCATTGTATGCCTTCAAGGCACATTGTAATAATATTGTATAAAGGCCTTTCTGCCTTCTCAATAAATCAATCTATTACTTTTGGAATCCTACATTTCTTTTATTCTATTGAGTTATTATTCGGGTATTGGTTCTGAGTGTATTTCTTAGTATACTTTGAGAGGTGAGGCTCAAAGAACCCTCTTTGAGCCTCACCCCTCCATGTGGCATATTTATTCTATGTTTCTTCGTCTAGGCTATTCATATCCCATATCTTGTTATTTTGCCATTCTCACAGCTGGTTCATTTTTTGCTTCAGTTTTGAAGCTATCTATTCTCCTCCTCTCTCGACATTCAAGGATTTCATGTCTCAGGCCCCAACATCCGGATCAATGGTATCAGAGCCAGGTTCGCTCTCCATATGGACACGAGTTTGAAGCATATTGCGGGTTCAATGGAGGTTCCATAACCTCTACAACAACCCATGCTTCTCTTCAAACCCTTGGCATCTCTACACTCAACACTCTCACATGCATAAAACTTTGGACAGGTTTTACGGACCGCACATGACGTTTTAGAAGCTCTACAATATCTCATCCAAAAGGTATTTCCGTCAGCTCAAATGGGTATTTCGTGGAATTTCATTTCATTGTTTGGTTTATGAGATATCGTCATTTGAAGCATCACATATCTATAACCAGCGTGGCCACACAACCTTTAAATTCCTCTTGGGTTTTCTCATTGGTCAAGCAAAACTAGAAGGAGTTTAGCATTTTTCTATAAATATCTCTTCATGATCTGAAATGGGTATTTCACGCAATTTATCTTCCTTTCCAGGTTTGTGGGATATGCTTGTTTGAAGTAGCACATGTTTGTACACAATGTGGCTACCGACTCCACAGAGCATTTCAGAGGATCTACCATAGCTCATTGGAAATATCTTTTCATCAGCTAAAATGTGTATTTCTCATTTTTTCATTTGGCTTTCTGGTTTGAGAGATATCATTGACTGAAGCATCATATGTCTGCAAAATAGTGTGCATGTGTCTCTTGAGATTCAACAAACATTTTATGACTCTCTAGGCCACCCCAGAGAAAGTATGTTATATGGATGGAAAGGTGTCTTTGAGATCTCAAATGGACCTTTAACGAGATTCAATTTCATTACCTGCATTAGAATCTATGAATGGATTTGCAGCAAGACATCAACTGCACCAAAGATCATAATTTTTTCAATTTTTGGACTTTTATTTTAATGATGGTTATGGATTCACCACACAAAACCCATAGTTATGGGTCAACCACACAAAACCCACGGTTATGGGGAAACCACACAAAACCCACGGTTATGGGGAAACCACACAAAACCCACATTTCTATATTGTAATCACAGTTATGGGTCACCACACAAAACCCACGGTTAGGGGTTAAACACACAAAACCCATGGCTATGGTTCAACCACACAAAACCCACAGTTATGTATTCTAATCATGGTTATGGGTCAACCACACAAAAATATTCTCTTCACTCGAAGCAAGCTTTCCATTTCCAACATGGTTATGGGTCAACCACATAAAACCCACGGTTATGGGTCAACCACACAAAACCCATGGTTCTGAGTCAAGCACACAAAACTCTTATCTTCATTGGAATCAATCTTTCTATTGCCATCATGGTTATGGGTCAACCTCACAAAACCCATGGTTATGGGTCCACCAAACAAAACCATTCTCTTCATTGGTAACTAGCACATTGTAATCATGGGTCTCTTTTTAGCATGAAATGATGGGGACCATCATTTTCTAAGAGGGGAAGAATGATCCAAATTTTAGGGGGAATATGGTCTAAATCCATATGTATAATTCATAAAAGCTTGAAATAGAAAGACCACCCTCTCTCATTCACCATAAAAGCATTAATGGAGAGGCCACCCTCTCCCATCCATGGTTTTGGAATCTTCCATGCAACCCACAGTTTAGAATACACCCATCCATGGTATTTGGTATCCCATGGTTTTGTTCCATGATATGGCTTCAAGGCATATTTTAATAATATTATATAAAGGCCTTTATGCCTTCTCAATAAAGCAAGTTTATTACTTTTGGCATCCTACATTTCTCTTATTCTATTGAGTTATTATTGGGGTATTGGTTCTGAGTGTCTTTCTTAGTATAGTTTGAGGGGTGAGGCTCAAAGAACCCTCTTTGAGCCTCACCCCTCCATGTGGCATATGTATTCTATGTTTCTCCGTTTAGGCTATTCATAGCCCAAATCTTGCTATTTTGTCGTTCTCATAGCTGGTTCATTTTTTGCTTCAGTTTTGAAGCTATCTCTCCTCCTCCTCTCTAGACATTCAATTCTTTCAAGTCTCAACCCCCAAGATCCAGCTCAATATGTTTAATAAATTAAATTAATTTAATTACTTTGAATCATCATAATTAACTTAAGTGATTTAAGTGATAAAGATGTGATGATTGTCTCTAAAATAAGATTATATTATTAAATTATTATAAATATACACATATTAAATTCAATAAATTAATTTATTGTTAATCATTATAATATCTGTTTTATTGTTTATAACTTCACAAGACAAACAATAAAAAATTATTTATCGTACCTTTAAAAATAAAAGGAAACATTTTATTTTATTTAAAATTTTATTTTTGTGCTCCAAAAGCATTAAGAGAAGAATTCCTCGATCACAATAGTTATGACGAGTTAAATGGTTATGGATGTCAATATTGTGCAAATTTTTTGAAATTGTGGTCTAATGTGTGTGTATGCAATGCCTTTTATTGTAAAGTGATTTTCATCTTCAACTCTCTTAGTGTCACAAAGATGACAAATTATGTGATCCCACAATGTTTATGAATTGTCCAATTCCGTAACTCACTATGGAAATCATTAGGTCGTTCTTCTATTCGCATTGTTGAATTTCTTTTTTATTCTAGTCAAAACAAAGAGATACTTTTGATATTCTAAATTATGATTGATGAGCCTACTTATAATATCCTAATTTTATCTTTTCCTCTAAATATTTATTGCACCACAACTTCTTCTTAAATTTAGATGTAATAATATTCTTAATATTATCACTATTTTGTATCCTGGATGCGGGTGATCCTATTGCGTCTCCCTTGGATGTTGCGTCAAGAGATATGGCACCACCACACCACCCTGTATGCGATGACAGAACCTGCATGCAAAAGCAGGCCCCGACTACATGTGAAGGACAGGGTAGCCACCTAGACACGCCATCTCCACCGGCGCTAGCTCCCAGGCTGGCCTCCATCCAAGACGACACTTAAATTCCAAGCTCATTCCACTCCTAGCTGGCCGTCTCACACGATCAACCTGAATCCGATCACATGGCTTGGTGGGTGGCATTAATCCCTGATCGGTTCCATATGTCCTGCTGGTTTCATTTCACCATTATTATGTCCCATGTGAAGCTCCTCCCTCCTAGACGCACCCTCCAGGATATGAAGAGCCCGTCCCATCCTCATGCATTCATTCCACACTCCCAGCTCTATTCGCCTGCGTCTTCTGCTGAAAGCTTATCCCCTATACATCACTCCTGTAATTTCTCCAACACGGCCATGAAACGCACCAGGGGCACTTCGAGGCATGGCTCCATGCAAAGCACTAGAAAATCTACGTCGACCGAAAGGGAAATTCCTGCAAACATTGGGTACAAGGATAATGTTTCGATTTTGGTTCGACGCTTGGTGGATGAATGGGAATCGCGAAATGTGGCTGAAATCCTTGCCTTTGGCAGCCCGGGCACATAGGTGAATCACTACTGGCTACTCAAGAACCTAATCAGCACACTGGTAGAAGAAATGTTGACCCATTGGCATTTGGCCAAGATGTCCATAACAGACACCAAGTCCATGATGGCTCATCTGGATGGCATTCTTGTGGCACTGGAAGCCAATCTCACCAATGTCACCTCTACTCGTTGTTTCCTCACCCGGCTTATCCCATCAGTTTTGGACCAAAAGGTCCTGTTGCAGGTTTCGGAAAGGAGAGCATTGGTCTCAAAAAATGTATTGGCTCTCAGGCGACCGACAGCTCTCTTCATGACTCCATGGTATCTCCAATCCCTGGAATCTACTTTGGCCTAGACTCCCTTGCAGTGGTTGTGGTCCAAGGAGTGTCTCTTAGGACCTCCTTTCCAGTTCCATCCACAATCGCGGCCACCCAGCACAAATGCACTCGTAAAGAC
Organism: Larix kaempferi; assembly: GCA_027924585.1. Lineage (NCBI taxonomy): Eukaryota > Viridiplantae > Streptophyta > Pinopsida > Pinales > Pinaceae > Larix > Larix kaempferi. The sequence continues at coordinate 6,457,750 of BSBM01000487.1, read as the reverse complement.
GGCTTTGAAGAAATTGTCCCATGCAAAATGGAATTCCGGCCCGTCAAGCTCCGAGAACAACAATGGGCAGATGATTTATTCGGTCCTTTCCCTATTTCTGCTGATATCCAAGACTCCAAGGGAACAGAAGCCAGCTCTTAAATAGGCTTGTCTAGTTTTGTTTTTTGTCTTTATGTATTGCAGAATCTCACTCTATTTTCTGTCTTTCATGATCGATGGATAATCCGTTTACTACTCTAGTTTTTTCTATAATTCTCTGTAATATGGGCTCTGAAAGTAGCACCACATTGTCATATTCAGCCTCTCCTGAGTACTGTACTCTTTTTTGTACTATAATATAATTTTCTATGCAGCTTACAAAAAAACATTTATTATCACTATTTTGTAGAGTCCATTATCTTTCTCAACTCCCTAATGATTTAGCGAGGAAAAATATATTGATCTATAAACTATTGTCGATATTTCCCTATAACATTTAATCACAATGGATCTTACCACTAGTTCTTTCTATTAGTTTATTTTTAGAACTGTAATATAAGTGATAAAACAAGAAACACACAATCCATGCACATTCAACATGGAATTTATCTTGGGAAAACCCCTATGGGGAGAAAAATAGCTATAATGAGAACTATGCATTTCCCTTTTATGTATAATGAAATAACAAAAGGGAATCAATACTAATAATGGAGTTACCTTGGACACTATGGTCCAAATGCCTGCTACAAAATCCATTACTCCCTCTGTTATGCTTCATGACCACCCATTACTGTGGCTCATCTACGGAACAATACAATAAAAATGGCACCCCTTCTTTTCCTAACATCTTAGTATTTAACATAACCCGATAGCCGTTTGGGTTTCATTTTAGGGTTTGTACATGGAAACCTTAATTCCCATTTAGTTTTAGGATTTTTGACCTTCTAGAATTTTCTTGAAATTCCACATGTGCGAGAAATGAGAGTTGACATGGAATTCACTCATAACTATGGTGGTCAACTGTATGGGTCAACTTGTGGGAGGAATAACTTCTTGATATAGACTTTGATTGACGAAATATTTAGACCATTGGAAAGGTCACTAAAAGTAGAATTGTCTCATGGCCCATGGAATTAATGATGGGTTGTTTAACATCAAAAATATTGTTTAGACCCTCAAATAAGCGCTAGAAGGTTTTGGACCACAAATATGGAAAATGAGACCTGCCCATAAAATGGGACTCGGACTCCAATTCATCCAATGTTTTGACCCTTAAATCTCCAAATAGGATCTTAATTATATATTGATCCATTACAAATCCCACGCCCTATTTTGGGAGGATTTTGGTCCCCAAAATATTTTAGTAAAAGGTGTGAGAAATATTTTCCTCTACCTTATCTTGGTAGTACCATCTTGCCTTTCCTAGAAGTTTTCCTTTCAATCCCATGTACAAGACTTCATATAATTTACTTGCTTGGTAGTTCTAGGTCCTTCTTTTGCAACACTATGTTTTCTGCTAACTCTGGCTAAGTCTCTATTGATAAGTCACCTATAGAAGGTAATATATTCTCAAGTTCTTGATCCAACATTGAAGGTTCATAGATTTTCACGTTTTCCACATTCACTACAGAGTAAATGTGCATATATGAGGGTAGACTAATTATGTAGGCATTATATCCCACCTTCTCCAATGCCTCAAGAGGGACATACATCAGAGCCTTGATATTCTTACTAGAACCCTTTAGTATTTCCTTGTTCAGGTGTGACCATACTTTGTCTCCCAAGTTCCAATGCCTCAAGAGGGCCATACATCAGAGCCTTGATAGAACACTTTAGTATTTCCTTGTTCAGGTGTGACCATACTTTGTCTCCCACTTTGAATTTTTTTTCAACCTTGTGTTGGTCATGCCTTGTATTTTTCATGTGACCTCTTGAATGATTCCTATACCTAGAAATGAATCTACCAAATTTTATCGATGAAATTTTCAACTCTTAATGCTTCACTTGTGGTGTCTTCCCTCACTCCCCTTGTTTTCCATATAGAACATCTAGAGGTGAAGGTGGAAAATATCGAAAAAAAGTTTGAAAAGGTGACTTACCAATGGAAGTGTAGACCACTACATTATAGGAGTGTTGTATATAGATAAAGCTTTCATCCTGAGTGTTGAATTTGGTATCCATGCTTAAGATGATTCTCCTAGGTAGAGTTGGAATTTGATGGGCATTTTTCCCGTCAAATACATGAATTTTTTTTTAAATTTTTTTTTTTGAGATGAGTTGATATTGACCTAAACCGTAATTTTGATGTTCTACATTTTTTTGAAAATGTCATTAATAGCTATTTATTTAAGAGGTAAGAACTAAGAGGAAATAGGATACTAGCAATTGGGAAGTGGGAACGACGATGCAACTAATTATTAGTAGTTGGAACTTGGTGTTGGTGTTAGGTAATTTTATTAAATTTTCAATGAATGTCGAAGTGCAATACTGATGAATCTTCCAAGTTGCCATCAATTGGCAAGCATTGAGCATACTGCTGGCAATGTGCACCCTGCTTCCTCTTTTGTTTGTAGTAGAAGGAAAGGTAGCCCAGTTACCCTCCCAATATTGGCTTATGAAATAGGGATGCGAATCCCCCTTACCAAAGATGAGGAATTCCAAAAGGACCTCACAAAATCCAAAGCCACCCTGTCATTAATTCCATGAAGTTTTTCAAAGTAAACTAGTCGACCTCTCAAAAATTTTGCATGGCCTCCATATTAAACTAGAGGATATATGTTCCCACTGGTTAATGATGGGAAGCATTTCCCCTCAATTTCTATGAATCCACATAAGAAGAAGACAGGGTGGATCTGAGTAACTCATAGGTTTGTTGTTCAGAAGCCTGGAAAAGAATTGCAACATGCATCTTGTAGGCCATGTCACATTCGTTTATTGTGGAGGGACGAGGACAGGAGGGGGAATAGCAGTCTGCGGCTGCAGGAACTGATGGACTGCCACACTTGGCCCTCAATAAATTTAATCTTAATTGTTAAGGGTTTTCTTCTCAATTAATCATGGGATGACATTGACTTTCCATATTTGCACAAGCATCAGAGTGGATTGCATTACAACATTTGAACTCTCCCCAAATGGTTGCACTTATTCCTCTTTCTAAGGGACTTTGTTTCCTTGAAAGCTCTATCATACTCGCTCCTTTTTTTCAAATCCCAACGGAGCTTTGTCTTCTGTTAAAAAATAACTTCATCAAATTGTAGCATTGTATTACAAAATTCCTGTTGTCAAGTTCTTGATTCTGGAAGTATCTTGTGTTCTAGGTAGTTTTAATTTCTTTATCAAGAACCACTCTATTGTTTCCCTTGCATGTTTTCATTTGTAGGGAAAATTCTCTCGAGTCTCTAGTTGCCTCAATGAGTCTCCAATGCATACAGAAACAGAATTGCGTCGGTTCTATCAGTTGACTTCATTATAAAATTGTCAATGATCTACAACTAGTCTATCCTATCGGAAAGAGTATGTGAAGGGACCCTATGCAAACGAAAAATATGGACTCATGGAGCATCAATATCGTAATTATGCTCATATCTTATTATTTCAATATTGAGAAGGTGCCAACTTGGGAAAACAAAGCAAGAATCAAACACGAGACTCAGTCGTTGGTGCTTATCATCGCATGTAGTTTTGTCGGCAAGAGCTGCAACAAAACTAATAAAACTATGGGGTTAGTAGAGGTACTTGGGTTTTATGGGAGGGAACCATCCATTAAAACTAGCAAACCTATACTTATGTACGGGGTTAGTTGAGGAATTTGGGGTTTTCTAGGAGGGACCTGCCCATTAGCAAACCTATCCTTAGTTGTCTTCGACAATAAGGATTCATTTAAATATGTAAGGAATGCCTTATAATTCCAATCTATGTAAATGAATCTCATGATCACCCACCCCATACTCATGATCACCCACCCCCATACCAGAAAGATGGTTGCTTTCACTCAATTCGATGCTTGAGAATTGGACATAACTTTCCCTTCCTTCCAGCACTGTTGTTTGGTGATGCTTATTTTGCCTTTAGCCTCTTAAGATTATGCCTTTAGAGTATATAATAGAATTTATTAAAGGACTCGTTTTATTTAGGCACAGTAAATCCACATGGGAAGCCAGGGTGTAATGCGTTCACCTATGTCAGGTGACTTTCTCTCCTCAAAAGTTGAATTTTTTGGACATGTTCTTCAGTAGTTTATGTTTATCCGCTAGGGCCACTTTCTCCGTAGGTGTATCTGCCTCGTTCTTAGAGTTCCTGGTTCTGTCTATGTGGATGTCTTGAATCTTATCCAGATAATGTTAACTATTATTACTACATTGTCACAAATCCTGACATGGCGAACAAGCCCCAGATCTGTCGAGCTTCAAATTCGCTGGAATCTGGCATAGAGTGGGCATTGCAATCATGCTCATACAAAGGAATCCACCATTTTTTAATTTTCTACAATTCCCTCTTCTTTGTTAATTGCAGTATTCTGCTATAAATTTTCGTTGAATCGCTTCTAGTTGATGATGGATGGGGGGAAAACGCATGAAAAACAATGGAAGACCACTCAAAAGTTCCGTGAAAAAACACTCAAGTCTTTTGAATTTTTTGGGAAATTGAAATGAATAGACAAGTATACGTATAAACACAAGACTTATGAATGTTTTGGGAAATTGAAATGAATAGACACATGCAAATGTATAAATATAAACACTTCGGGTGTGGCTCGTGGGCCATGGACATTCTTAAAAAAAACACTTCTGAAAAATCATATATACAAAGCACTTACGAATCCCCAGTTTAGACTAATGAATGGTTCACCTACGAAGGTGACTTTATTGCAATAGTTGGCCACTACAGATTGTATGTGTGGATGTTCATCTATTATGGCATCCACTCCATTAAAGACATATTGTTGTAATAATCAATTTCTGTAGTTGGACTTATTAGCCTCTGTTTACGGATTCTGAACTCATATGTCAATAAATATTTTGTAAAGGACTTATTCGACTACCCAATTCTTATGTCCTCCTTTTCCAACACTCTTTGTAAATCATCGAACATTGGCTACAAATCACTGAACATTGGTTCTAAATATATGATTCCTTATCGTTTTCCTTATGACTCTATTCAGAGGATTACACATAAGAAACGTCATCAATGGATCTCATAATTATAGTAGTTAAGGTATAATAAATAAAGTGATATAATGAATGATGGACAAATAATATGAAATTATTTGGAGTTTGACATAAAATATGGTTAATCGAGCTAGAGTGCTTTGTTTTTTTTAAAGTTAGTTATGCGTAGATATATGGTTATTCATGTTTTTCCATTCTTCATTATTTTTTGTTTCTCAATAATATATATTATGATTTTTTTTAAGTAAAATTGAGCATTTTTTTCTTCTAAATTTGTAAAGTAAAAAATATGAATTATATTAGGAAAACCACATTATACAATTTTGTATTGATCTACAATGATGCCAATAAGGTAACATTATTTGGAACTTAAGGTTGTATTGACATACAATTGATATGTGTCACCCTTGTGGTCTTGAGTTTTATGTTTAATTGTATACCTAATCAAGAGGTACGGAAAAAAAAAATGAGAATGTGTATAGTATATGTGACTTTATCTTTTAGTGTATAGAAAGAAAACACATATCTATAATAGGTGTTAAATTTGATTTTCCAAGCGAATGTTTTCCTTATGAGAACATTTGTATGATAGTAACATGTCCTTAATGAGTTGTTGATATTGCATTTATATATAAACATTATAAGAAACTGGCTATATTTTGTGAATCTGTTACTTGAAGGTAGCCGTGATTTTTTTTATAACACTTATGCTTGACAATATGATAGTTGGTTTGTGAGGAGCTTGGTATACAATGATGGAAACAAAATATGGGGTAAAAACTAGAAATTTATGTTTAATTGAGACAAATTATGTTGAATTGGGAGGTTGAAACGACATTTTCTAGGTTTGCTACATGGGTTTAAAGTGTTTATTGTTGTATAATACAATGTGTAGAGAAGTGAGGCTTAAATCCTTGGTTGGTAATGGATATACTTATTTTTATGTTTGGACACTAATGGAGTAGAACAAGTTGGAGAAAAAGTAGACTCCTTAAAATTATGAAATTAATCTTAAGTAAATGTGGCATATATGTCTATGTCTATCCAGGTTTGCAATAATGGTATTTACTTTTATGTGGAAGCTGTGATATGAACCCCATACATAGACAATCACAATAGTATGATATTTATTTTCACTCTGAAAGCTATATACTTTACTTTAAAAAGGTGTATGAATTAGCCATAAAAATTGCAATAATGCTGCTATTTAGTTATGGGAATGTCTCCCCCTTATCAACAATCATATACACTAAGTTGGATAAGCTTATGGAGAAGAAAATGATATCTTACAACAGTGAGGGGATCATGTAGCATCCTTAAAGCATAGTTTCCTTTATACTCCCAAATAATAAAAAATAGTGAAAAAAATGAAATGTTATTTTCAAAAGCTTATAAGTTTTAGTTGATAAATAAATAAAGTGATACACTATGCAAACAAGCCATGTGAGGATGATTTGTAATTTGGTTTAAATAGTGAACTCTTATATGGATCCATGCAATTATCTCCAGAAGTTATATCTAATTCACACTGTATGTGAGGTTGATTTGTACTTTTTTATAAAACTAGTCAAAATGAAAATGTAAGTTGTTTTTAAAAAATAGTATTTAAAGATATTCTAAATTTGAAAATTTTAAAGGTATTTTTAAAATTAATAAATAATTAAAAGAATCTAATAAGAAGAATATTGTCCTCGGATGCGGGTGATAAAGCAAGCATTGCCACGGGGTTAGGCCTCACACGACACCTGGATAGGCGTATGCAAGACAACCAAAAAATGAGGCTGACATCAAGCTCCCCCTTGAAGCGACGTCGAGTCACTCGAAGCATTAATCCCTCTGCCATTTTTGTCCCCTCCACCATCCTGGACTGGTTCCCCACTCGATCCCCATGGCTCTTCGATGTGCGAATTTCATCTGTCCTTTCCTCCACACCTAGGCTTGGCCCTCTATCAAGCCCCCCCGCAATCTCTCTCTCCTGTATCATGCTCCCTCTGTTCCTCTGTTCCATAGGATCCCGCTTCCCTACTCCTGCACTTCTCGAGCTCCCCCTGCTACAACGCTCCACGTGGTCCAACTCGCTTATACCTACATAAACATCTAGCTTGATTTTATGGGGCGCCTGAAAGGAACTAAATCCAGAAAGAAGACTGAGGCCCAAGAGACTAGGAAAAACAGGAAAGGCTACAGTGTCGAGATCTTTATTCCTGTTTGCTTGTTGGTTGACAATTGGGAGGCTTGAATCATTGTTGATACTCTCTCCATGGGGAGTCGGGTTCAACCATGGGATCCATATTGGTTGGTGAAGAACCTGCTTGGTGAGCTCATGGACGACATGGTGTCCAACTGGGCCATTGCGAGACATGCCACGCAGACCTTGAGAACCACCCTAACAAACATGGCAGCCACTCTCAACAGCCTGCAAAACACTCTCCGCTAGGATTCTTATTCCCCCACCTGTCACCTCCGTCGTGATTCTCATCCGGAAAGTAATGCTCATGGTGCCACCCCCAAGTGGTTAGAACAATTGTGCCGCTTGGAAATTTAGCCACCCCACTTGGAAAAAACTTGAAATCCTCTGTCGGTACTGGTATGGATCCTCCCGATGGAAAGGTGCTCGATTTTCATAAAGGAATGGAGCTAGTACATCCATCCTTCCCCATTCCCTCCACCCTGGGCTTGATCTTGGCTAAGCGTACTCGCAATGAGAAGCAGTTCATCGCTCCTAGATGAGGGAAGATAGCACCCCTACCAGTAAATCTCCCTGTGCGAGTCATTCAACGTCCGGTGAAAGAAATTTCGTCTACTGCGAATATCACTCTGTTAGCCATGAAGGACATCCTGCCTCATTCCAATGACGTGGAGGACAACGCTTGTAGCTGCCCCATCTTAGAGGAGACTCCCTCAGATGCTCAGGCACCTTCTACACACTAACAAGGAGGTTTTTCAACTGTCTTTTTTTTTTTCCATGAGCCTCTCTACTCCTGACTGTCTGTCTTTTTATATGTTTCATGGACATGAATACTCCTATAGTACATCTTATTTCCCCTACTATGGGCAGGATTTTCTTGTATAATTTGGATCAGAACTACCTAGACTCTTTGGATCATCAAGGTTGGCTTAGACCACCTCAGAATGTGCTTATTACTATATTTTTATGTCATCTAGTTTAATAAATCTTTGCAGCATTAACAAAAAAAAATAAGAAGAAGATTGCACATAAAATAGTATTGCGAGAGGATGGTTACCATGTTTTAAATTTATAATTTTTAAATAAATTTTTAAAATGATTAAACAATTAAAAGAGTTACAAGCTAATGAGAAATGAGTGGAAGATTGATATGAGTAGAATATTGTTATAAATAATCTTATATATAATAAGAGTAGCTTTGTAAAAGAAAGTAAAAATGAAAATACTAGAGAAGATTACAATTTTCCTTTTCTCCCAACCCATAAAACTATATCTAATTTATGTTTTTTAATATTTTATTGTTTTATTAAATGTGAAATGAACCATAATCACACTCAACTTTTTAGAATAACCCAATATAATATATTAAATAAATTTTATATTTTATTTAATCATGTAATTTTAGTTTAAAGGAAAAAGACAACATAAAAGAACATAGAAGTTCATAGTTATATAGTTAAATCAAGGGAAGTATATTATTTCTATAACTATATTTAACACTTTTCTAGTTTAATTTAAAAAATAAAAATAAAAAAATTTCACAAATATGTTATTATTAATATAAATATATGTTTCAGTGGAATAACTATAAGAGTATTATTAGGACTTCTTGTGATGCATTTGGTATGCTGGTGAGCAACAAAAATACAAGCATATATCATTACATAATTGAGAATAATAAGTTTGTTTCTTTCAAAGAATTTCTGCCATATATTTTCTAATCACCTCGAGGATGGATTTAAGTACCTAGGCTATTTCTTCAAGCTAAAAGGATACATGATTAAAGACTGGATGTGGCTACTAAAGAAAGTTGAACAAAGGATAAACTAGTGGACCTTCAGGTTACTTTCAATCGGTGGGAAACTCACTCTGTTGAAATCAGTTTTAGCTGGCATACCTGTATATTGGTTATCGCTCAACCAGGTCCCATGTTACATTATTAATTGTTTAAGAATTTTTTTTTTCAATTTCCTATGGAAGGGGTATGGAAAATAGAAAGCTAGTGATGGAGAGATGGGAGAGACTAGCATTACCAGAAAGTTGTGGAGGATGGGGGATTATAAATTTATTTTTGTTTAGTTGTGCTCTTAGATTGAATTTTTTTTGGAGAGGCCCTTTGGTCCTACGCTCTGGACTAAAGTGATTTTTGTCAAATATATTAAAGTTGATGTTACAAATTGGATTAGGAATCCAAAGAAGAGGACTAGGGGAGTCTCCCCTATCTGGTCTGGGTTCATTAAAGTTTATAATTGGATGGCTAAAGATCTTTCTTGGAGGGTTGGGAACGGTAAATATATTCTTGTGCGCATCGACCTGATTTTGGGTTTAGATGAAGATTACACACTATCAAATGATACCATTATATATCTAAAAAAAATTGATCTTTCCACACTCAAAAAAATAAAGAGGACCAAAACTAATGCTATCCAATCCTATTGGCTCAATGCTAAGGACTTGGATTTGACTGCAAGTGCTGCCTCATAATGGGATAAGTATATTAAAAATTTGAATTCTACAGGGTGCAAACTGTTAATGGAAAAGGATGAATTTATTTGGAACAACAACAAAGCGACCAACACAATGACTACTAAACATGCATATATGGCTATTATAAAGAGTATGTGTATTTTCCCTTAAAATTGGTGGTATAAGAAATTGTGGCAGTGGAAGATGCCTTTAAAAATAAAGTGTTTTATTTGGCATGCGTTACAAGGAGGGCTTAAAACATGGGATAATTTGGTAAAAAAGGGATGGTTGGGACCAAGTATAGGCTTTCTTTGTAAAAGCAGTTTGGAATCAACAAATCACATACGTGTGGAATGTGGGTATTCTACAACCATTTGGAATTTGATCGTAAATCAACTCAACTTAGATATGCAATGGGGTACTTGGAATTTTGATCAGTGCTCCCTCAACTGGTACATGAAGTGCAATGGGTAACCTTACATTCCAGCAGTGATCTCTTGGGCAATTTAGTTCATGAGGAATGAAGCTATTTTTGAAAATATAGTTCCCAACTCGTTAAGAACTATCAACAGGATACTACTTGTGATTAAAGAATATTGCTTAGAGATTGTTGAGATGAAGGCTAAAAATGTTAGTTCTTTCAGCCTCAAACACTTCAGACCTATTGCCTTATTTGATGGGGTTACTTCTCACAATTTATGCGTAGAGGGAGGGGTTATTTATTTAAACGAGGATCATTTTTTCACTCTAAAGATGAATTGTGGAAGGAGCACAAATATGAAGTCTTATTTATTAGCTCTTTTCTGTGTTCTAAAAGTTTCAAATTATTTTCGAATTCGTGAGCTCGCAGTCTATGGAGACTCAAGAGTGACTAGAAAATGGGCTCTTAGTGAGTATAACTTAAATGTTATAACTCTTTTCCAGTGGTTCCGCGGGATAAAGGAGGAAATACAGCTCTTTAGTGATATTTCCTTTGATAATGTATATCGTCAGCACAACTCAATGGCAGATAAGATTTCTATAGAATATTTTGATGGCGAGGAGGGGGTAATTTTATGGGAGGAATTTATGGACATAAAGGTTACATACTAGGGCTCTCTCAGAATTTTTGAATTTTAATTATATGAATGTATCCATTATGTATTGACGTTTTGTAATTTGGAAGGGGTCTGGTGATTTTGTACTTGTTTAGACGAGAAGGAGGATAGAAGCATATATCTGAATATAAGTCTATTCATAGACTTAATCATTTTGTACTATTTGATTCAACAATGAGTACCAATAGTATGTTTTTTTCTGCTAAAAAAAAATAATAATATAAATATATGTGATCCGAATTTTAGGGGGAATATGTTCTAAATTCAAATGTATAAGTCATAAAATCATTAAATAGAGAGACCACCCTCTCTCATTCACCTTAAAGCATTAATGGAGAGGCCACCCTCTTGCATCCATGGTTTTGGAATCTTCGATGCAACCCACAGTTTAGAATACACCCATCCATGGTATTTGGTAACCCATGGTTTGGTTCAATGGTAAGGCTTCAAGGCACATTGTAATAATATTATATAAAGGCCTTTATGCCTTCTCAATAAATCAATCTATTACTTTTGGAATCCTACATTTCTCTTATTCTATTGAGTTATTATTGGGGTATTGGTTTTGAGTGTATTTCTTAGTATAGATTGAGACGTAAGGCTCAAAGAACCCTCTTTGATCGTGACCCCTCCATGTCACATATTTAATCTATGTTTCTCTGTCTAGGATATTCATATCCCATATCTCGCTATTTTGTCATTATCACAACTAGTTCATTTTTTGCTTCAGTTTTGAAGCTATCTCTTCTCCTCCTCTCTCGACATTCGAGTCTTCCACGTCTTAGGCCCCAACATCTAGATCAATGGTGTCAGAGCCAGGTTCTCTCTCCATATGGACAAGAGTTTGAATCATATTGCGGGTTCAATGGAGATTACATAACCTCTACAACAACCCGTGCTTCTCTTCAAACACTTGGCATCTCTACACTCAACACTCTCACATTCATAAAACTTTGAAAAAGTTTTACAGACCACACATGATGTTTTAAAGGCTTTACCATAGCTCATCCAAAATTTATTTCTGTCACCTCAAATGGGTATTTCGTGGAATTTCATTTCGTTGTCTGGTTTATGAAATATCGTCATTTGAAGCATCACATATCTGTAACCAGCGTGGCAGCACAACCTTGAAATTGCATCTACATTTTTTCATTGCTCAGGAAAAACCAGAAGGAGTTTAACATTTTTCTATAAATATATCTTCATGATCTGAAATTGGTATTTCACGGAATTTAATTTCCTTTCCTGGTTTGTGAGATATGCTTGTGTGAAGTAGCACATGTTTGTACACAATGCGACTGGAGATACAAAAACTTTAAACAAGTGCTACAGACTCCACAGAGTGTTTCAGAGGCTCTACCATAGATCACTGGAAATATCTTTTCGTCAGCTAAAATGGGTATTTCTCATTTTTTTATTTGGCTTTCTGGTTTGAAAGATATCATCGACTGAAGCACCATATGTCTGCAAAATAGTGTGCGTGTGTCTCTTGAGATTCAACAAACATTTTATCACTCTCTCGGCCACCCCAGATCAAGTATATTATATGGATGGAAAGGTTTCTTTGAGATCTCAAATGGGCCTTTAACAGGATTCAATTTCATTACATGCATTAGAATCTATGAATGGATTTACAGCAAGACATCAGTTGCACCAAAGATCATAATTTTTTCTATTTTTGGACTTTTATTGTAATGATGTTTTTGGGTTCACCACACAAAATCCATAGTTATGGGTCAACCACACCAAACCCATGGTTATGGGGAAACCACACAAAACCCACATTTCTGTATTGTAATCACGGCTATGGGTCAACCACACAAAACCCATGGTTAGGGGTTAACCACACAAAACCCATGGCTATGGGTCAACCACACAAAACCCACAGCTATGTATTCTAATCATGGTTATGGGTAAACCACACAAAAATATTCTCTTCACTAGAAGCAATCTTTCCATTTCCACCATGGTTATGGGTCAACCACATAAAACCCACAGTTATGGGTCAACCAAACAAAACCCATGATTCTGAGTCAACCACACAAAACTCTTATCTTCATTGGAATCAAGCTTTCTATTGCCATCATGGTTATGGGTGAACCTCGCAAAACCCACGGTTATGGGTCCACCAAACAAAACCCTTCTCTTCATTGGTAACTAGAACATTGTAATCATGGGTCTCCTTTTAGCATGAAATGATCGGGACCATCATTTTCTAAGAGGGAAAGAATGATCCAAATTTTAGGGGGAATATGGTCTAAATTCAGATGTATAATTCATTAAAGCATTAAATAGAGAGACCACCCTCTCTCATTCACCATAAAAGCATTAATGGAGAGGCCACCTTCTCCCATCCATGGTTTTGGAATCTTCCATGCAACCCACAGTATAGAATACACCCATCCATGGTATTTGGTATCCCATGGTTTTGTTCCATGATATGGCTTCAAGGCACATTTTAATAATATTATATAAAGGCCTTTATGCCTTCTCAATAAAGCAAGCTATTACTTTTGGCAACCTACATTTCTCTTATTCTATTGAGTTATTATTGGGGTATTGATTCTGAGTTTCTTTCTTAGTATATTTTGAGGGGTGAGGCTCAAAGAACCCTCTTTGAGCCTCACCCCTCCATGTGGCATATTTATTCTATGTTTCTCCATTTAGGCTATTCATAGAGCAGATCTCACTATTTTGTCGTTCTCACAGCTAGTTCATTTTCTGCTTCAGTTTTGAAGCTATCCCTTCTCCTCTCTCGACATTCAAGTGTTCCGGGTCTCATCCCCCAAGATCCAGATCAATATGTTTTTTAAATTAATTTAATTTAATTACTTTGAATCATCATAATTAACTTAAGTGATTTAAGTGATAAAGATGTGATGATTGTTTCTAAAATAAGATTATATTATTAAATTATTATAAATATACGCTTATTAAATTCATTAAATTTATTTATTGTTAATCATTATAATATATGTGTCATTGTTTATATGTTCACAAAACAAACGTTCAAAAATTATTTATCATACCTTTAAAAATAAAAGGAAACATTTTATTATATTTAAAATTTTATTTTTGTGGTCCAACAGAATTATGAGAAGAATTCCTCGATCACAATAGTTATGACAAGTTAAATGGTTATGAATGTCAATATTGTGAAAATATTTTGAAATTGTGGTCTAATGTGTGTGTATGGAATGCATTTTATGATAAAGTGATTTTCATCTTCAACTCTCTTAGTGTCACAAAGATGACAAATTATGTGATCCCACAATGTTTTATGAATTGACCAATTCCCTAACTCACTATGGAAATCATTAGGTTGTTCTTCGATTCGCATTGTTGATTTTATTTTTAATTCTAGTTAAAACAAAGAGATACTTTTGATCTTCTAAATTATGATTGATGAACCTCCTTATAATATCCTAATTTTATCTTTTCCTCTAAATATTTATTGCACCGCAACTTCTTCTTAAATTTAGATGTAATAATATTCTTAATATTATCACTATTTTGTAGAGTCCATTATCTTTCTCAACTCCCTAATGATTTCGCGAGGAAATATATATTGATCTATAAACTATTGTGGATATTACCCTAGAACATTTAATCACAATGGATCTTACCACTAGTTCTTTCTATTAGTTTATTTTTAGAACTGTAATATAAGTGATAGAAAAAGAAACACACAATCCACACACATTCAACGTGGAATTTATCTTAGGAAAACCCCTATGGGGAGAAAACTAGCTAAAATGAGAACTATGCATTTCCCTTTTATGTATAATGAAATAACAAAAGGGAATCTATACAAACAATGGAGTTACCTTGGACACTATGGTCCGAATGCCTACTACAAAATCCATTACTCCCTCTGTTATGATTCATGACCACCCATTACTGCAGCTCATCTACGGAACAATACAATAGAAATGGCACCCCTTATTTTCCTAACATCTTAGTATTTAACATAACCTCATAGCCATTTGGGTTTCATTTTAGGGTTTGTACATGGAAACCTTAATTCCTATTTAGGGTTAGGATTTTTGACCTTCTAGAATTTTCTTGAAATTCCACATGCGCTAGAAATGAGAGTTGACACGGAATTCACTCATAACTATGGTGGTCAAATGTATGGGTCAACTTGTGGGAGGCATAACTGCTTGATACAGACTTTGATTGATGGAATATTTAGACCATTGGAAAGGTCTCTAAAAGTAGAATTGTCTCATGGCCCATGGAATTATTGCTGGGTTGTTTAACCTCAAAAATATTGCTTAGGCCCTAAAATAAGTACCAGAACGTTTTGGACCACAAATATAGAAAAGGAGACCTGCCCATAAAATGGGTCTCGGAATCCAATTCATCCAATGTTTTGACCCTTAAATCTCCAAAGAGGTTAGAAATTATATATTGATCCATTTCAAATCCTACCTCCCTATTTTGGGAGGATTTTGGTCCCCAAAATATTTTACTAAAAGCCGTGAGAATGATTTTCCTCTCTTATCTTGGTAGTACCATCTTGCCTTTCCTGGAAGTTTTCCTTTCAACCCCACGTACGAGACTTCATATAATTTCCTTGCTTGGTAGTTCTAGGTCCTTCTTTTGCAACAATATGTTTTCTGCTAACTCTGGCTAAGTCTCTATTGATAAGTCACCTATAGAAGGTAATATATTCTCAGGTTCCTGATCCAACATGGAAAGTTCATAGAGTTTCACGTTTTCCACATTCACTACAGAGTAAATGTGCATATATGAGGGTAGACTAATTATGTAGGAATTATATCCCACCTTCTCCAATGCCTCAAGAGGGACATACATCAGAGCCTTGATATTCTTACTAGAACCCTTTAGTATTTCCTTGTTCAGGTGTGACCATACTTTGTCTCCCAAGTTCCAATGCCTCCATTGCCTCAAGAGGGCCATATATCAGAGCCTTGATAGAACACTTTAGTATTTCCTTGTTTAGGTGTGACCTTACTTTGTCTCCCACTTTGAATTTTTTTTCAACCTTGTGTTGGTCATGTCTTGTATTTTCATGTAACCTCTTGAATGATTCCTATACCTAGAAATGAATCTACCAAACTTTATCGATGAAATTTTCAACTCTTAATGCTTCACTTTTCATGTCTTCCCTCACTCCCGTTGTTTTCCATATAGAACATCTAGAGGTGAAGGTGGAAAATATCGAAAACAAGTTTGAAAAGGTGACTTACCAATGGAAGTGTGGACCACTAGTCGACCTCTCAAAAATTACACGTGGCCTCCATATTAATCCGGAGGATATAAATTCCCACCGGTTCATGATGGGAAGCATTTCCCCTCTATTTCTATGAATCCACAGAAGAAGAAGACAGGGTGGAGCTGAGTAACTCACAGGTTTGTTGTTTGGAATCTTGGAAAAGAATTGCAACTTGCATCTTGCAAGCGATGCCACATTTGTTTATTGTGGAGGTCCAAGGACAAGAGGGGGAATATCAGTCTGCTGCTGCAGGAACCATTGGACTGCCACACCTGGCCCTCAATAAATTTAATCTTAGTTGTTAAGGGTTTTCTCCTCAATTAATTGTGGGATGTCATTGAATTTCCATATTTGCACAAGCATGAGAGTGGATTGCATTATAGCATTTGAACTCTCCCCAAATGGTTGCACTTATTCCTCTTTCTAAGGGATTCTGTTTCCTAAGAAGCTCTATCATACTCACTGCTTTTTTTCAAATTCCAACTGAGCTTTGTCTTCTATTAAAAAATAACTTCATCAAATTGTATCATTGTATTACCAAATTCCTGCTCTCAAGTTCTGGATTCTGGAAGTATCTTGTGTTCTAGGTAGTTTTAATTTCTTTATCAAGAGCCAATCTATTGTTTCCCTTGCATGTTTTCGTTCGTAGGGAAGATTCTCTCGAGTCTCTAGTTGCCTCAATGAGTCTCCAATTCCTACAGAAATAGAATTGTGTCGGTTCTATATGTTGACTTCATTATAAAATTGTTGATGATCTACCACTAGTCTATCCTATCGGAAAGAGTATGTGAAGGGACCCTATGCAAATGAAAAATATGGACTCATGGAGCATCAATATGGTAATTCTGCTCATATTTTATTATTTCAATATTGAGAAGATGCCAAATTGGGAAAACAAAGCAAGAATCGAACACAAGACTCAGGCGTTGGTGCTTATCATCGCATGTAGTTTTGTAGGCAAGAGATGCAACACAACTAATAAAACTACACGGTTATTTGAGGTACTTGGGTTCTCTGGGAGGGAACCATGCATTAGAACTAGCAAACCTATACTTATGTACGGGGTTAGTTGAGGAATTTGGGGTTTTCTAGGCGAGACCCGCCCATTAGAAAACCTATCCTTAGTTGTCTTCGACAATAAGGATTCATTTAAATATTTAAGGAATGCCTTATACGTCCAATATATGTAAATGAATCTCGTGATCACCCACCCCCATAAAAGAAAGATGGTGGCTTGCACTCAATTCGATGCTTGAGAATTGGACATAACTTTGGCCTTTAGCCTCTTAAGATTATGCCTTTAAAGTATATAATAGACTTTCTTAAAGGACTCGTTTTATTTAGGCACGGTAAATCCATGTGGGAAGCGAGGGTGTACCGCGTTCACCTATGTTAGGTGACTTTCTCTCCTCAAAAGTTGAATTTTTAGGAGATGTTCTTCAGTAGTTCATGTTTATCCTCTAGGGCCAATTTCTCGGTAGGTGTAGGTGCCTTGTTCTTAGATAAGTTCCTAGTTCTGTCTATGTGGATGTCTTGAATCTGATCCAGATAATGTTAACTATTAATACTACATTGTCACAAATCCTGACATGGCAAAGAAGCCCCAGATCTGTCGAGCTTCAAATTCACTGGAATCTAGCATAGATTGGGCATTGCAATCATGTTCATAGAAAGGCATCCACCATTTTTTAATTTTGTACAATTCCCCAATCTTTGTTAAATGCAGTATTCTAATATAAATGTTCGTTGAATCACTTCTACTTGATGATGGATGGGGAAAAACGCATGAAAAACAATGGAAGATCACTCAAAATTTCTGTGAAAAAACACTCAAGTCTTTTGAATTTTTTGGGAAATTGAAATGAATATACATGTATACGTATAAAGACAAGACTTTTGAAATTTTTGGGAAACAGAAATGAATAGACACATGCACATGTATAAATATAGACACTTCCGGTGTGGCTCGTGGGCCATGGACATTCTTAAAAAAAACACTTCTGAAAAAACATATATATAAAACACTTACGAATCCCCACTTTAGAGTAATGAATGGTTCACCAACGAAGTTGACTTTATTGCAATGGTTAGCCACTACAAATTGTATGCGTGGATGTTCATCTATTATGGCATCCACTCCATTACTGGACATATTGTTGTAATAATCAATTTCTGTAATCAATTTCTGTGGTTGGACTTAGGGATTCTGATTTCATGCGTCAATACATATTTTGTAAAGGACTTATGTCCTCCTTTTCCAACACTTTCTATAAATCGCCGAACATTGGTTGCAAATCACCGAACATTGGTTCTAAATATATGATTCCTCATCGTTTTCCTTATGATTCTACTCAGAGGATTAAACATAAGAAATGCCATCAATGGATCTCATAATTATAGTTGTTAAGTTATAATAAGTAAAGTGATATAATGAATGATGGACAAATAATATGATATTATTTGGAGTTTGACATAAAATATGGGTAATCGAGCTAGAGTGCTTTGTTTTTTTAAAGTTAGTTATATGTAGATATATGGTTATTCATGTTTTTCAATTCTTCATTATTTTTGTTTTTCAATAATATATATTATGATTTTTTTAAAGTAAAATTGAGATTTTTTTTTTCTAAATTTGTAAAGTAAAAAATATGAATTATATTAGGAAAAACACATTATACAATATTGTATTGATCTACAATGATGCCAATAAGGTAACATTATTTGGAACTTAAGGTTTGTATTGATATACAATTGATATGTGTCACCCTTGTGGTCTTGAGTTTTATAATTAATTGTATACCCAATCAAGAGGTAAGGCAAAAAAAATGAGAATGTGTATACTATATGTGACTTTATCTTCTAGTGTATAGAAAGAAAATAGATTTCTATAATAGGTGTTAGATTTGATTTTATTAGAGAATGTTTTCCTTATGGGAAAATTTGTATGATAGTAACATGTCCTTAATGAGTTGTTGACATTGCATTTATATATAAACATTATAAGAAACTGGATATATTTTGTGAATCCGTTACTTGAAGGTAGCCGTGATTTTTTTTATAATCCTTATGCTTGACAATATGATAGTTTCTTTGTGAGGAGCTTGGTATACAATGATGGAAACAAAATATGGGGTAGAAACTAGAAATTTATGTTTAATTGAGACAAATTATGTTGAATTGGGAGGTCGAAATGACATTTTCTTGGTTTGTTACATGGGTTTAAAGTGTTTATTGTTGTATAATACAAAGTGTAGAGAAGTGAGGCTTAAATCCTTGGTTGGTAATGGATATACTTATTTTTATGTTTGGACACTAATGGAGTAGAACAAGTTGGAGAAAAAGTAGACTTCTTAAAATTATGAAATTAATCTTAAGTAAATGGGGCATATATGTCTATGTCTATCCAGGTTTGCAATAATGGTATTTAATTTTATGTGGAAGCTGTGATATGAACCCCATACATAGACAATCACAATAGCATGATATTTATTTTCACTCTGAAAGATATATACTTCACTTTCAAAAGGTGTTTGAATTAGCCATAAAAATTGCAATATCGCTGCTATTTAGTTATGGGAATGTCTCCCCCTTATCAACAATCATATACACTAAGCTGGGTAACCTTATGGAGAAGTAAATGAACTGCATCTTACTGCAGTAAGGGGATCATGTAGCATCCTTAAAGCATACTTTCCTTTATACTCCCAAATTCCAACCATCACAATTCTGAAAACTTGATTGCAGTAAGCTAACTTATATACAAATTTTATTATTATTGACACGTACATATTAAGGAAAAACGTTCAGTGAAGGGGAATGTTAGTCCCTAAAATGTAAAAAAATAATAATATTATGGGTAATATTGAGGTAAAATTCCAACACTTCTCCTAGGTATCCCAAAGTGGTCCTAGACTTGTTCAAAGAGCATGTGTGTTGCTTCTTGCACTCTGGTGGCATTTTACAAGGCATAAGAATGCATATTTTGTTGAATATGTCAACTACCATAAATAGATAGTCATGTCCCTTACTCGTGGCTGGTAAGACACCCACAAACTCCATGGAGATATCCTCACATGCTCTCATGGGAACAAGTAAGGGATGGTACAAACCCTTCTTCATATTTCTAGGCTTGCTTGTAGAGCAAATTATGCATCCTCTAATAAAATATGCTAAATATTCTTGCATCCTAGGCCAATAAACATACCTCTATTATTTTTCAATTGTCTTCCCTACACCAATATGGCATGCAACATTCAAGGTGTGTTCGTCTTTGATAAGCTGCAACCTCTCACTGTTAGGAACATAGAGCTTGTTTGTGCTGCTTTGCTTTTTATCCTTGACAAAATATAACATTTTAATATTGGTTTTAAATTTTAAATATTTATTTATATCTTGATGTTATTAGATACAAATTGTTTGGTTTTGAAGATTTGGATGACACAAGTTTCTGATCCACGAATGTGAGTGTGTTGTTATTATTTCATAACGATTAAATTCTATGAGTACTAGTATTAATTTTTTTATTATGTGCATTTAACTTTTACATAATAAATACCTCTTACTCGTGTTAATGGTAAAGGTAAACTTTAGATATTTATTTATTAATTGCTTCTATATCATGATTACTGTGGATGCGATTACTTCCACATATGCAAAAGCAAGGCTCACCCAAGATAATAACATATAGAATTTTTTTTTTAATAATATTAAGATATTTATTATTATTATTTTATTTTAGTTTCCAAATTATTAAACATTAAAAGAATTAAAATATAATTTACAGAATAATAACCCTCTCCATAGCATTAATCTCTCACATAAGAACTTAGATCTTGTTCTCATGGTTCCACTCGCACAAACTCTAGAAAATTTGACCAACTAAACCATCATGGAGCCTGATCCCTAGCCTCAATGGAGTAATCTAGTGTTTGTAGACCATGGAAGTGATCTTCAAGTGTATTTTTTGCATACAAGGACAAATTCCTTCAATTAGAGCTTCTTTTCCCTTATTTTAGGGTTCATTAATAATGTTTTTCTTATCCATATTATAAAGGTTCTTAACCATGGTTCATTCATATTAGTTTGACCATGGTTGACTTTGAAACACATGGTCATAGTTTACCATTGTTAATTATTGTTTAACCATACTTGACTTTGTTCAACCATGGTTAATTATGGTCAAACTTTGTCAACCATGGTAAATATAGTCAACCATGGTAATTAAAGTCAAACATGGACCACTAAAGTCAAACATAGTTAACTATGGTCAAATAAAGGTCAAACATAGTTAACTAAAGGAAAACATGGTTCTCTTAAGTCAACCATGGTCAAATAATAGTCAAAATAGTTAAGTGTGGTTCACTAGAGTCAACCATTGGTATCTCAATTCAACCATGGTTAACCAAAATCAATGATTGTTAACTAAATTCAAGCATGGTTAAACAATAATTAACCATGTTAAATTATGACGACATAGTTCACTAAAGTTAACTATGGCCAAACTTAATCAATCCAAATATAATCAACCTTGGTAAATATAGTTAACCATGGTTAATAAATTCAACCGTTTTTAACTAAATTCAAACATTTTCTGCTAAAGTCAAATATAGTTAACTATGGTCAAACTACGGTCAAACATGGTTAACCTAAGACAAACATGGTTCTCTAAAGTCAACCATGGTCAAATAATAGTAAACCATAGTCAAGTGTGGTTCACTAGAATCAACGATTAATATGTTAATTCAACCATGGTTAACCAAAATCAACCATGGTCCATTAAATTCAATGATGATTAAACAATAATTAACCATGGTAAAGGATGGCCACATGGTTCACTAAACTCAACCATGGTCAAACAATAGTAAACCATGGTTAAATATGTTCAAACTTAGTCAACCATGGTAAATATAGTCAACCTTGGTAAATAGAGTCAACAATGGTAAATAAAGTCAACGATGGTTAACTAAATTCAAACATCGTCCATTTAAGTCAACCATAGTCAACTATGGTAAAACTAAAGTCAAAATGGTTAACCAAAGCCAAACATGATCAACCATTGGTATCTCAATTCAACCATGGTTTACTAAAATCAACCATGGTTAATTAAAGTGAATGATAGTTAACTAAATACAAGCATGGTTAAGCAATAATTAAACATGGTAAATTAACCAAAGTCATGGTTCATTAAAGTCAATGATGGTTAACCGAAGTCAAGCATTGTTAAGCAAGGTTGTCTTGCGACATTCCTCCATGGTGATGTTGCATTATCATTATGTTCTTTAATGGATTTTGTCACATTATGAGATTCATTATAAGGTTATGGAAGGGTTGGGTTTAGTTATGTTTGGTACATTCCTTAATGGTTTGTGACATTCATTAACAATTATGTTGGATTACGACATTCATCGAGTCTTATGTTGGATTGCGACATTCCTCCATGGTCATGTTGCATTATGGTTATATTCTTTAATTGCTTTTCTCACATTATGAGATTCATTATAAGGATTTCAAAGGGTTTTGTCACATGATTATGTTCATCAAGTGCCATGTTGGATTGTGACATTCCTCCATGGTTATGTCACATTGTGACATTCATATATGCAATGTTCCTCCAAGGTTTTATTGGATGGTAATAGTGAAATATTCATTAAAGGTTATGTTGCATTGAAACATTGTTGAATGGTTCTCACATAAATTATGACATTCATATTTGGAATGTTTCTCAAGGGTTTAGTTATGTTTGGTGCAATCCTTAATGGTTTTGTTGCACTACGACATTTATCAAGTGCTATGTTGGATTATGACATTCATCAAGGATTAAGTTTGATTGTAACATTCCTCTATGGTCATGTTGCATTATGGTTATGTTCCTTAATGGATTTTGTCACATTATGAGATTCATTATAAGATTTTGCAAGGGTTGAGTTTAGTTATGTTTGGAATGGTTTTGTTACATTATTACATTCATAAAGGGTTATGTTGGATTATGACGTTCATCGAGGCTTGTGTTGGATTGCCACATTCCTCCATGGCTATGTTGAATTATGGTTATGTTCCTCTATAGGTTTTGTTGTATTATGAAATTCATTACAAGGTTTTGCAAGGGTTGGGTTTAATTATGTTTGGAATGGTTTTGTCGCATTGGACATTCATGAAGGGTTATGTTGGATTACAACATTCATGAAGGATTATGTTGGATTGTGACATTCCTCCAAGGCCATGTTGCATTATGGTTATGTTCCTTAATTGCTTTTGCTGCATTATGATATTCATTCTAAGGTTTTGAAAGGGTTAGGTTTAGTTGTTTTTGTTGCATTATGACATTCATCAAGGTTTAGGTTGTATTACAACACTCATAAAGGCTTATGTTGGATTGCGACCTTCCTCCATGGTCATGTTGCATTATGCTTATGTTGCTTAATGGATTTGGTCGCATTATGAGATTCATTATAAGGTTTTGCAAGGGTTGGGTTTAGTTATGTTTAGTACATTCCTTAATGGTTATGTCGCATTGTGACATCAATGAAGGGCCATGTTGGATTATGACCTTAATGAGGGATTTAGTTAGACTATGATATTCCTCCATGGTTATGGTTCATTATGGTTATGTTCCTTAATGTCGTTCGGAACAATACTACATAACCATTAAGGAAATTAGTCACAATAAATGTCATAATGTGACATAACCATATAGGATTATATCAATTCAACAAAATACCTTCAAAATGCCACATTACAACATAACCATTAAATAATGAATATCAAATTGACACATAGCCATTAAATAATATTATTTTAAATTATAATAGTACAACAAAAATATAATAAAATAATGTTCTTTAATTCAGTAATAATATTTTATCTATACTTTGGTTATAATATTTTCGTACTGTGGCATATTCCTTGAATCATGCAATAATGTTGAGGAAGTTCGACATAACCATGGGTGAATGATTGAGACAACAAAACTGTTACAAATGTTGTAATACTACATAACCATTAAAAACACCGGTCACAATATGGCATAACCATGAAGGATTGTTATAATTAAACGAAAAACATTCAAAATGTCACATTGCAACATAACCATTAAATAATATTATTTTGAATTCTAATATTAAAATAAATATACAATAAAATAATATTTTAAAATTAAATAATAGAATTTTATTAATACTTTGTTTATAATATATTAATTAAATACGATAGTTAAAGTAGCTTTTAATGGATAGTTTACTATCGTAAGATGCAAAAAATTTCCAGCCAGTTTCCAGCCATTAAAAGACTTATTTATTTTTGATACGATAGTTATATTTTGCATCATTGTTTGTTTTTTTCCCTATTCTCCAAGCATAATCTTTCTCTCTGTTTCCCCCAAGGTAAAAAATGACCCCTCTCGTACCTGCCAACCTAGTAAATTATTGTATTATTACTTTTGGTATATTATTTTAATTAATTAATATTTTTTAGTTAATTATTATGTTTTATTTAATTAAATAGTAAATTACTTTATTAATATTTTAAAAATATTTATTAATATCACTATATATATCATCTATTTTAACAAAATTTTCATTTTCATATAACATTATATTTAAAATATATTATATCACAAACTAGAAAATATTTTATTAATAATGATAGTGTATAATTAATTTTTTTCCATATAATTACAATATTTAATTTATTATTATAAATAAATTAAAATATTTTAAATTAAAGTAGAATATTTTTTAATATCCTTCTATATCATCACTACATTATTTATCTATACTATACTATAATATTATATAGTTAAATAATAAATTGTTATTTAAATAATAATTTTTTTAATTAAATATTTAATATTATGTTAATTAAATAATATTATATTGTTATTTTTTTTAAACAATTATTAAATTATAATTAATTTATTTATATTTTGTATATATAGTTATATCTCATGAGTTGCTAATAATAACCACATTAATAAAATTAATGTCTATGAATACGTCAATAGGTGTAAATTTGGCATACTCATAATGTTTTTTCCTACAGTATTCTTCAAATTTACACATATCGGTGTATTCAAACACATTAATATTATTAATGTAGTTGTTGCTAGTAACAGATGGTTGCATAAGCATATCTACAAAATAATATTAAAATAATATATTTTAATTAATTATACTTTAGTAATTAATTAAGAAATATCATTTAATTTAATAGTACTATATTATTATTTAATTAATATTATGGACATTAAGAATCAAATTTGATCTTAGTGGGCATTAAATATCATAATCATCATTATCATATAATTAATATATAATAATAACTAACATACCCATCCATATTTTAGGTAATACATTACCCATATATAATATATAATAGTAATAATAATTAATATATTATAATAATACTATATAATGAAAAGTTGGGTCAAATAACTTTGAACTAATATCATAACTAGTGTATAATATATAATTAATATGTAATAGTAGCTAGTAATATAAGTAATATATAATATTAATTAATATTATAACCACTATATAATAATATTATAGATCATGAAATGTTGGGTCCAACAACTTTTAAGATGGCACTATGTATTTAATTTTCTTTCCTTATTTTAGGTGAAAACATTACTTTGAAATTCATCCTCATGAATTGATTTTAATATAAAATAAATAGTTAAAGTAGCTTTGATAAAAGAGAAATAACCTTGGGTAGATACGATACAAGTGAAATAGTATCAAAAATCATTTACGTGGCATTATTTCATCAATTTATTGATTTTTCCCTGCCCATTTTTTATCCAAATCCCCTAACGGAACCGTATTTGGAAAGTGAAAAATTGAAGTAACATTTTCTAAAGTAAGTTCCTCTTTCATTTCTTTGTAATGAAGAATTATTTCAATGATATGAGAATGCCCCATAGTAGAAGAAGGAAAATTTATGCAAAATTAACTCGGCTACCCATTCCTACAAAATGTTGAAAAATTAGTTGTCTACACCCATTGATTCTTGATATCCTCTTCGCAAATTTTGTACCTATATGTACCATAGTCTGAATATAATTCTTCCACTACCAGTTTCAAAAAAAAAATTGGAGCATACTACAACTCTAAGAGGAAAAGCCAGGTTGTAATCCCATTGTGATTTCCATATCATAGAAATAATGTCCCATTATTCCTAACTTGATTAAATGATCAAATTAGTGACAAGTTTTGTTTCTTTGTTATACCATTAATCCCACACGCAATGAAATCTTGGAAAAATGAGTTTTGATATAGTGTAGTTCCCACAATTTGTGTTTACACATAGTGCACAATTGTTGGATCCTTCACGGGGTAGGTTTGGTAGGTGGCACTTGGATTGTCATGAGATTTGACACTTGTAGATCAATTATTGTGTTAGTTTGTGGCCTCACAGGAATATGACATTGAGGGAAGGCCTTAGGCCATTGTCCTTTTGTAAAACTCTTATTCAATGCATTTTAAACACTTTCAACCCTTGTATTTTGCATTGGTAATGGATAAGTCACTTTGTTGTGCTTACATTGTGATTGAAAATGACCGAGAGAAAACATGAGCACACATTTATTATCATGATATAGCCATGAATAGGGTAAAGAGGTAGCACATTATTTCATAATTGTGATGAGAATGAGGCAAGAAAAGAATTATTAGATTGATTTGATTTGTGATATGGGAGGGGATTAGTTACGTATATGAAGAGAAAATGGGTACTTGGATGAACGATGAAAGACATGAAATTTATCCTATTAAGAATTAAACGTCACTTAAGTGGATCTGGAGGGAAAAAGAATAACTGGAAGAGGATCAAAGTCAGTACTTTGAGGTGATGGATCATGTAATAAATATTCAATGGTGAGGGATTACATAACTACGGAAAATTGAGAATGGGTTCATGAACACAATGAGCCATGTTTCGTGTTTACCTCAAGAGAATAACCCACACCGAGTTCAACAAGTAAAACCTTTGTATACTACACATGTGTTTTCTTTGTATCAACTAGCAGTATATCACTTGTAAAATCATAAGAACCAAGCAATCAATCATCACCTGTGAAACATTATCCATTGTTTGATCAAATTCAAAAACCCCAAATTGGTGGAAACCCTAAGACAACATCAAGCCTACCAGATACCTAGGCTAAGACTCCAAAACTCAATAACTCAAAGAGACAACTTAGTGAGGGGCATTATATCTTCATGAAATTTTATATTTTGACGGTATCCTGGAAACTCCTTATCGAATTATGCCTATTGACCAAAAATTTGGTCTATGTTTGCTAACAAACAAATATGTGTAGCTTGCAGTGATGTGCATGGTTATAAACATCTCTGGTTTCATAAATCGAACCCATGGGATGTATGAGAGTGAAAAATACTATAATTCCTTGAACAAAATAAGGATCAATATGTTAGGTTAAAGTTGGTTAGGTAAAAGTGTCGAAGATGGGTTTACCATTGGTGGTTGATGGGATTGTGGTTTTGGGTGTCCCATGGTATATTTCATACTATGAAGCCTACTTAAGCACTTGAGAAACTCCATTTTAAAGTTCCTAAATTGGTCAGTGTTGGAATGAAAGTGTCCAATGATGGATGGATTGGCCATGCCTAGTCCAGAGTGGACAATGGTTATATATCTATTGTTGCTGGTTTTCCCAATTTTTTGGTTTCCACAAGAAAAAACTTCTTCTTCATTCTATGTTTGTGCTTTTTTCTTATGTGTTTTATGTGTTTTATTTCCTAACAATTTGTATTAGAGTGGGGTTGAAGGAAAATTCAAATGTCTTGGAATCTATGGTTGCATGCATTGATATGGTTCATGAGTGTGTGTAGCAGGGTAAATTACATCTAAAAAGACATGGCAAAATTTGAGGATGACCAAATGGAAGATGCGAATGAATAAATGATCGGTTCATTATATTGCAAGATTTTATGGATTTGTAATTTGATTACAATGTAAATGGTCATATGGATGTAATACCTAGTTAGGAATGTATAACCATGGCTTGGTGAGCCACCTATGAAAAGTCTATGGAAATATTTAGATAGAGTTACAAGGGGGGGGGGTATGTTGTATTCTTTGATACATGGTTAAAAATTTTAGGGGGGTTGGTGATTAATACAAGTCAAGTTTAAGGGGTTGAATTTTATGCTAAACTTAGCTAGGTAAAAGAGTCAAATATGGGTTTACCATTGGTGGTTTACATTAGAGGAAATTTGGGGTCTATAATGGGCCTTATAAAAAAGTGTGCCATGGATGAGTTGGATTTCTCAAACCAATAGAAGTTCAATAACTTTGGTCAACCATTATGGTTGAGTTGGACATATAGAATTCAATGATTCTTATGTGTCATATTTTTATTTGACAATAGCTAACTTCATATAGACCTTACTTTGGTTAAGAGCTTAAAAAGTTCATTTCAAAATACGATAAATATACTTGAAATACTAAATATAGAGTATTTTATATTATCACTACTTGCAATTCCTTTAAAATATAAATATCATATTAATTTATATGATAATGGAGTAATTTTTAAATAATAAAATCATTTCTAGAATTAATATTTTAAAAATAAAAATAAAGAGTATTTTAAGGAAAATCCTAAATAAGAAAATATGAGAGAGTGAAAATAATCCTTCTCTATTTTGATGATAACTTTCTCTCTAAAACTCAAAAGTATATTCTCTTGGTATCATTGGAAAGGCCTGCACAAGATCTACAACTTTTGTTTTTTGAATTTACCAAGATTTCACACCGATTGTCCAGAGAGGGAATTTTAGCATCATGGTACTAAAATGTCCACCTCAGAAAATTGGTGCAAACTATTGGAAAAGACAAAACAAAAAAGTTGTATATATGATTGAGACCTTTCCAATGGTATCAAGAGCATCCAATTCCGAGTTTGGGAGAGAATGCTATCACAAAAATAACAAAATATTTTTTCTCTCTCTCCTATTTTCTTATTTAGGATACTTTTTTAAATATTATTTATTTTTATTTTTAAAATATTAATTATATAAATTATTTTATTATTTTAAAATTACTCTATTATCATCTTAATTAATGTGAGATTTATATTTTTTATTTTTTATTTTAAAGGATTTGAAAGTAGTGATAAAATAAAATAAAAATAATGATTGTTTATTTTTAGTATTATTGTAATTATATTCTTTCATTATAATTATAATTTTTTTTCAAGTTTAGATTTTATTAAATATATAAAAATAATTCATGGTGCATTTATAAAAAAATAAAATAAAGTATAATATAAATTTAAAAAATTACCACTATATCATTTATTGTGTGTGTAGAAGAATCTAAAACTTTCATTATTCTTTTCAACTATCATCTCTTAACTCTACACTAACCCAACATACTTGTCAACTACCATTAATGAGATACTATAGGTTGACCTTCACTAGCTAACACCTTTAACTTAGTGTGACATGACATATAAATGTAATGTGACAAGGATTTTTTTTATTATTTTCCTTATGAGTCCCATTTGAAACCCAAATTTTTCTCTAATGTGGGCCCATGGTTTTTGTTGTCCCATCGTATTTTCTCATTGCATTGCATGTGATGAAGCCTACTTTTAAAGGAATTGAGTAAATCCACTATAAAATTCCTAACTGGCTAATGTTGGTTGTGAGTATCTAGTGATGGAAGGATTAGCCATGCCTTATCCAGAGTGGTCAAGGGTAATAGATCTATTATTGGTGGTTTTCCTATTTTTCCTGGTAAGTGATTTAGTATAACAAAAATACATTCTACATATTCTTATACAACAATCCATTCGATTGTAGAATTTCTATATGAGTTACATTTCAAAGTATCCTATAGCTACATATTCCCACAAACAAAATATTATATCAGACCTTGTAATGCTGCATTCTAGCTAGGCTCATGTATACTTAATCAATTTATGTATGAAGACCAACCATTTCTGATATGATGCGTGGAAATGATAATGTAAATATATATTGTAGTGATTTTAAGATCCTTTGACAAGTTCTTCCAAGTGTGACAGGAAAGCACATATGCAAATTATACAAGGTGATGTAAATGTCGCATTGGATTCATATTGAGCTCAGATATGGTATCATGTTATACAATGTGATAAATTGGTATTTAATTATTTTGCATGAACTATTTGATGGATTGCATGTGTGTAGGAACAAGATCGTGATTGCCAATTGGTCCACACATTGGTCATAGGATTGTATCAAGGAATGCATGCCATAAATAGCACAAGTTTCCATACAACTGGTTGAAAAGTGAGTGATACTTTTGCCTACGAGATGCATATTATCATGAGGGTAGGCCATGAATTTTGTCACTCACGAGGATTTATTGAGAGGCATGCAAGAAAGTGTCAACCTTATTCCTCAGTGACCATTGGTATTTCAACATGATACATGTGGATTGAGTTAACATGGAATCAATCATCGTATCACGTCCCCACTATAGAACCTTCGTGAATTCTATTTTAAGGGATGTGTATGATCATGGAACCCTTCATAGAGAATTGGTAAATTCTATTTGAAGGACATGTGTATGACCGTGGAACCCTTGATAGAGCCTTGGTGAATTCTATTTGAAGGGAATGTGTATAACCATGGAACCTTTGATAGAACCTTGGTGAATTCTATTTGAAGGGCATGTGTATGACCATGGCACCCTTGATATATCCTTGGTAAAATTAAAATAAAATATACAACTCATAAAATATAAATGAGAAAAATAATAGAAAATGATAAATAAGAAATTAATAAAAACACATACATGCAAAGAATCATAATAATTTAATTATGTGCATGCAAAGAAAAAATAATAAATTAATTTAATCAGAACATGTGCATAACAAAGGAAAACAATTATTTAAAGAGAAGATAACTAAAACACACCCTTTAATTAAGTAGAATAAAATACGAAAATAAATTAAATGAATATTAAGACTGAATTGCATACACACATGTAGAAAAAAGAAGACTCAAGTGCACACATGCATGAACATGCAACAGAAACCTAAGCAACTCGATAGAAGAAAGGAAAAGAGATGAGTACTAAGGATCATCTTTTATCTTTTTCCTCCAGCAAGATGATTGAGGATTGTTAAAATTTCAGTGAATAATGGAGATTTTGGTCCTTGGAAGTGGCTGAGGTTGGGAGGCCTAAAAGTGTGAAGATCCACTTCCAATTGTGATGATATAGTTCTTCTTCCATACAACCACATTGCATCTCAAGGGTCCTTGGGAAACAAGGGTACCCATTGGGAGCAGGTAAGGTGGTCAATCGGTGGACACAAGGATTAGAGATTTGGTTGATGTTTGTGGGATCTTAACAAATGCAACACAAGTGGATGCAAGGATGGGAATGTGACAAATATCTTCCATAAAAACCAAGTTCAATGTATAATTGTATTTCGTATTTTGTATAAACACATTCCTTTATTTAGGTATTCTAAATGTGATATAAACGTATATTTATGTTTAAATGTCAAATGGTTGATTTATTGATGATAATAGACATATATACATGTCGTAGAGGAGAAACCCATGGAGGCTCTCTAAAAAAATTAAAAAGTAAAACAATCTTAAATAGTTAAAATATCTCTTTAAAGTAAAAAAAAAATTAAACCTATCAAGTAATAGATATACAATAAGAAATGTTTACACCTTTAGGGATTTGATCCCTCTTGGTGCATCATAGATATAGATATTAGATTGATCTAGGCTATTACATAACATTATCTATCCACAATCACATCACTAATATAAAAATATATTTACATTTTCATTGCACAGTCATTACAATCCAATTCTCTTTACTCAACACCATACTATTATAATAGTATATCAACTATATTCACTTAACACAACACTATTATAAAATTGTATCAACTATATTCACTTAACACAACACTATTATAAAATTATATAATTTAACTTCATATTTTTTACAATAGAGGGCACATTTTTTAGCAAAAAAAAAAACATATTTTATTACAAAGAATAACAAAAATAATTCTACAACTTTTGATATAGTAGTCATTTTGATTGCATAATTTCTATGTTAGTTACAGTTCATAGTATCCTGTAGCTACATATTACCAATTACCATAACCAAAAACTTATATCATATCCTACAAAATTTGATACATTTGAGCAGCTACAAGAATTACTGGAGAGAATACAAACAATCTCTCACAAGTATCCACTAGATTGCCCGACGATCAGATCCAGAATGTTGTTGCTGTTTTGTTTTTGTTTCTGAATTCAAGGTGCATTTTCTTTAAATCCTGGTAACTTGGATAGATTCCAATCCCCTTTACCGTATTTTATTTTGAGCAATGGCAAATAAATTGAGCTAAAACTAGATTTTAACAAAATTTTAGCAGAATGTATTGGCCATAAAGACAACCAAGAAAATTCTCCCTCCTCCATTTGTGTAGTTCAGATCATAGGTGCATCACTCCATAAACAAAGCAAGTAACCCCGGGACCATATTTGGGCATCTCCATGAAAGACAAGGAAACTAAAACTTCAGTGTCTTCCAATATTGATGTTAAATTTGTTTTTCTTTAAATGAAATAAAAATATTTCATACACACTTTATCTCGACCAACACTAGAGAAATGGATCTAAGACCAAATTTTAACAAAATTTCTAAAAAAAACTATAGTGAAAATAAAGACATCCAAGCAAAAACACCCTTTTCCATTTTTGTAGTTTAGATCATAGGTACATCAACCCAAAAATAGAACAAGTAACCTCGAGACCGGATTTGAACTCCAGGAATGACAAAGCAACTAAAATTAAAGTTTATTGATTTTCCAAAATTCTACCACTAATTCCAACAAGATAGCTTGGAAGGGGTTCATTCTCCTCTGAATCCATCATGAAATGGTAGCTGATGGTATTAATTTCTCTCTCCTTCCCTCTACTCTTTAATTTTTTAATTCCCTTTTCTAGATCTGAGTACCCTCCTTTGAAATTACATCTGCGATGTTTATCTTTGTCTAATGATGTGTTCCAGAGTGATATTTGTGATATGTGAACTTATTCTCCGTACTTCCTCCATAAGAGTGAGTAGATAAAGATTGGTGCATTTTTGCTCCTTTTTTGTATGTTTTTTTTTGTGGGGCAGATATAGTCCTTCAATCCCTCTAGATATATATATTTCTGAGTGGATACCTAGCACAAAATACCTTCTCCTATGATGAGTCTCCATCAAAACTTTGCTTCGAAATCCTTTGAGAAGAAAAATAGATTTTTAAAGACCCAAAAACCTAATCCTTAAGGATTAGATATATTTTCCCACTTGACCCAAGGGAAGGTTTGATTCACTCTTTTTCCTTTCCAAATGAATTTCAGACATATTTTCTTGATGATTTCAATAGTTTCTCTTGGGATCCATGCAAGTGGCATCCAATATACTGGAGCTACCTCGAGAACTGCCATGAACAGTACCAATATCCCCCCCTAGATAACCATCTATTGCACAAGATGTTGATCCTTATACCCAATTTAAAGATATGCCACTTCCATTCAGCTAGAGTATAGGCGTTTGGTTTTAGATAGAAACCAAGATACTTCATTGCTTCATTAAGTATCACTAGGTGGTATGGGAATAAATCCAACAAAAAAGGTCGGTCTTCATTAGCTACTCCTTCCAAAGATATGGTTTATTTATCTGCATTTATCAACATTATTGTCCCTTTGCAGTAGTATTAACTTGAGCATTCTCATATCTTCCCTAGAACCTTCACAAAATATCAATATGTCAT
The DNA here is from genome assembly GCA_027924585.1 of Larix kaempferi. Classification (NCBI taxonomy): domain Eukaryota; kingdom Viridiplantae; phylum Streptophyta; class Pinopsida; order Pinales; family Pinaceae; genus Larix; species Larix kaempferi. The sequence goes on along the minus strand of BSBM01000487.1, from coordinate 6,423,801 downwards.
CTACAAAAATAAGATGTGTAAGATAGAGATTACCCCTCATGTGAATTCCTTCGATGTTTCCTCTTCCCTTAGTGTCCAGGAAATCCCTACTTAATCCCTCCATGACAATAAGGAAAAATAAGGGTGATAATGGACATCCCTACCTTAAGCCTCTACCCATTTTGAAAAAATATGAAGTTACTCCATTTATGAGAATATCAATCAAAATAGAGGAGATGTAGCTCATAACCCAATTAATGAAGGGATGGTTATATCCCCGATGTGTCAGAATCAACCTTATATAGGTCCACCTAACCCTTCCAAAATCCTTTGTCAAGTTAATTATGATTACTAGTGATTTGAGACTCTTTGTTTTAATCATGTCTATGTAATGCCCGATTTTCCCCTTGATGTGTGTTTGGATTTGATGTAAATAATGTGTATATACAATATATGTATTTGCCTTAGTGTGGAGCTCAAGGCCAAGGCCCCACTAGTGGATGTTTAAGTTATTGCTTAGGAAAGTATTTGGACAGTTTGATTATTCATGGGCTGACTAAGCCATGAAGAAATGTAAATGATGTAATTATTATTGAATGAATAAAATAACCAAGAAGATGGCTAAGAAGGAAACGAATGAGAAGGGGCCATGTGTATCCACTAGGGAGAGGTGAGGGGGGTTGGGATTGGTTTCCCATATTGCCACGTGTCTGACTGAGAACCCATTTGAACTCACTGCTGACATTAATGCAACTACAGGTGGTGGTTGAGAACCCTGATTGCTGAGGCCGTTGGAGTATGGAGCATGTCTACAATTTTGTATGGCTGGGCATGGCTCTGATTGCTTGTGCAGGACAACACTCAATAGCCTGGGCGAACTCCTTGAACCGTTTGAATAGTCCTGTGAAGAGGATTCATTCATTCACTCAGATGGTCAGACATTCATTCCTCAATCAATTACTTGCCACTCACGCACTTGCCATTCAGGAGCCATCGACCCTCATAGGGAGTTCATTCCTATATTTCCTGTCTACACCAAACCCATCTAGGAGAAGGGAAATCTAAGGATTAATCATGCTTCCTGTGTGACAGAAAAGGCCGAGAGCTGAGAGCCGAGAGCCGTGACTACCCTATGTGCAAACCGCAATTACAGGGCCAGAGTGGTATTGAGAGTAAGATGTTGTAGAGCTGTATTGGCAGAACGACCATGAGGAAACCCCAAGCCTAGTAATCAATTCAGTTGTTGAACTGTGGGAAAACGGTTGGGGTGCTTGATAAACCCAGTGAAGGCTATAGTCTCAATGAAATGTGACTGGAACTTTCTATGCCCATCCTTGCATAGCACTGGAAGGGAAGGACCGTGAGAGACTGTGCGGTGATAGGATCTTCCTTGCATTGGATGTGGAAGGTATTGTGGGTGCTAGGTCGACTGAGAGAGACTGGAACTTTCTATGCCCATCCTGGAATAGCACTAGAAGGGAAGATGCCTTGAGAGACTATGTAACAGTGATATAGTTCTTCCTTGTGTTGGATGTGGTGGGTATTGTGGGTGCCACGTCAACTGAGTGTTGAGATGCCTGCAGCTCTGTGAATGATCTCAGTGGATTAGCAACGCCTTCCTTGTTGTTGCGGAATTGCTTGATAACAACTGTAGGTTGGATTAGCATGGGTAGGTGCCCTGGAATGCTTGATAAACCCAACTACAGATTGGTTTAGTATGAGAATAGAGCCTTGACTATGAGAGAACCTATTAGCCCTCCTTAGTGGATACACTGCCCAGCTCGAGGGTGATCTCTCAACTGAAACAATATAGGCTGGACAAAGATCTAAGGTTGGGTGGAACGTTTCTCTCACTTAGCCAATTGCTTCGGAATTGAAAGATAAGTATTCCTATTGTAGTAAATGATGGTGTTTCATTGTCTTGTGATGAATGCTTGTGTATAATTATGGAACTATGCAATGTATGTATATGAATAAGATTGAAATGAAGTCATGTACAAGACTAAGTAAAGGACTGATTTTATGGATATGTGTATATCTTATATTGCATGAGTTTAATGCCTTGTAATTCTTGCAATGGTAGATGTGTTGATTAAATCTGTTAATGCATTTTACATGTTATAATGAATGATAGTGTTTCATTATTGAAGATGAATGTTATGTATAACTAATCCTATGAAGGAGATGTATACTTACACTTGATCCTTGGGAAAAAGGGAAGCCCGGAAGGGGTTCCAGAAACCTTTGAGGATCAAATGGGAAGGAAGATCTTACCAGGTTGAAGGTTGGAAGTGTCTAGGTGTAGATATAGGAAGAACTTCAGAGAAGGAAATGAAGAGGTTAGATCACTCACTTGATCAGGGGATTCTACCATTTGATAGAGATCTCCAAGAGATTTCCAACGGTACCAACCTTGCCCCTTTTGGATGTTGGAGGAAGGAGTTATGCCTCTTAGAAGATTTGATGAAATTTCCCTTACAGAGGCAGGGTTTCGCACACATGGTTCCACAATTTTGGGTTGCGGGATCGTCAAGTTAAAAATTATGCGTTTTGGGACTCCCTAATTCCACATCCGCAATTGCGAGATGCGGGTTGCAGGATCAGTTATTGCGGGTTGCGAGATCATTAAGTGCATGTTTGTGTGTTGGGGCTTCCACAATTCTGCATACACAATTGTGGGTTGTGGATTGTGGGATCCGCTATTGCAGAATGAAGGTTGAGGGTTCGCAGCTACGGGTTGCAGATTGCAGATCCGAGCTCTCCCGACTGTGTGTATGGGCACTTGGTCAATTTTTTGGGAGAAAAAAAATAGATCATGGTCTCTAGTGGCCAGGAAAGTTGGTGGGGACGTGACAGAGTGGTACCAGAGCTTTAGTTGCAGCACTGGGAGCTGTTTGGGTCGTATAGTTTATGAATTTTGGTCAAGAAATGCGCCCATGGCGTGATTTTAATGAACTTATTTGATTAATTAATTGTTCAAATGAATAATTCTTGGTTTGAATGGGTATGATTGAGCTTATTTGCATGCTTGTGATGTCTAATAAAATGTCTCTGATATGCATAGAGATAGCAGCAGTTGTAAGACGAATTGTATCACAGGGCAACGCACAGAACAATGTAAGAATGGATACTCTGAATGATGCGCAGGACCCATTTGGTCTAGAAGATGATGTACTGGGTGAGAATGTACAAGAAGCACATACAGAGGCCGAGTCTAATGGAAGAAGGGTGCCAGTGACACCCCCAAACTTGGCCGAGACTATGGTTAGCTTTAATGAGCGAATGATGAAAGCGCAAGAAGAGCAACATCAACTCAATGCATCCATTTTGCAGAGTCTTACGGACTTGCAGCAAAGGATTAACAGTGGTTCTAACCCGAGCCATGAGGGCCGAGAGGAAAGAAATGCATAAAATCAGTCTAGGGGCCATTCCATGAGAAGAACTTCAAGCCCTAGAAGAGGTTCTATGGGTAGAAGGCACAGGACACCTTCTCCTAATTTTTCTTCTAGCAGGTCAGCCAATTCGGATGGTTCTCAAGCGATCCCAAGATGCACTGCCAGTAAGAGTAAGGGAAGAAAGAGGTGCATAAGTATTCCACAGGGAGAATTTAGGAAGGCAATACCTCCTACTTTTGATGGTGAAAGTAAAGAAGGTCAAGAAGCAGAGGCTTGGCTTCTTGGGATAAAGAAGTACTTTAGAATGCATGAATATTCAGAGAATGAAAGGCTAAGGTTGATATCTACAACCTTAGTGTAAGAGCTTCTATTTGGTGGGATCACCTCATGAAAGTGAAAGGAATTAGTGAGAGAATATTCAGTTGGGGTAGATTCCAAAGATACTTTCAGGAGAAGTACCTATCAGCTACGTATTATGATAGAAAAATAAAATAGTTAAATGAACTCAGGCTAGGACAGAACACTATGGATGAGCATGTTCATAAGTTTCTGGAGTTGCTGAGGTATGTGGATTACATAAACGATGAAAGAGTGAAGATTCAAAGATTCCTTGGTAGTCTATCGCAGAGCTACAGAGATAGGATAGAGTTTGTAAATCCACCTAGCTTGGATGAAGCTATCAGGATGGCAGAGCATTGCTATGAGCGGAATAAAGGTAAGGCAGAAGCAAAACCAACGTGGAAAGGTAAACCCAAGGGAAGGTTTGATCAGAACAAAGGTGAGTCTAAAACACCATTTAGAAATCATCCTAGGGGATTTCCACAAGGCCAGCAAGAAAAAAGAGAATTCAAGCTAGCTGTAGCAATCGATAGAGAGTTAAAAGGGCCGCTTCAGTGTTGGGGTTGTGGGGAAAACCATAGGCTCAAGGATTTCCCAGCTGCAAATAAGAACCCCAGGAGCTTGAACAATGTTAGAGGAGCAACAACAGTAGGGGACATGGAAAGAGCAACACCTAGAATCTATGCAGCATTGGATTATCACCAAGCAGACCATCAGTCAGCAGTGGTGGAGGTTGCAGGTAAGATTGTTGAGTAGCCTATTTTTGTTTTGATTGATACAGGGTCTACTCATAGTTATGTATCTCCTAAGGTAGTTTAAATTTGTTCTCTTGGTAGAGTAAAGCATGACAAGGCTTGGCTAGTTCAATTGGCCACCAGTACCAAGAGAAAGGTAAGTGAAGTAGTGAAGGAGTGTCCTATAGAATTGAATGGACTCCTCATGCATGTTGAACTAAATATCTTTCCATTGGGATCATATGATGCCCTAATTGGCATGGATTGGTTGGAAACGCATAGAGCCAAGGTGTACTATTATGAGAAAGCATTGGTATGACTTGATAATGAAGGTAAGCCAAGGTTGGTTAAAGGGATTCCAAAACATGTTTCAGTGAGGCAAGTTTCAGCTCTGCAATTAAGGAATTTTTATAAAAAGGGTTGTCAGTTATATGTTGTACATATATCAGATTCAGTAGAAGATATGTGACCCAGGGCAGAAGACTTCCAGATATTGCAGGAGTTATAGGATGTGTTTCTAGACAAGGTTCCAAGATTTCCACCTAGGAGAGATATTGACTTTTCCATTAATCTTGTTCCGGGCACAACACCCATATCCAAAGCTCCTTATAGAATGAGCACACCAGAATTAGTAGAGTTGAAGATGCAACCACAAGAGTTAATGGACAAATAGTATGTCAGACCGAGTGTATCCCCATGGGGTGCACTAGTGTTGTTTGTTAAGAAGAAGGATGGAACATTGAGGCTACGTATTGATTACAGGTAGCTTAATAAGGTGAAAGTTAAGAACTAGTATCCCTTGCCAAGGTTAGATGACTTTTTTTATCAGATGAAGGAAGCTAGAGTGTTTTCAAAGATTGACTTGAGTTCTGGGTACCATCAGGTAAGGATTAAGGAAGAAGACATTCATAAGATAGCCTTCAGGACTAGGTATGGTCATTATGAATTTACAATGGTGCCATTTGGTCTTACCATTGCAACTGCTACATTCATGTGTCCCATGCATAGTGTCTTCAGCAAGTATTTGGATAAGTTTGTGATTGTGTTCTTGGATGACATTCTTGTGTATTCCAAGAATGAAGAGGAGCATGATGAGCATTTGAGGATGGTATTACAAGTCCTTAGAGAACACCAGTTGTATGCGAAGTTGAGTAAATACAGCTTCTATTCAGAGAAGGTGCAGTATTTGGGTCATATTATATCAACAGAAGGAATTGCAGCAAATCGAGAGAAGATTGAGGCCATCATGGATTGGTCCACTCCAAGGAATGCAACAGATGTTAGATATTTTATGGGCCTTGCTAGTTACTACAGGAGGTTCATTGAAAGATTCTCCAATATAGCCCATCCAATCACTTCATTGCAGAGGAAGAATACCAAGTTTGTATGGTCTGAATAGTGTGAGAAAATCTTTTAACAGTTAAAGGAGATACTTACTAGCGCACCTATTTTGAGGATTGCATATCTGAGTAAGGATTTTGTGGTATGGACTGATGCTTGCATTGAAGGACTTGGTGGAGTACTAATGCAAGAAGGGTTTGTAATTTTCCATGAGTCAAGGAAGTTGAAAGAGCATGAAAGGAACTATGCCACCCATGACTTAGAGCTAGAAACCATAACTCACGCTCTCAAGAGATGGAGGCATTATCTCTTGGGAAGGAGATTTGAGCTCATAACTGATCATATGAGTTTAAAATACTTGTTTGACCAGCCAAATCTAAATGCAAGGCAAACTAGATGGAGGGAGTTTCTTTATGAGTTTGATGTGGATATTAAGCATGTCAAAGGTAAAGAGAATAAGGTTGTTGATGCACTCAGCAGGAAATTCCATATTGCAACAATAAGTAGATGTGAATCAGACTTGAAGGCAAGGATTTTAGAGGCTCAAGTTAGTGATGAAGTCTATCTACATATTAAAGAGAAATTGCAGCAGAATGTTATAGAGGAGAAGTATGCAAGGTATCAACTAGGTGAGAATGATGTTCTTATTTATCAGAACACCAGACTGCACATTCCAAACAACAAATATTTGAAGAAGTTGGTGATCGATGAGATACACCAAAGACCAGACTCAGGATACCGAGGATATCAGAAGACTATAATAGCAGCAAGGAAGCAATACTTTTGGCATGGTATGAAGAAGGACATAGCTGAGTTCATTGCTAGATGTCAGAAGTGTCCATAGGTCAAGGAAGAGCATCAACATCCAGCAGGATTATTGCAGCCCTTACCCATTCCAGAGTGGAAGTGGGATGTGATTTCTATGGATTTCATAACAAGATTGCATGTGATAGTGAAGAAGCATGATTCAATCATGGTGGTGGTGGACAAGCTATCGAAGGTAGCTCATTTCATTCCAGTCAAGTCCACCCACAAGCCTAATGACATTGCAGATATCTTCATGAGAGATATCTTCAGATTGCATGGATTTCCCAATGCACTAGTTTCAGATCGTGACACAAAGTTCACATCCAATTTTTGGAAAGTATTGTTCCAAGAGTTGGGAACTCAATTGAAGTTTAGTACAAGCTATCATCCTCAAACAAATGGTCATACTGAGAGAGTGAATCAGATCCTTGAATATATGCTAAGGATGTATGTGATGGACAAGCCATCTAAGTGGGAAGACTATTTACACTTTGTGGAATTTTCTTACAACAATGGGCACCAAGCATCATTGAAGATGAGTCCTTTTGAAGTGTTGTATGGAAGAGGATGCAGAACTCCAGTGAGTTGGGACAACCCAGTGAATAGAGTAGTGCTTGGACCAGAAATGATTGAGGAGATCGAATAGGAAGTTGTTAAGATCAGGCAGAATTTGAAGGAAGCACATGACAAGTAGAAGAGCTATGCAAATATGAAGAGAATGCACAGGGAATTCCATATTGGGGATCATGTCTACTTGAGAGTGATGCCTGGGAAGAGTTCCATGAAATTGGGAAGTTGTGCCAAGTTGGCCCCGCGATATTGTGGACCATTTGAAGTCCTTGATAGGATAGGGTCAGTTGCATATAGAATTGAATTGCCTACTAACATGAAAGCTCATAATGTTTTCCATGTATCCTTGCTTAAGAAATATGTACATGATACTAATCATATCATTGATTGACATGTGATATAGGTGGAACTAGAGGGAGAGTTCCAGGTGAAGCCTACATGCATCCTCGAAAGGAAGGTTACCTTGCTCCAGAACCGGGCCATATGGCAGGTAAAGGTGCAATGGAGGCACCTTAGTCCAGAAGAGGCCACGTGGGAGCTGGAGGATGCCATGAAAGAGGCATTCCCATTTTTGTTCAATTTTGAGAACACTAAGGACGGTGCTATTTTAAGGGAGATGGAGTTGTATTACCCCATTTTTCCCTTGATGTGTATTTGGCTTTGATGTAAATACTGTGTATATACAGTATGTGTATTTTCCCTAGTGTGCAGCTCAAGGCCAAGGCCCCACTAGTGGATGTTTAAGCTATTGCTTAGGCAAGTATTTGGATAGTTTAATTATTCATGGGCTGACTAAGCCATGAAGAAATGTAAATGATGTAATTATTATTGAATGAATAAAATAACCAAGAAGTTAGCTAAGGAGGCAACGAATGAGAAGGGGCCATGTGTATCCACTAGGGAGAGGTGAGGGGGTTTGGGATTTGTTGACCATATTTCCACATGTATGATTGAGAACGCGTTTGAACTCACTACTGACATTAATGCAACTACAGTGGGTTGTTGAGAACCCTGATTGCTGAGGCCACTGGAGTATGGATCATGCCTACGATTTCATATTGTAGGGCATGGCTCTGATCGCTTATGCAGGACAACACTCAATTGCCTGGGGGAACTGGCTGAACCGTTTGACTAATCCAGGGAATAGGATTCATTCATTCACTCAGACGACCGAACATTCATTCCTCACTCACTTACTCGCCACTCACGCATTTTCCATTCATGAGCCATCTACCCTCGCAGAGAATTCATTCCTGTATTTCCTCTATGCACCAAACCCATCCGGGAGAAGGAAAATATGAGGATTAATCATGCTTCTTGTGTGATAGAAACATGGGGGCGTCACTAGAAGGAAATATAATATCATGTTCATTTATATTGCGGTATTAAATATTAATGAAAACCTAAAAATTATATTGCTTATATATTAAGGGAAAAGGGGTTTTTTTTATTTAATGTAACAATACAAAAATACTTTGGGGTCTTTTTTATATGGGTGGGTAGACAAATATATGCCAAAAGGAGATGGTGGGATCACAGCCAGATGAGAAATCAGGTTGAGGCAAGGCTCGGGCTTAAAATTATGCAGGGAAATCACATCTTGAGGCATGCTTGAGGCTAGGGGTTTTGTGGTGAAGTGGGTTTCTAGTCGATCATAGTCGAGAGACAGTGGTCATTGATAGGCAATTGTTATCAATAACATTTAGGAAGTTATTACCAATAGACTTTGGAGGCTCTAAGCCTCCAGGGCCTGTTATAGGCCCTCAATAGGCCTTGGGGGCTTGAATACCCAACCACTCGCACCTTTTACAGGCCTTGGGAGGTTTATTCAGCCTCCTAAAGCTTGTTATAGGCCCTAGGGGCTTGGATACCTAGACCACAATAGGCTTAGTCAACGATTGGGGAACCGCAACATGAAATATAAATGTTGTACTATGTGCATTAGCTCTAGTGACATACAAGAAGTGATGTCCTATCTCTTCATTAGACCATTAAATGTTGCAAATCATAATGATATGTGGTTGAGTAATTGCATTGTGGGTGAAGTAATGTGCATCCACAATATACATCAAAAGAAGCAAGGTGCATTGTAGAATGCATGTGAGGTCATAAGAGCGATATCATATCGATACACTAGGTAGAAATATAAAGGGGTATACAAAATATTAATGAAAAAATTGATACATACAATATCTAGTGAAAATAGGGGTTTTTTTAAATTGGGAAGATATTTTGGGAGGGTGAAATTAGGGGTATTATTTCATATGCCACAAACGAACATGCTATGATAGCGGTTTATTGAGTGAAGCCCCTGTGGATAGAAAAATCTTGAGTGCTGAGATTCGTGACTACCCTGTGTGCAAACCCCAGTTACAAGGATAGAGTGGTATTGATAGTAATATGTTGCAAAGCAGTATTGGCAGAACGACCGTGAGGAAACCCCAAGCCTATTAATCAATTCAGTTGTTGAACTATGGGAAAAGAGTTGGGGTGCTTGATAAACCCAGTGAAGGCAATAGTCTCAATGAACTAGTGACTGGACCTTTTTATGCCCATCTTGGAATAGCACTGGAAGGGAAGGACCGTGAGAGACTATGCACTGATAGGATCTTCCTTGTGTTGTATGTGGTGGGTATTGTGGGTGTTGGGTCGGTTGAGAGTGACTGTACCTTTCTATGCCCATCCTAGAATAGCACTAAAAGGGAAGATGCCTTAAGAGATTGTGTAATAGTAATATAGGTCTTCCTTGTGTTGGATGTGGTAGGTATTGTGGGTGCCAGGTCAACTAAGTGCTGAGATTCCTGCAGCTCTGTGGTTTAGGTCAATGGCTTATAAAATCCTTCCTTGCTGTCCCTGAATTGCTTAATAACTACTGGAGGTTGTCTTAGCATGGGTAGGTGCCCTGGAATGCTTGATAAACCCAACTACAGATTGGTTTAGTATGATAATGTAGCCTTGATTGTGAGGGAACCTGTTAGCCCTCCTTAGTGGATACACTGCCCAGCTCAGGGGTGATCTCTCAGTTGAAACAGTGTAGGGTGGATAGAGATCTAAGGTTGGGTGGAACGTTGCTCTAACTTAGCAAGTTGCTTCGGAATTGAAAGATAAGTATTCCTGTTGTAGTAAATGATGGTGTTTCATTGTTTTGTGATGAATGCTTGTGTATAATTATGGAACTCTGGAATGTATGTATATGAATATGATTGACATGAAGTCATGTACATGCCTGAGTAAAGGACTGAGTTTATGGATATGTGTATATCTGATATTGCATGAGTTTAATGCCTTGTAATTCTTTCAATGGTAGATGTGTTGATTAAATATGTTAATGCATTTTACATGTTATAATGAATGATAGTGTGTCATTATTGAGGATGAATGTTATGTATAACTAATCCTGTGAAGGATATGTATACTTACAGTACCTGATCCCTGGGAAAAAGGGAAGCTTGGAAGGAGTTTCAGAAACCTCTGAGGGTTAGATGGGAAGGAAGATATTGGCACATTGAGGGTTGGAAGTGTCTAATTGGAGATATAGGTAGAACTTCAGAGAAGGAAATGATGACGTTATATGCCTCAACTTATTAGGGGATTCTACCACTAGATAGAGCTCTCCAAGGGATTTCCAATGGTACCAACCTTGCCCCATTTGGATACTGGAGGAAGGAGTTATGCCTCTTAGAAGATTTGATGAAATTGCCCTTACAGAGGTAGGGTTCCACACACATGGTTATGCAATTGCGGGTTGCGGGTTGCGGGATCACCAAGTTAAAAATTATGTGTTTTGGGACTCTGTAATTCAGCATCTGCAATTGTGGGATGCGGGTTGCGGGATAATCTGTTGCGGGTTGTGGGATCGTCAAGTGCATGTTTGCATGTTTGTTAGTTCCACAATTCTACATCTGCAATTGCGGGTTGCGGATTGCAGGATCCGATGTTGTGGAATGAAGGCCGTGGGTTCACAGCTGCGGGTTGCGGATTGCAGATCCGATCTCTTCTGACTGTGTGTATGGGAACTCGGTCCATCTTTTGGGAGATTAAAAAAATGGATCATGGTCTCCAGCGGCCAGGAAGGTCGATGGGGACGTGACAGTCTAGAGCCTCATGAGAAATTACAATTGCCTCATGAACTTGTCGAGATTCAAGAAATCCAAACTGTTCCTCCGAGATGGACAAGGAGAGGATGTCTTTTAGTCTTCAAGAGATAACTTTGGACATCAGACTGTAAACAGTTGCAGAGGAAAATAGGGTCAAAAGCATGAAAAGTAGATGGATTGTTAGATTTGGGTGTTGGGGCTAGGAAGGTAGAAATAAAAGCTGCTATAACCTAGCTAGTTCTTCTAGATTCTTCAATTACCGATAATAGGTCTCTTTCAATAAGATCTATGAATCCAAGGAAGAATTCAACTATAAAACCATCTAATCCAAGATGCTTGTCCTTATGGAAACTGTCCAAGACTGTTAGTAGTTCCTCCCTTGTAACTTCCTCTATAAGCTTACTATATCAATTTGATGTGACCTATCCTCATCCTAATTATATTGGTTGGTTTGAAAGTGTGATAAACAAAGGTTCTAAGATAACTCATAAAAATTATGAACCTTTTTTTCCATCTGAATCAATGAGCTTCCAAATTGTATTTGCATTGCTTCTCATATTAGCATAGTTGTGGAAATTGTTTGCGCTGTCATCTCCCACTGCAATCCATATGTCCCTACTTGTTATCCTCCAATCCGCTTCCCTTGTGGCTAGAAAATTTCTTTTCATGTTCTAAAGGCTTAGTAAAGAATCAGTGGCCATAAAGCTATAACCACCTTCAATTGATTCAAATAGAGTGGTTAGAATATGTTCAATCGCTAGAATATTAGCACCCTCTTTCTTTTTCTTATCCACTTCCCACCCAATAGTAGCTTCCTTAAATTTTTTTCAGATTAGTTAGAAATTGTCCTTGAATACAATGGTGAACAGAATTGTCATAATGGACCCAATGACTATTTACCAGAGAAAAGTAGTTGTCTTCTTTTAATTATTATGAGAATAATTTGGAGGGGTTGGGAGGATAGTTTCCATCATCATATATCTCCAACAAGATTGCGAGATGGTCAGGCTCACCTCCACTTCTAACCCATTATTTAATTCAAAAATATTTAGTTATAAATCCTTCCAAGACTAAAAATTGGTCTCATCTTTTCGTGATTTGATCAGATCCCACCCATTTATTTTTCCAATTGGGGTTGAGCTTGATTGGGGCAATGTGAACAAGGCTTGCTTCATCAAAAAATTTGATAAAATAACTAGTTAGTACATCAACATGAGGACGTTGATCCCATACCTTTGAGTAGCCAAATAAGAGGTTGGGATTTCCCCCGAGGGTGACCAAGGATTACTTAGTACATTATTTTTTAGGAAAATCATCCCAAAAGGTCAGTCTTTAAGGGCCATATATGTTGAGCACCAATAGGATTTCGATGAACTCTAGGGAGAAGAAGTCCAGTCCAAATATCGAGCAACAAACTAGGCATTTGTTAGTTGTAGGGTTTGTGGCTACCGTCCCATAATTAATCTCCATGATATTCGATTTGCATCAACCGAACTCAATTCCCATCCCTTTAGAATCCTACCTAGGTCGTCTACTAGATTTTGTCCATCATCAATTGTTTCTTGTAGAAAAATCATATCTGGACGATGGATCTCGATTAAAATTTTTAGAGCCTCTAGTAGATTTTGTCCATCACCGAGGGTTTCTTGTAGAAAAAGCATATATCTATGATGGATCTTGATTAAACATTTTAGTGCTATTTTTTGGGTGACTATCCAACCCTCAACAGTTGAGAGAAATTCAGATCATGTAGAGTGCTTTGTTAGGGTGATTGCTCTAAAAACCCCATTAATTGAGAGTTGTATTCCTGATGCGATCTCTGAAATGACCTTTTCTTATGCCAAATGTAGAAAGGAATTGCGCTCTTGTCCCTCCGATTTGGCCTGGAAGTCTAGGTTTAAGCCGAGTCCAACCAGCGATGGACTTCTAGAGGAATTGCCCTTGATGAGGTGTGATTGCAAATATATAATGGAGGGTACTATACATGAAAACATACATATATCCACATACCAAAACACACGTGTACACTAATTACATCGTAGGAGTTCAAACAACGAAAAACCATCCATGCCACTGTAGTTGGATTCCTCGCTCATTGAGCCAATGGAATGCTGCCACATCACTTCACTGATCCTGCCACGTTTTCACATATTCCAAGTTAACATTTTGGTTTTGTGTAAAGGGAGCCAACGACATGAGAAGCGAACACAACATTAAAAAATTACAGGCAGGGTTGAGGAAGGGCTGAGCGATTCTGAGGCCACATAGAGGGAGGAGGCGAGTTAGGGAAACACGGGAACAAAAAGAGACAGAGGGACTAGAAGACTAGATTTAGATTTCCTTGGTCGAAGCTTGTCTTTTTCCACAGGTTGATGTCTCGATTCGTTATTTTTGCCATGGTTTAGGGTTTATGCCTTGCTTGAGGGTTTGAGGTCATGTCAATGGTTTTGACCTTCGAAAAGACATTAAAGGCCTCTGGCACAGGAAGCCTATGATTTATGTCGTCTGGATACTCTCAAAATAATGCCATGCCAAAAAAATTTTGGACCAGTTATTTCTGTCGGCCGGATATATAAGAAAGATGAAAATAGGGACTAGAGACAACTGAAGTTTCCACATGCTTCCAAATGCTCATAATTTTGGATCATATTAGGATTTCATTTTTCCCAACATCGATGATATTAATATTGATACTGAAACTCACTATGATGTTTGTGAGAGAAAAACTCGACCTTTCCATTTAATTTATTATACCTAAACTATGAAAACGATCTCAATGCAACCCAACGCTTAGATGGAAAAACTCAAGTGACTGAAGATTTGTTTGTCAGTGGCAAAGGAATGAAAATGGATGTGAATATGAAAGAATTTTTGTTTGTCAGTGGTGAAGGAATGAAAATGGATGTGAATATGAAAGAATTTTTGTTTATCAGTGGCGAAGGAATCTGAATCTGAATGTAACGATGTAGAAGTGTATGCAAAATGAGCAAACAAAACAGGCTTAAATCAACAACAATGGGGGCAATCCATCATACAACCTAGCACTTGTAATTCAATATAACATAGTTAAGCATTTGTATGTGTTTAAGGTGACATCGGTGTTACCCATATCAAAAGTATAAATGTGGTTCCTCTCCTCTAGTTTTTTACCACCACAAAGGTCCCTACCCACTTCCCTTTCCTTTCTTTTAGGGTTTGAGGGTAAGTTGGGAATATGGTATTTGGGTATCATTGAGACTTTCTAAGAATTGGGGTCCACCCACTGGTTAGGATCCTTTGAAAAGGATTGAAAACATCATGATCCTACTTTGTCACTGCCTTGAATCCCATGTCGGTTTTGTTATGCAACGAAAATGGGTATTGATTCAATTCTACAGAAGAAATGAATCCAAAAGTAAGTTTATTGTATCACTTGAGTATACACCAAAATATAGACGCAGATTCTTTGGATCCTGATTTTGTGGGCATAAGGAGGTATTATTTGTGTGCATTTCTATCTATCTATTTGTAGGGGGTTTAAGAAGGGGATTCAAAGATGATCCAGTTACTGTTTCTAGTGGTGTTTGTTGAGGGGGCAGTGACACTGCTTCTGATGATAAAACCAGGTCCCTTGAGAAAGTTGATCATGAATTCTCTAGATCAAGTGGATATAGGGAAAGGTCTAGCAATGGTTAAAACCCTCTCCTGCATAATGTCTGTGATTATAGCATCCAACATCACCGACATTCTCAAAATTCAGAATAGGGATACCAAGATTGACACCATGACTCCCATGGATCAGATCCTCTTGAAAACCCACCTATTGGAGGCTTCACTCATGGGTGGGTATACATACATACCATTTCCAATCATTCTTTGACCTTTCTTAATAAGTTGTTATAGTTGTTCTTTTGTTTCATTATGTTTTGGTTACTTTAGAATGAGCAGAGCTACCTTGATTGATCATGATAGATAATATACATTTTTCAATACATATATCGAGGTAGGATGTTAGTTGACGTACGCTCTATGGATCCAAAGCTACTTTCGTAAGGGTTGGTAAATTTCTCACCTTCTCTTCAACATTCAGTTCACCAGTGCCTTCACATTATGTAGAAGGAAAAACACAGTAGCAAAATAGTGCTAAGCCAAATCATACATTGCCAATACATTATGGATTCCAAAATTTTCTTCAGTTATTTAGTCACAAAAAAAAACCATACTTGTGCATAGTATTTTTCCTTCCCCTCTGCAACTAAAACACTTGGAAACCTTTGTACCATGTCGCTAATCTACAAGCCTTTGAGGTTCTTCCCACCGATTTTCACCAACAAGGTATACTCATCTGTTAAAGATTTCAACACATTCTGGGTCACTTTTTATAGAGAATTGAATCTCAGCAAGTTTTTCTACAAACGGTACATGAGCAAGGCCATTTATCCTTTCCTGTCAAAAATAATGCCAATTATAAAAGTTTGACTCTAAAATCTACTCTAACCATAATAGTGAACATAAAAAAGCTAGGGAAAATATATATAATAATCAATATGAGAGACACAACCTACACAGATCACATAACTGTGACTTGAACATTACAAAAACACTACACTGATAATACATGAGAAAACGCAGTTCTTTTACCTTATCTAATGGTGGAACATAAGCACTATTAGTCAATCCCTTTCCTACACAATTGCTTGGCATTTCCTCTCCCAACAATCTTTACAAGAGTTCTGCATTCATCATCCCATCCTCTAAAATGCCTATAGTGTTGGTTGTGGAGCCAGATCTTCTAGTCTCATAGATGATATTTTATCAGCTGTGTTTGTACCCCAGTTTTATATGATATGTAGGTGGAATGTAATATGGCTAGGGATGATGATGTATTAGGTTTTATGCATTGAAAAGATCTCTGAGATCAAGAGAGAGATTGTGAAACAGAGAAGAGGAAGTGCAACGGTTGTGCTGCAGGTTGTATCCCTTCACCTTGCTGGACGGTAATAATAATAAGGACTGGAAAATTCAGTGTGGATGTAGCCCAAGTTGGGTGAACCACGATATATTTGTGTCTCTCTTGTGCTGTGTATGTGTGACTATATTTGCATTTATGTTTATTTTTATTGTTTTGCGATCCTATTTTTCTAACATATAGTTTCCTGTTGAAACAAAGAAAATTGATGTCCAAGTAATTTTCTGGAACTTGTAATCTGCAAACTTCATAAGAAAGACACAGTTTCTCTTTCTTTAAAACATGTCTATTTTTTCTACTTAAGAGGGTCACATTTGAGATATCCTCTTGGACCAACAACTAATTCCTATGAGAAAGATGACTCTGCGAATTGTTCTTCAGAGTCCTCGTCATGTAATGCAGGCTGCAATGCATGCATAGATGACGAAGGGATGGACACAAACAATAAAATTTCATATCATGAATCCTGTATTGATCCTAAAATTTCAAATATGGATTCACTGCATGCCTCTAAGAACAAGAAATTAGAAAAATGCAGAGGTTTCCGATTTCATGCAAGTAAAACCCATGAAAACGATATAACTCATGCATTGAAGAACAATGATTACTATCATGGAAATGCAAGGAAAAGACAAAGCGAGATCATGATGGAAGATTCAACTATAAGAGACTGCAAATAAAATCATCTGAGATTAAGCCAAAAGTATAAACCAAGATCCTTCAATGAACTTGTTGGATAGAACATAGTGACAAAATTCTTGATGAATGCAATTATGAAACAGAGAACTGCCTCTCTCTATATTTTCCTTGAGCCCAGAGGAACATGAAAAACAACAGCTGCAAGAATATTTCTTGTGGCAATGAATTGTTCATCTTGCAATAGGAAATCAAGACCATGTTGGGAATGCATAGATTTCTCACTTTTCAAGTCTGGAGAAAGTCCTCATGTGACAGAGCTATATGCAACAAGCAATAATGTCATTGAAAAACTGAAATTCTGTCTTAAGAATATTGAGTTCTCTCAATTAGATTCTGAGTACAAGGTTTTTATCATAGAGGACTGTCACGAACTGAATCACGAAGAATTTAGTACATTGTTGAAATCTATGGAAAATCCTAATAGTCACATAGTATTTATTCTGATTATGACAGATTCAGAATTACTCCCAAATCCTTTCTTGTCAAGATGTTAAAAATTTCGCTTTCAGAAGCTAAAAGATGTGGATATGTTCAATAGACTTTATAGACTTGTAGTTTCAGAAAATATAGACATCAGGGAGGATTCGTTGCGTTTGATCACATCGATGGCATAAGGCTCATTACAAGATGCTGAGAACACATTGGAGCAGTTCATCCTTCTTTCTGCAATAGTCACTCTAACCATCGTTTTCCAAACGGTATACTTCATTTCTTTAATTTCATCGTTTAAATTTATTTAAACAAAACTTCATGTGAGTACTAAAATTCCTACTTAGACCTTATGATGGTGATACTAGTATTTGATTTCATTATCTTGAAAATCGTTGATTTGCATGCATGATAATCTAGTTCATCTGAACATTTACATGGTGACAATTTGCAGATTGGTTTGATATTGCATGAAAAACTGGTGGATTTACTGGACTTTGCTTTAGAAGCAAACATTGAAAATACTGTAAAAACTAGACGAAGGATCATTGAATTTGGAATTCAACCGCTTACCCTTGTTTCAAAACTAGAAGCACTTATCACGGACATCCTGGCCAGTGGTTGCGTTTCAAAAAAAACTACAATTTTTTTCCAGGCATAACTGTAAGTAGCAGGGCATGTCGATAAAAAATTGTTTCATATGATTTTGATCTAGCAAAATTTGGGTCTTTCGGAGCAAATTCAAAATAATCTTAATCTAGCATATAAGAATCCAGGTTTGGGTCGTTGACAAACCTTAATATTAATCTAGCATAATGTTTCAAAGGAACTATACACTAATAAGAATATTGTTTCAAAGGAATTTAACAAGTTTATGCTCATGTCATCTGGGGATGATAATCTCCATGGCTAACAAATGGGTTAGTGATGCTATTAAAAGTTATATTTCTAATTTTCTTTTGTATATCTAAAATGAACTAAGTGTTGGATGATCTACACATTAGGAGGCAAACGAATGGACAATGATATTAAAATTGTATGATTCATATTGTTTTAATTATGTGCAACATTCAATGATATAATAGAGAAGTTAGGCCAAGCTTTGAAAATTCTTCTAAAAGCAGAAAAACAACTAAGAGCTTCAATGAGTGTGTCTCATAGCTTACATCTGCTCTTCTGCAATTTGGGCCAGATGAGTCCAACCCAATTCCTCATGCGGCCTTTCAGAGAGCTCAATCATTCTTTCGCACAATACGAACATGACCAAACCTATTCATTTGCATGATACTAAAACAAGTAGGCTCCCAACACCATCACCAAATTGCTCGAGGGTGAATGAAGCAGCAGAATTGAGCTCAATCCCAAGAGCCCATGCAAAATGGAGGATATATCATAGAGTGTACTGAAAAGCAGTCAATTCGCTACTGTGGAGGACTTGTTACAAGACCAAGGAAAGTTGGTATCCCTTCTTGTATGCAAAGGTATCTAACTCCAGTAATTGAATTAATTGATCAGAAGTGTTTCATAGCTCTAACTCAACAAGTATTCATTCATTTCAACCAGAGCAATAGCTCATGTGAATCTTGTACATGGACAACAAAAAGTGAAGATTGAAAGGCTAAAGGAAAGCATTTTCACTACATTGGAAGAGACTCTTGGATGTCCTGTGGAGGTCAAAATGACATTATGGGCACCCGTGAGTTGTCAAAATGATATTTCATAGGAGACCAATGTCTTTTGTTGCCAACGGAATAATCTGAAAATCTATGAAATAGATCACTTGTGTTGTTGCTGCCCCAGGTGGAGAAAATGAAATTTACGAAAGCAAAGAGGCTGGAGGAAAATAACTCTCTAGTTTCTTCTCAAATGTGTGGGTTGTAGTAAAAATTCCAAGTGTCCCTATTTTCCTCCTACCAAATGGTGGTTTCCCCTTTGTGCCAAATGTTGAAATTAAATCTGAACACATAGAATACTCTCCCATGAGCAACGTTCTGGTATTTTTATCTTGCCACAAAGATTTGAAAATGTTCAGAAATAATTGAAGGTTATAAATATTAATTAATTGAATTTTTATTTTAGGATTTATCGATTAATTAAACAAATTAATTAAACGGTGTGTAAGTTTTCACAAGGTTCATGAATATATGTAACGATTTTGAGTTGTGGGGTAAAATTGAACTCATTAATTGACTCTTGTACACCTCATGGCTAGGCATATGTATATCGGTGTTTGTAAACAATATACTTTAAATAAATACGTATATTGGTGTTTGTATATGTTATGATGTTTTATATTTCTATTGTGTAAGAGTGTATTTTATTCTTCTTCTTTTTTTAAGTGAGTGAGTATATTTTTATTATTATTTTTTCATTTTTTATGTGAGGGTGTATTGTTGTAGTAGAAGTGAGAAGTGAGGGTGTGTATGTTTGTAAGAGCAAGGGTGTTTGCTACATATTTTCATTTTGTAATTTTTTTTGGTGCGTGTGTTTGAGTCAATCATATATATATATATATATATATATTAAAAGGTGGATGGTGAAGAGTGTGGGTACTTAGTATATTTTTTTCTTGACCACCCACCCTACTCATAGGTTACTAGGGTAATGTATGCATCATACCCTCACCATATGGTGATGGTTTCACACATACACACTTGGGCGTAGTAAACTAAATGTAATAACACTAATTGTCTCTTTTTGTGATCTGTGTAAACCCTCACCTCCTCCATTAATGACCCTCATGGGATGTGAAAATATGCATAATATGTGTGAATGATAGGTGCATGTGTCACACAAATAGCGTTGCAAAATAGTTACACTTCGTGAATCTAGAGTTGTTTGATTTTTCATCCTAGTTCTAACAATGCACTTCTCAAGTTGAAAGAGTGTAAATACTTGACACTGCATCTTAAAACCCATTAGAGTATGATTCACATCATTATCTTCAAGAACAAGAATAAGGGAAATTCCAATGGAAAAATATTGGAAAGGAAACAACACACCTAGATTAGTATAAGATCCAATAACATATGTTGTATTTATTTTATGACACATCCATATCCTCACCACATCTACCATCCACCCTCCTTGGAAATGAGTATGCATGTGTGTGATAGGTGCATGTGTCACATACATGCACATTTGACTCATGTGACACCTGGGGGTAGAAAAAAACATGTATAGATAAATATAAGATGTAGTAGCATCCATTGTCTCTCTTTTGTGAGATATGCAAACCCCATCCCCTCCACTGCCCACCCTCCCAAGGAGAGAGGGTATGCATGTGTGTGAGTTACAAGTGCATGTTTCACTCTCAACCCGCCACCACACATCCTCTTGGGAGATGAAGGTTTGCATGTGATGTGATTTATAGGTGTATCTATCGCTCTGACACCCCACCGTACACCATCTTGATTGGTAAAGGTGTAGTGGCACATGCCCTCGTGACTCGCACACATGCACAAACATGGGTAAGGTTGATGGTGTGCATGTGTGTGAGTACAGGTGCATATACTCCACCATACACCCTATTTGGGTGAGGGTGTGCTTATGTGTGAGCCATATGTTGGCATGTGTCACATGCCCATCTCGGGTCACCTCTCGATAGTGAAGGTGTGCATGTGTCACATGCCCATCTCATCCCACCTCTCGAGAGTGAAGGTGTGCATGTGTCACATGCCCACTCTTGAGAGTGAAAGTGTGCGTGTGTATAAGTCAAATGGGTATGTATCATCTTCATCCCCCACCATAAACCTTCTCAATGGGTGAGTGTGTGTTTGTCTAAGTCAAAAGGAACAAGAGGGTGAGGGTGTATTTGTCTAATTCAAAAGCATCAAGAGGCTGAGGGTGTACACGTTTGTCTAAGTCAAAATGATCAAGAGGGCGAGGTTGTACATGCGTGTGAATAATAGGGAGTGTGTATGGTATTGGGGTGAAGGTGAAACAAACTCCTATAACTCACGCACATGAAAACCTCTATGGCGTGAGGGTTTAACACATGAACCTATGACTCACACACATGTACACCAATTTTTCAATGGTTAGCAATAATTTTTATCATGCCCTTAAATTAGAAGTTCAAAGGGTAATGCTATTTCTTTCAATATTTCAAAAATATCAAAGAGCCTTATGACATCCATGTGTATGTCACATGATAATGTGTCATCTTCATCAATTCATAGAGACATTTGTCACACCCTCAATCCTAAGAAGATGAAGAAGTGAATATTTGCATGTATTGCAATAAAAAAACTCTTTATTTTTTTGAAATATTGAAAAAAAATTATTTTCTAAATTTTTGACTATATTTTTTTATAAATATCACATAATAAACAATTATGTTTAAGCCCTTCCACAATATTAAATATAAGAATGATCTTTATTTCTAATCCAAAGAGATCAAAATTCATAAAAATTACTAAAAACGTTCCATTACCTTTACCTTTGAGTATCTTCTATGAAAGTTACTAAAAGCATCCTCTTGCGAGTTAATAAAAATGAAACATTCCATTAGCTTAACTTTTGACTATATATATCTATCTATCTATCTATCTATCTATCTATATATATATATATATATATATATATGTGATAATGTTAACATTGAAGATAATATAACTTTAATTTTTCCAAGTCATCCTTTTTGTGATAGAATGAAGAGAGAAAACTCTATTAATCTGAAATGATAAAAATGTACAAGAGGGTTCTCTTTTTATATTGAGAGAAGGCCCAATAATGACTATCTATGTGACCTTACAACTCACAATGGTTGGGATATAACCTGGTTATCTTAGAAAAACAAGAACAACTAGTGCTTCCTTGGAAATAATCACCTCGGAAAACAACCAACACTAACGCCCCCCCATAAACAGAACGTAGGGAGGAATCAAATCAAAGCAAAGATGGTTCCCAACAACGAGTCCTAATAAGGTACCCATGTACAAACTACTCTCATAACCAGATAAAAGGAGAAAACCTCATTGCAAAAAATCCTCCCCAAAAGAGAGAAAACCCACACATGTCGAAAAAGGCATGAACCGAAGAAGATCCACCAATTATGCAATGAATGGAAAGAACAGGAGACTAGCCAAAATTATAAAGAATAATCGAGCCAAATTTTGGAGGCAAAAAGAGTTGAATGCACATCCTTCAAAATAATATAATCCTCTAGAACGAATGCCGACAATCAATAAGACATCATATGCTAAGTGTCCATATGGACGCCAATCCATCTCACCGGATTGCATGGGTAGCTAGTCGCTACAATCGCCGAGTCAAAATAGGAATTGGTGTTGTGTACAAGGCTCACTCTAAATATGCTTAGCTCGATTGAACATGGTGACACCTAAGGAAGCATTGCATACCACCCCCCCACAATGCTTAATTGAGTGGAAAAGGTGATGAGTCATTTTTTATTAGTTAAGTGGTAAAAACAATTATATCTGTGATTTGGAACTTATGTTACTTCTTGTGCCGCCCTATATTTATTTTGTAACGCCCCATATTGACTAGGCTTGTTTACGAGTTAGACACCTTTCACTTTAATTGCTTATTATCCGTTGGACTCAGCTAGACAGAGTGAACTATATTCTCGGCATGTTGGACATGATGATAGGTTGCTACTATGTTTATGATGTCACTATATTCATGTAGTTATTAAGTTATGATTATCATGAGATTCATTGCTTTTATGATGAAAATATATGTTTTAGCGTTTTCATTGATGAAATGTGAAATATGTGGTGTTATACATGGATGCCATCCTATGATGAAATTGATAGAACTGTTATATTCCATGCATACCTGTGATGCGATAAAATTGTGACGTGAAATAAAATGATGTTGATGATATGGATCAATGGGTGATCGAATGGAAATACTTGTTATAAAATGTGTATTTGCGGAATACTAACCTACAGGATAGAAGTGCTATGGGATAGCTGGGTATTTGATCTGATATATGGAGAAGAACCTATCCATGCAGTAAACCTTAGCAACCGAAATTGATGATACGATGACATGGACCAATAATCTCGATAGCAACAAAGTATGAGTCGATAAGGGCGTAGGCCCAGTATGTTGAGAGGGATGGATGTGTTTCCCACCCTATGTTCCTATGATACCCGAGGTCGTGGGAGGGCCGTGCTGAGACACGCTCCCCATGTAGCTGTGATGACGATGGTCGGATGCATGCTAGGGGAGGATAGGTCTGCTGTTCAGCCGACGCTATCGCTCTCAAGTTCTATGTGGTTAGGTCGATGAGTCCAACATCCACTTTTGTACTAGCAGAGGGGGGATAGGGAGGATGTGGACGTAGGTTAGGATGGGAGGATATGATAGTACTGTTAAGGGTTGGGTATTCGTTGACTTGGAGTTAGTGGTAGTAGGTAGCTTTCCTTGTACCTGATTGATTAAACAAATGTAATCATAAGAATAATGAAATGAAATCTTAAGGGTTAACTGATAAAATAACCGACGATGTTTTAGTAATATTATGATGAATGTATACTTGTTCAGTTTGCATAAAGTATTATTAGTATTAGCTAGCTGTTATGCATAGGAAATATGACCTATGTTTATAGTACATGTTCGTCTTGTGCATACGCTGGCCACGCATGCACATTATGCACATGCGCAATAATATTGGTTTACAACCTACTTTTCAAGATTTAACAAAGTTATAAGTTATCCTAGATAAGTCAATTAAGTATTTAGTGGATGACTTAATTAGTAAAAGATTATCAAGTTCTAATGTGTAAAATAAATGTCATTAATTATAAGTACCCTCAAATGAACGTGTCTTCGATATGAAGTATAATAGTTAAATATTAATACTAGAAGAGTGTGCTATGTAATTGTTGATCAGGATTACATAAACCATTAGGTATATTTCATTACTTATACCCAGGGATACTATGTTGACACTTATCGATTAAACAAATAAATATTTTAATTACTATTCACGATTAATTTAATTACTATTATTATTAATTATTATTGTTATTAATATTATTATTTAAATAATAATAATAATGACGATAATCCCTTTCATAAAGCATAGTGGGTTGAATAATAATAAATTTATTAAATAAATTATTCATTTAATTAACGGACGGAATCATTCCAAGTAAATTAAAAGGATTTGTTTAAATAAATTATTGAATAATTCCACCGCTAGAGAGAAATTTGGATGATTTAAAATAATATATATAATCCTCACTTTACCTTGAAAAGTGGGATGCATTAATGATTTGTACTTCCCAACCATGACAGTTAGGGCGGTGGAGTGATAAGGAAGCTATGAAATTGTGGAGGAAAAGATTTCTATAAAGGGGAGTTTTACAAAGTAGTAGGGTGGGTTTTTTGGGAGGAGAAAAACAATTAGTATTTTGTGCGAAAAGGAGGAATGCCGAGGAGGGGGTTAACTCGAAGAGTTGAGGAGGTGGGAAACTCAAAGGAAGTCTGAGGAGGGGGTTAACTCATCGAATTATTACCATGGAGCTATGGAAAGGAACTAAGGATGGTTGCTCTCGAGATTATCGGTCCGTGGGCTCGGGGGCTAGGAAATCCGTTGATTTCCTAGGGTCAGCAAGATAATAGCTGATCGGCAGGGTGGACACATCATTTTGGGTTGCTAAGGTAACCTACAGAATCCACTACCTAAATCTTCTTACCTTACTGCAATCGACGGATTCAAGTATTTTACTGAACTAACTTAAATAGAATGTATTTTCTTTTATTTCCAATTTATGCATGTTAAAAGAACAGAGTTAAAGTGAAAAGTTTTAAGATTATGTTTATTTAATTGCAGAGACATATAAACATTTAGAAAAAGACATCTAATCATTTAGAAAACAGAAACATAGACGATTGAATCTTTTGTTTTCTCCAGAAAATAGTAAGGGAAGAACTAGGTATATACTGATAAATGGAACAGAGACCTAGTGCCTAGCGAGGGCACTGCATATTTCATGGTCCTCGACATTCTACTAGAGATCTGACCATAAACAACAGACCAAAGAATCCAAGTAATTGGATATAGCCCTACTAAAGTATCTTCTCGAAATCTCTACTATTGATGTTGTCGCACGAAAGATAAAAGAAAATTTGTGTTAATTTTAGTTGTTATAAATATATAAAATAGTTATTTGAAATTTAAAGATTATTCTTTTGTGAAAACGGGTTAAAAAATTTTAAGTTTATGAGGTGGATTTTGATCCACTTATGTGTTTACAAGTACATATTTGACCTCACTAACTTTCAAACTACACCTTCATAAAAAAAATTAAGAAAATATTTATATAAAATTAAAAAAAAAAATTCTATTAAAAAATTACCATTAATTTTGTAAATTTTTATAAATCAAAATATTAAATTTACATTAGTTTTGTTTGTAATCATTTTATATGTATAATATATCTTCTTGAAATAACTTCATGTATTATAAATTTGATGTACTATGTTGTAGTCAAAACCATTAAAACCATTAAAGTGGTATTATTGTAGTGTATCAATATATTTCTTTTTATACCAGCATAGATCTATCTTAAAGAGGATCTATCAAGTACTGAGAGTGATCCAATTTTTCTTGAATGATAAATTTTTTAAATTTAATTTTTAACATATTAAAAAAACATTATACATCATTTACATTTTTATTTCTTTTATAAGAACATCATATTACACAGTTCATTAAATTTACATTTTCCAATATAAAATATATTTTAAGATTTAATATTTAAAAAAAAACATTACATTAAAAATAATGAAAAATACATGTTACAATAAAAAAACATTATAACATGAACCCTTATCTAAATCCATCCTAGCTATGAAATATTAAATCATAGATATTTTACACATCAAGAGTACTAAAAATATAGATCTTTACAATCCAAAAAAATCTCATCAAACTTGTTCTCTACATTAAAAATAAAAGTAGGCTTTAAAAGAATAGTATTTGTAACTATACGAAAATTCATCAAAAAATCTTTTGGAGTAAAAGCACTTTACAAATCCATTATTAAATTGAATGTGTTTAAAATTTGTTTGTTTTGAAATAATTTTTATAACATAAACATTTGTTTAAAAAAATATAACATTGTTTAAGTTATATAAATTTATAATTTTATTACTAAATTTAATATATTTATTAGCACAATTATTTAACTTATGGTGAGTGAAGTTCGTGTGAAATTTGGATCACAATAAATATACTTGTAATGGATACAAAACACTCCATAGTTTTCAATTAATATAATTATATATTAAAAAAATATTTATGATTTTCAAAGCTAATAATACTAGCATAGGAGAAGAGGAGAAGAGAGGAGAAGAAGCTCCATATTTATTATGTTGTTGTGGTTACGGGAAGTGAAAGAGGAGAAGAGTGTAACGCACAGACAAACCATGAGTGATGCAACATTTTGTTGCGTGGATAATTAGCAATTGCCCCATAAGGTGCAATAAAACATCGAAAGGAAAAAATGAGAAGAAAAGTAAATCTCATAAAGAGGAAAAGAGTGTATAATTTTTTTTGTTTGGATTGTTATTGGTATACGCTAGGATCCAATCCCATGATGATATTCCACCCAATGTCATGCAAAGTGATGACTCTTTGTTAATGCTTGGGACTAAGAATACCGTGTTTGTTGTATAGTGGACACTCAAATATGTACGCGTAGTGTTTTTTGAGATGGTTTAAACTTATCCGTACTTTGGTAGATGGGCCACCCAATTTTGAGTTTTACAACCTAAAAAAAATTGTACCTCATGAGATTTGTTTCCTCTTAGTACTTGATAAAACCAAAGTTAAGATATCTAGATTGATTCTGTTGTATGAGACTTCCCAAATTTCCTCACCTCAAGACTTCCCCAACTTTCCCAGCTCAACTTCAGATCTTGATCATAAATACCTTAACTCAACATTAATTAGATCTTTCCAATTGTGCCCATTAAAGTCCATTCTTTATTTTCGCTATGTTACAAACTATAACATATGAAATCTTCAAGATATGCTTCAAGATACTTTTTATTATTGGCAGGGACAACCCCTCCTTGTATTTGTAAAGCACCTCTCATAAAAGTGAGAGAGATGAGATTGGGCACTTGCCTTTATTATTCCCTTTATATCCCAAGGGTGGGTTTAACAAACAACAAGGCGCTATGTGACAAATCTACATTCAAGATATTTTAGAAGACAAATAATGGTAATGAAAAACAATTTAAGGTGCCTATGATAAGCTAATAATTGCATCAACACCTGAGGCTTTAACTTTTGGCATCCATGGGGTGATGGAGCATGTGATATTTCTTCATGAAGTTCATCATTCCCAAGAGATCTGTCAAAATATTCTATTGAACTTGATGTTATATGATGTTCCTGGTAAGTAACCATTGACAAGGCAATCCAAGTTGAGAAATTTTGAGGGAAGTTGTGTAGAATGTGTTGTATCTCACACTGACTTGGCATTTAAGACAAACACACACAGACATATGAATTAATGTGCTAATAGAGGCTAGGTCTAGTGGAAAATTATTTACTTGATCTTGTGATGCTGAATGCAAGGCATGTCTTGTAACCCATTTCATTGCATTTTCAATTCAAACAATGTACAGTGAAGTACTTATTTTGTCCTGTAATGTTGAATGCAAGAAATATTTTGTAACCAATTTTTTCTGTATTAATCGTCAATGCAAATAATTTGATTGCATTCCATGGATCAATCCACCATATACCTTCCAGTATTGTCTGAGGGTGGTGATTATTGGAATATCTTTGGGTCATAGCAAACTTTATCCAAGAATCCCACAATGGCAGGTTATCCTTCATGTTGTCTTTAATGATCAGGCTCACATCTTCATATCTGCAATTTGAAAATGAAAACTGAGATTTCTACAAATTCCCAAGCAACTACAGAGAGTACATTTTAAGTATGCATATTTTCACTATGGTATGAACCTAGTCTTATCTTGATGAATTTCTTGCAGAAAAATTTCGGTTGCTATTTTCTTGTTGTCTTGTTCAAATTATGTCCATGCAACCACCTATATTCATATTTCTTTTGATGTGTTCATTTCTACACACTTGAGTCTAGACAAAGCATCGCACCAAAGTAAATTTATGTAATTTATTCTCTTATGTACCTTAAGTTTGACACAGTAGCCCCTATAGCAACATTTTTTGGTCAGTATAGCACCTTACATTACTTCCTTACATAATGGACAATGCAATTCAGGTTGCAATTCACCAACATGACGGTTAGATGGGAACCAACTTTACATGACAAATTATTTTAATCAGGAGATAATGATTGAAAAATCATGCATAACAAATTGCACCTAGCACTTTTATAGACCTTTCACTCTTTGGCATTGGTAATTAATAGAGGTTTTAAAAACTGAAACTGTTCCATTTGGCAATCCATAAGAGCCATGGGGAGTAGAAAAAAACATTTATTTAGGAATGCCAGTTGGAGGCTTCACCCTTTTGAGGTCAAAATTGGGATCCTGGTTTGTTAGAAAATGTTGGATGAAATGTCCTAGAGAAAACAAATAAGACAGTGCAAAAGTATCCAACACATTTAGCATATCACATCCGTAGATGGAGGATATTTGTGCAGAGTTAGAAGTCTTGAGTAGTAGGCAGATCGAGGAGGGAGGGTATAAGCTAGACACAAATCCTTTGCTACATGATGTCGAAGAGGAGCAACATGGATATTTACTTTGTCACCACATTGAGAAGTTGTCAGTTGCTTTTGGGATTATCATCACACCCTTAGGAAAGCCATCTGAATCATGCAGAATCTTTTGGTGTGTGGTGATAGCCATGATGCCATGAAGTTTATATCAAATATTGTTGGACGAGAAATTGCTGTGAAAGACACTGACTGCTTCCATCATTTCAAGGATGGGTTGTGTTCTTGTGGTGAGTTTTGGTGATGTTGTTTAGCAAGCAAGAACAAACTTGCATTGGTGTTCCTCTCTACTTAGCAAGCAGGGACCACTGGCATGGAAATCGTGATTTTGTTATCTTTATGCGTTCAAAAGTGGATATAAATCCCCGTTGATATTCCTGTCACTAAAGTCAAATATGAAGAATTCATCTCAACAATGCAAGTGATTGATTGATAGAAATTTCCATGTTGAGGCTTCATCTTGTGTTTTGGTTTTATCTTGAACAGTTAAATTTATTTTCCATGGTTTTGTCTCTGTTTCTCAGTTTGGTAGCCTTGTGTAGGCTTAATGTATAGAGTCCCACCAATGACTATTCACAAAAGAAAGATACTCTCTTTTTCACTTCATCGCTTCTACTTCACTTCCCAATGTTTTTCCTTTCAGTGTCCCATTGCACCTTATGGAGCAATTACTAGTATAAATCCAAATATACATGACATTACTTGTGAACATTTATAATATTTTATTTGTTTTATTTTATATAGAGATGGATAAGTTGTGGTTCTTACTTATGCAAGATTAATAAATGTTTGGGAGATTAAAAATTATTGCACTTTGAAAATGATGAGATGATATATAAATATTGTTTCATTTTTAATTTTTTTTCTTTAACATTATTCAATACATTTTGGGATTTTATTTGATATGTATACAAAATTGTTAAGTTGTGGTTGAGTTCTTAATTACACACCATTGATAAAATATTGAAATATGATGTGGTTCTTAATTACACATTATTAATAAACAAAACTGTTAAGTTGTGGTCGAGTTCTTAATCACACATGGTTGATAAAATATTGAAATGTGTTGTGGTTCTTAATTACACATTATTAATAAAATAATGAATTATTGCAGTGAGTGAAACGAGGTGCTCTAGAGCCCACTATGGGGGAGATGTTCTAACATGTATGTACCCTGACATTTAATAAAATTTAAAAAGTAATTTAACGTAAAAAGTAATTTTTTTAATTAAAAAAATTCATGTCGGCTAAAATATTATGAAAAGTAATTAAAAAATAGATGTTCCTTTATAAAATAAAAACTTAAAACTTAAACCCGGATCTATAAATCAAGAGAGATCAAATTTCTTGAGTTTAAATTTTAAAAAAGAAATATACCTCAAGAAATTGGATCCCTCTCGATGTTTGATAGATACGGGTTTAAGATGAATCTACGCTCGTATATGTGGTTAACAAGTATTACACTCTAAAAATGATATAGATATTTTCTCTTATATAAGATAACAACAAAGTTTATATTTACAATGATGATCAAACTATATGTACATATAGCCCGCATATTCTTTATTTAATTTCATCTATTTAAAATTAGATGACGTTTTAAACATTATTAATTTGCTTTAGTTTTGGCATTTTTTTCAAACATATTCCATTTCACTTACTTGACGTATAATAAAGGTTAATAAAATATAAGAGTAATTTAGTCCATTTAAAAATGAAGGTTGACCGTTTCAGGTTTTGATTTTGCACACTTAGTTTTTAAAAGTGTTTTCCAAAATATATTCCCACGACGTCTTCGGCAATTAATAATGAATGGTTAACTTATTTTTAAAATATATTCTTTTAACATTTGTATTATAAAGGAGAAAATAAAATTTAACTTTTAAGTAGTGTAGAGTTTATGGGTGATGTGGATTTGGTGTAAGATTTAAAGTGTTTTTTTTCTTGATTTTTTATTTAAAGGTATGGTTAGTAAGAGTGAAAGTTTATAATTAACAGTTAAAAAGATGGGGTTTTAGTT
Source organism: Larix kaempferi (assembly GCA_027924585.1). NCBI lineage: Eukaryota > Viridiplantae > Streptophyta > Pinopsida > Pinales > Pinaceae > Larix > Larix kaempferi. The sequence goes on along the minus strand of BSBM01000487.1, from coordinate 6,392,747 downwards.
TGGTAATGAACTTAAAAATATATATTATTATTATTTATTTGGGATTAATTCCATAGCATATTTTTTTAAATAAATTTATTTGATTTTTATTATGTACCAAAACTTATTTGAGTTTTAACCATGATAGATTCATTTTAAACACATTTGTATAAGCCACTCAAAGGGAACTAATTTTCTTATGTATATTTTTTTTGTTTTTATCTTAAATTTTTAAAAGTTAAAAAATTTGCTTATATTTTTTTTCTTTTTAGAAGTAAACATGGATTTTTTAAAATAATTTTTATTTGGTTTTTAATTTATTAGTTTATAAACCAATATAATTTTTTTTAATTACTTTTATTTATAACTTTAAATAGAAACCCATCTTTTCAATGCATATAGAAACATATAGAGTTCACTTATTTGTTTTATATTAGAATGTTTGGTGAATTGGGTATATTAAGCAAGTAATTGTATGAAGAACATATGATTATATAAATTTTTTAGTCCAAAGTTAACTTAATTATTTGGATAACAAACAATTAAAATATAAGAACATGGTAGAACTTTGTGTTTTCTTTTTCAAACTTTTATGTTTATCATAATTTGATTTTACTTATTAAGAAAAATCCACAAATATACTAATTATATGTAACTAGCAACAACCACATTAATAATATTAATGTATCTCAATACCATACATATTACATACTAATTATATATAACTAGCAACAACCACACTAAATAATATTAACCTGTCGGAATACCATATATATTATAGGATAAAAATATTAATATGAAAAGTATGTGCCTAATTTAAGTCTATAAGCCTATTGAGACACATTAATATTCTTAATGTAGTTGTTAAGTCTTGTATAGTGGTTCTTATAAACTGTTGTATATTTATTCCTGGAGAATGATTACTTGTTTTCTAATAATCAGTACAAAATCTGCTGTTAGTTCAGGTTAACCAAGATCGCTGCTTGTAAAGAAGACTGTACAGAGGTGGGTAGATATAAAGCATACAACGGTATCGTGCTACTGGGGGATTTCTTCAACACGTTTAATGGTACAGCATGATAACTGAATAGGATTATGTGATAATTGAATTCATAAGACATCAAAGCTTTGCTATGATTTTGGTAGAAACCCATCTTTTCAATGCATATAGAAACATCTGGAGTTGTCTATTTCGTGCTATTGGTTGGTTGGCGATGATGGAACAGTAGTTTTATGAACAAAAGTATGATTATATGAGGCTCTTTAGTTCAAGTTCAACTTAACTCTTTGTATTATGAAATGTTTTTGAATAGTTAGTATATTTGTGTAGATTTAATGGTAGAACTTGAGTAAATTTAAAAGTATGATTATATGAGGCTCTTTAGTTCAAATTTAACTGAACTCTTTGTATTATGAAATGTTTTTGAATAATTAGGATATCTGTGTAGATTTAATGGTACAACTTGAGTAAATTTAAAAGTACAGTTTGATGTTTTCTTCTCAAAGATCGTAATATTTTCATATCTCGAAAATGTGAGTGAAACTCATATAGGTCACAACCAAATGTTTAATCTATTTACTTGGCACATTTCATTTTATATTATTTCAAACATATAAAGATTTCCCTCCAAATATTTAATAGATTTAGATTGGGGTTGGGTAGACGACTAACATATCCAAATTTAAAAATGCATCTATGATTATAATTCAACGAGAAGAGATGCTCAACGGAAATCATGAATGAATATCTGGCTTCCTATGTTGCCAAGTTCTCGCATTAATAATACAACGTAGCCAATAATCTCTGAGTAAAATGGAGGAAGCACCTACAATTTTATTGCGCACTCAAAGACATTCCCGACAAACATCACCCCACATACATATAAAAACTCGATCAATATGCATTGAAGATATTTTTTAATTTCTAGAATGACAAACGATGTTTGCATGTTACTAAGCTCCAAAGCATCTGAGTCTCCACCGGCCATAGTTACCCAGACACCTTATTTAACTGCAGAAAGATTGCAGGCAAGTTGTGCATTTGTTGCAAGAGAAAGTCTTAAAACTACCCATCTCTGATAACGCAATAGGCCCCGTTCTCTTCTCAACAAGATGGACTCTGCACCCATTGATATTGAGATTATTGAAGACAACTCTTCCAATTTCTCTTATGGATCCAAGCCGCGTAGATCGCCGCCGAAGGCAATGAAAAGTAAGCATCAACCACGCAGATATTTGGGAGTCCGTAAAAGGCCTTGGGGCCGCTATGCCGCGGAGATTCGAAATCCCTTCACCAAAGAGAGGCACTGGCTCGGCCCCTTTGACACAGCCGAGGAGGCAGCTCTTGCTTACGACCAGGCCTCCGTATCCATGAGTGGCTCCAGAGCGCGGACCAACTTCGTCCAAGCTCACGCCGGCTCTGCGGTTATGTGTCAGATTGACTTTAATGACATCATCTGGGGCTTGTTCCCAATTTCTGAGATGATGGGTTTCAGATCTATATCTTCACACCCTACGGTTAGCTCGACGGAAAGTCTGTCTCCCCCAGCTGTACAGTTGATAGACGTGGATATGTTGGCTCCTTCCCACACGATAAAAGACTACGATCTGGACGAAACGCAAACGGAAATGTTGCACGGAACCCTAACGGAAGTGGAAAAGGGAGCGAAACTAGAGGAATGCAAATATCTGGATGAGGAGAACGATCCATTAGGGTTAGATTCGTGGAGCATTTCAACAATCCTTCACACTTTTGATTCATCCGAGATTTCCAGCATTCAGCAGACGTTGCCGCTGTGTCTGTCAGATCCTTTGTCAGCTGCTAGTTTGGATTCTATCTCGCCACATGAAATGTCAGATCCTGATGGCTTTGAATTCTTGAATACAAGTATCGCGCAAGATATATGTTGGGCATCGAGTCATAAAAATAAGGAGTGCGAAGGCATTTCCGAGGAGATATTGTTGCCTTACTATTCGGAAGTGGAGAGCAGTGGGGACACGATTATCCATGTAGGCACGCATGCTCTGTCGGGATCTGTGACATCGCCTGACAGCGAGAAGGACCTGCAACGAGCGACACCTCCATCACAAATATGTAACAATCTGTTACTTAGTGATTCAGAGCCTTGGATTCCTGATTGGAAGGAAGCAAGCCAAGGAGTACTAAGGAGTCGAAGGACTGGATTCTGGAGCCGAGTTTGATGAGTGGTTTCAATACTAGAAATACCAGTCAGAAACGAATGATGACGCCTATATTTCCCAATTATTCAAAAGCTCCCTCTTTTTGGATATATGCCTAGACATACCAACTCCAGTTTCTTGGATGGCTTGAGCTTGGTTACATTCACAGATAAGGTGCAGTAATCGTGAAGCTACTAAATAATTTCCAATCTCAAAATTGTAATTTGTATATAAGTTACATTTCAGCCATGAAAATCTGTTGCTAACCGCTCACCCATTGTTCATATGGGCTGATTGAAGACGGTTTTGTTGGGCCTATTAACTTGTTGATAATGGATAGTAGGTCAGTCCTGCAAACAGTTGCTGGTGTTTTTTCTCAGGATCATGATATCGTTATCGTTCCTATTCGATAAGTCTTATTTTTTCTTTCCTCTTCGAGAACAGACCCCAATGTCTCTTGTGCAGAGTTTGCAATGGTTTTACTTTTCTTACTTCTTAATTTTTTCGAACCTGCACAATTAAACATGTTCTAAAATAGTTTTAACCTGCCTCGGACAAGAAAACTAATCAAACATAACTTTGGACAATCATATATCTTCTGAAGGCCCTCTTGCAAGTGGATAAATAATAAAATCTTATTAAATATTGGCATGCATAATGCATAGTTTCAGTATTTCGTCCGAACTAGGTTTTACTCCAAACACTTCAAAGGGAAGGAATTAGATTTTTATGTAAACAAATCTCATATGAAAAAGTCTCAACCTTGAATGGGCAGACAATTTTTTTTTGCATTATTATTAATTCTCATAGTTAATGTCAAATTTATGGGTAAACATTTTTTTCATTATTTTAAATTGTAACATTTATTTTCAAATTTATCTACATTTTTCAATCTAATACTATTATCTTTAGCATAAGCCAATGCCTATCACATGCTACATATTGAGAGGATGTTTTCAATCTAATACTGTTATCTTGAGCATAAGCCAATGCCTATCACATGCTACATATTGAGAGGATGTTTTCAATCTAATACTGTTATCTTGAGCATAAGCCAATGCCTATCACATGCTACATGCTACATATTGAGAATCCATGAAATTAGTTTATACCTAAAATATGTTCTACATAAAATTTATTGATATGCAATATATTTATATGTATTTTTTAATTTTAATTAATCTATATCCAAAGGGAGGAATCAACAAACTTTTTAGATTTACACATGTAAAAAGATTTGCATAAAGAGAAATATAAATATAATTGAGTAATAATAAATTTTATGGAACACATTACACCTCTAAAAAAGATGTATATATAACCAAAAACATATAGATTACACAATAATCAATGTCTATAGATATATTATTAACATTTTATTATTACCAAATATACTAGATTTTCATACTAATCATATATAGAAAAGTATCAAAACCAATTTAAATTATTAACTTATTACCAAATATACTAGATTTTCATACTAATCATATATAAAAAAGTATCAAAACCAATTCAAACTATTAACTTGAAAAATTGCAGTAAATGATTCTTTTTTATTTCAAATAATAATAATATTTTTGTTTCAATTTTACAATGTTTATTATACTTCTCTTCACATTTTATCACATGCTTTTGATTTTAATGCAGTGTATATATTATTGTATTTTATAGATTTTAATAGTGTATTGTAAATATACTATGAGAGAGGAATCACACCAATGCCATCAAAGAAGTGGACTTTAGTTTATAATATTATTTTAGATTTTTTTTTTAATTAATAGATGCATTTTATTATTTTTGTTATATCATTGGTGATATCCATACAAGATTTGATGTCTTATGTATAATCAATGGACTATATTATCACTTAGATCAATGTATTGAAACAATTTTTAAAATCTTTACTTAAACTCTATTTTCTAACATGTCACTATAGAATTACTATTACCAAAGAAAACATTGACATATATAAAGTAATTTACTTATTTTTATAATAAAAAATAGGTATTATACATTATGAAAGACTATAAGAAATGTCGACTTCTATCTTTATTTTTATACACTCCAATTATATGACACTCCATCAAAAACAATACTTTTCATGGAAATTTATAATGAGCTATAAGTTTGAACTACAATTTCCAATAAAGTATCATAATTCCCAAAATTCTTTATAATTTAAAATCACAATTTTCAATACTTTAAAATTTTAGGAATCACAATTCTCAATGTAATGTTATGTGGATATAATACATTTAATTACATTAACTAAATGTGCTAACTTATACCAATTGTAGTTTCTTTCATTGAATAATGTTTGGTAAGATATGAATATAAGTGAACTAAAATAACTATAATGAAATAGTATAGCTATTCAAATTTATATATTATTTTGTTAAAATCAAATTTTTTGAAAGGAGTTCATTACATATTTAATTAGTTTGGAATGAAGTTCTATTGAAAGTTTTAGTTATTGAAAGTTCTAGTTATGACTATTAAAGTCAAGCATTTGAATTAATTAATTACAATTTTAAATGGAGTAATAATGATGTTTATATTTTAGAATTACAATCCTCAATACAAGATTATGTGTCTAGATGCATTGCAAAACATTTTTTATTGATATTATTTGTTGAACTTTGGTTTTCATTGATGTCAGCTAATATCAAAGAGGATGTCAATGGATTCAGTTTGAGTCATTGATGTCACCTGATGTCAAAGTGGATACAAAATTCCTATGCCATCTTAAATAAGTATATGGAAGCCACTTTGAAGAAGTATATGCACAAGATGGTGAAGGATATGGATGCCAGTGTGAATAAGTATATTTATAAGTTGCATCCATTTTGAAGATGTGTGTCCAAGGATACATCATACATGATCTACATGAAGAATCATATAAGGAAGGTATATCATACAAATCCAGTTCAAAGAAATACACAAGCAATATATCCTACTAAATGTGGTACCAACACACATATCAAGCCCACCAAGTCATACTCTCTCATGGAAGTAATCAAAGAACTGGTTGGACAAAGGTACATGTGCACAAGCAACCAAGGAGTTGGTTAAGAAAAGATACAAATGTGCAAGCATCTTGAAAGAAGACTCTAGAATGCATAAGCATTGCATGGTCAAAGATCGAGAGTGCGCAAACAACAAGAAAATGAATAGTCCTAAAAGCACGTAAGTCCCATACATAATGGTACTCCAAGGGTCAAATTCCCACCAAGTAGAAGTGAGCTTATGCGCAAATTCCGCAAAGTATTGATACATCAGGAGCTGAACACCTACATGGGATGATACGTAAAAGGTAAAAGACTCATCAAGTAGAAGAGAAAGGATGCACACATACCTCAAAGCAATGGTACATAAGCCTTCCACATAAAATCCTAAATATTCCATCTGCAGCTTTGGGACTATCCACTCAAAAGGCACAAAATTCAGTAAGCCATGTAGAATTGTCTTTAACATTTTTATCTGTGAATGAATTGCATGAGCTACACACATCTATTGCACAAGAAATTAGAAGGATATATGAAGTCACTACATCATATTGGCACGAAATTCAGAATGAAAGGGAAACCTTTTAGGCTGAATGTCTGAGGTTGAAGGTAGAAAAATAAAAAAAAATCGTGAAGAGGACAACAGATCTGGTAAGAGAAGCAAAATAAGTTGGCAAAAGAGGTAATAATATGAGACAGGAAATAGAAGAGGTAAGGCATAATACCTCAAGATTATGTAAAGAGCAATAGAAGAAGTGTTCAATTTGCTTCCATAAGTTCAAGAAATTGAGGACACTTCTCCAGAAGGAAGATTGTTGAAAGTAAGTGAAGTTATTCAAGTCCTGCAAGAAAAAATGAAAGAACTATCACAAGTACCTACAACACCTCTAGAAATCAAAACCGAATGCGAGAAGATGCTTGAAAAATCCAATATTGCATTTGAGAACATCAAAGTTATGGATTTAAAGTTCTCAAAGCTACACAAACTTAAAGTGCTAAGATAAGGACACATCTAATTGAAAATGAGTAGCTGAAGGAGGTAGAGAAGAAGTTATGCAATACACAAGAAAAAAAGAAAAATATTTGTGAAAGCTTGGTTAATATGTTAGCTAATGAGAAACAAGATAAAATGAAATTTTTTAAAGTACTCCTGCTGGAAATAGACATGTTTAGGAATGAACACATGAATCTGATGGAAAGGCTAGGACCTCGCGAGGAAGAAGAGTTCATTCTGATAGAATCCTTTCCACAATTCCAAAAGGAAATAAAAGGGGCAATTTGTGATGGCATAGAAAATAATCGTGAGATGGTTTTGCTCAAATCATTAAATATATATTTGAGACAATACTTTTTTTGTCTCAACATGAGAGAATATGGGCATTTATAGAGATGATAAGGTTATACTTGACTTATTTTATATTGTCTCTATAGAGGCAATACTTTAGGACAATATTTTCTCTATAGAGACAATTTATTTTAAGACAAATTATTTTTTAAAGACAATATTCAAGACAATTCAAAAGTCTTTTTTGTCTCAAATAGAGACAATAGTTTAAGACATTAATTTAAGACACACACTTAAAGACAATATTTAAGACAATACAAAAAATATTTTTTGTCTCAAGTTGAGAGAATTTACACAAATATTGTCTTAAATATCGTCTCAAAATACCCCTCTATGTTGTAGTGATTCAAGCTCGAAGTTAATTATTTAAATGCAAACATTAAACCTATGTACATCAATTTTTAGTGGGATGGATTACTCTTTTGAACATCATTCTCGACATTGTTATGCACGGTCTCTTGCCATATTTTCTTGATGGTTTCTTTAATATGTAGTGCAAAGTGTATAAGAGCTTCTCTTCGATATTTACATAGAAGACCTCCAACAAGATTTTATAGGTCTAAGGCTTGATCTAAACATTTTCATATTAAAAAAAATATTCAGAAGAATCCTTTAGCTCAATGATAACCTGTCATGCCTTAACAAGTATTCAAATATTTCAATGGATGTGCAACATAAATTATGCTCTTTTACTACATAATGGAGAAATCTAAAAGGTAAAGAAGAACTTTTAGTCTTATAGGCTACCAAGGAAAATGCAGACAAGAAGTATTGAAGAATTAATCTATTTTCTTTAAATGGTCTTAGATGAGATATTATTAATAATCTCTCTCTGTTACAATATGAGGATCCTCTTTTCAAACTTCTCTGAAAGTAAGGAAAAAAACTTATAAGTTTTATATGGTATTCAGCTTCATACATAAAATTATGGTTGAAAAACGAAGGAGTCAAGATAGATTAATGCTGGATCAAATTAGAACTTTGGGATGCAACAGTTTGATTCTGCAAAATCGATTCTTATCATTACTTAAATTTAATTCAATTCATAACAGAAATGAATATACTATCAAAGCATATAATAACCTTCTTGGATGAACAACAATACTGTAATGGGATCCTTTTGTGCCACCTTCAATACTCTTCTGCTATCAACAAGAAAATATTCAGCCTCTAGTGAACTTAGATATGAATGAAATACAATGATATCTCAAAATGATCAAGAACTACATTTTATCATAAGGATTTCCTCCCCAACCCTTTCCTTCAAAACTCCTTGTGCCTCCCTCTTTATTCTCGAATAAAGAAGTTTAGGTAGTTAGAAACTACCTTTGGTTAGAAAATTTTTAACATATTTAAGTAAGATAATTATAATATGTAAGCCAATAATAATAGTAATAATAGGTGGGACACCTTACAAACTTTTATGTTCCTCTTACACTTTGTTCCTCCAAGCATACAAAGCATGATTAATAAATATAATCATTACATCATAACCCCAATAGAATAATAGAAAACATTTCACCATGAATCCATAAGTTAAACTATGCCATCCATAAAATAACTTAGAGTGAAGGGAAAGACTTCAAAAGTGAAACATATCTTCAAGTACTCGAGAATGTAAAAATTTGTCCAAAACTTCGTCACTTCGTAAAAAAAAATCAACCCATCAAAGACAACTAAACATAAATGTGTGTCAAAGATAAGATCTCATAATCACATAAAAATCCCTAATGCCTTGTGCGAGGCAGTTGGTCTTTCTCCACTTTACTAATATGCCTTTGTAAATCCTGGATCCATTTGATTGTCGTAATATTTCAGTTAAGGCTAATGGATAGTTTTTATATTCTAATAAAAAAATGGTTAAAAATTGCTCGGTGGGTGGAAAATTTTGTAATTGTTTAGTGGTTAACTACCTAAACATTATACTGCATCATTTGCACCCTCTCTCCATCGATTAAGTGGTTGAATAAACTCGTGGAACAAGCAATCGATCAGTTCTCCAACCGTTCATTGCTTTACTTCAATATTACTCGTGATCAGTTCTCCATCTCCACGATTACCTTCTTTTCTCTTCATGATTACATAAAGGAAACATATTGTTGTCTACGTGATGGCTTCACTACTATAACCCCAAATCGAAGAAGCACACACTGTTCATTCTCGTTTAGTCACCCTTTTTGCACCCAATCAAGGGTTTTTGCAGGAATTTGTTTCCACTGAGAGTCTTGGCCGAGGATCAATAACATCGTCAGGTTTGCATTGCTTTGTTTTTTATCATTTACAATATAGAGGGATTTTTTTTATTGTGAAAAATAAAGTTAATATATTGTAGGTATTAGGGGCACCGAGTAAGGTATGGGTAGGGTATGGGTGGTATGACACATCTAATATAGAGAGAGAGGGGGGAGAGATATAAAATGTAATACAATGCTAAAAAATAAAATTAGAATAAAAAAAAAGATTTCTAATGAAATATAACATCCCATGTGTATGTATGTATGTATGTATGTATGGGAGTTCTATATTTCATTATTGGTTAATATTATAAAAATACGTTTATTAAGAATTAAATTTTAATTAATGTATATTACTAGTATTGCATTATTATATACATCTCATATTTAGTAATTATGTTTTATGAAAAAAAATTGATGATGATTATGTGTACGGTTCTATCACCAATAATCAATAAACACTATAAAAATTAATAAAGAAGAATGAAACTAAATATTCTTCGCAATGGAATTTATACACTCAAACATAATGGCAATGAATGTACCAATATAATTATAATTTTCTAGGAGGCCTTGAGGAACAATTGGATTAAATGAAATTGAGTAAATTCATGTCATGGCTTGGTACTTTTCTTGGATGGTTTTGTTAGAGACTAATAACCCTCTCCATAGCATTAATCTATCACCTAAGAACTTAGATCTTGTTATCATGGTTCCACTCACACAAAATCTAGAAAATTTGACCGACTATTTACTATCATGGAGCCTGATCCCTATCCTCAATGGATTAATTTATTGTTTATAGACCATGGAAGTGATCCTCAAGTGTATTTTTGGCATACAAGGACAAATTCCTTCAATTAGAGCTTTTTCTCCCTTATTTTAGGGTCCATTAATAATGGTTTTCTTATCCACATTATAAGGGTTGTTAACCATGGTTCATTCATCTTAGTTTCAACATGGTTGACTTTAGTGAACCACATGGTCATAATTTACCATGGTTAATTATTGTTTAACCATGCTTGAATTTAGTCAACCATGGTTAATTATGGTCAAACTTAGTATCATGGTAATTATAGTCAACCTTGGTAAATATAGTCAACCATGGTAAATAAAGTCAACTATTGTTAACTAAAGTCAAACATGACCACTAAAGTCAAACATAGTTAACTATGGTCAAACAAAGGTCAAACATAGTTAACTAAAGTAAAACATGGTTCTGTTAAGTCAACCATTGCCAAATAATAGTCAACATAGTTAAGTGTGGTTCACCAGAGTCACCATTAGTATCTCAATTCAACCATGGTTAACCAAAATCAATGATTGTTAACAAAATTCAAGCATGGTTAAACAATAATTGACCATGTTAAAATATGACCACATAGTTCACTAAAGTTAACTATGGCCAAACTTAATCAATCTAAATAAAGTCAACCTTGGTAAATATAGTTAGCCATGGTTTATAAATTCAACTATGATTAACTAAATTCAAACATGGTCCACTAAAGTACACTATAGTTAATGATGGTCAAACTAAGGTCAAACATGGTTAACCAAAGACAAACATGGTTCTCTAAAGTCAAACATGGTCAAATAATAGTAAACCATAGTCAAGTGTGGTTCACTAGAATCAACGATTAGTATCTTAATTCAACCATGGTTAACCAAAATCAACCATGGTCCATTAAAGTCAATGATGGTTAAACAATAATCAATGATGTTAAAGTATGGCCACATGCTTCATTAAAGTCAACCATGATCAAACAATAGTAAACCATGGTTAAATATGTTCAAACTTAGTGAACCATGGTAAATATAGTCAACCTTGGTAAATATAGTCACCATGGTAAATAAAGTCAACCATGGTTAACTAAAGTCAAACATCATCGATTTAAGTCAACCATGGTTAACTATGGTCAAACTAATGTCAAAATGGTTAACCAAAGTCAAACATGGTACACTAATGTAAACCATGGTCAAATAATAGTCAACCATGACTTAAACTTAGATAACCAATGTCAACCATAGTCAGCTATAGTTCATTAAGTTAACCATGGTTAACCAAAGTCAAACATGTTCACCATTGGTATCTCAATTCAACCATGATTTACCAAAATCAACCATGGTTCATTAAAGTGAATGACAATTAACTATATACAAGCATGGTTAAGCAATAATTAACCGTGGTAAATTAACCAAAGTAATAGTTCATTAAAGTCAATGATGGTTAACCGATGTCAAGCATGGTTAAACAATGTTCACTTGCGACATTCCTCCGTGGTCATGTTGCATTATCATTATGTTCCTTAATGGATTTTGTCACATTATGAGATTCATTATAAGGTTTTGCAAGGGTTGGGTTTAGTTAATTTTGGTACATTCCTTAATGGTTTGTGACATTCATTAACAATTATGTTGGATTACGACATTCATTGAGGCTTATGTTGGATTGCAACATTCCTCCATTGTCATGTTGCATTATGGTTATGTTCTTTAATGGATTTTGATGCATTATGAGATTCATTATAAGGTTTTCCAAGGGTTTTGTCACATGATGCTGTTCATCAAGTGCCATGTTTTATTGTGACATTCCTCCATGGTTATGTCACATTGTGAGATTCATATATGCAATGTTCCTCATAGGTTTTATTGGATTGTAATAGTGAAATATTCATTAAGGGTTATCTTGGATTGCAACATTATTGAATGCTTCGCACATAGATTACGAAATTCATATTTGGAATGTTTCTCAATGGTTTAGTTATGTTTGGTACATTCCTTAATCATTTTGTCACATTACAACATTCAACAGGTGCTATGTTGGATTATGACATTCATTGAGGATTAAGTTTGACTACGACATTCCTCTATGGTCATGTTGCATTATGGTTATGTTTCTTAATAGATTTTGTCACATTATAAGATTCATTATAAGGTTTTGCATGGGTTGGGTTTAGTTATGTTTGGAATGGTTTTGCTACATTGTGACATTTATCAAGGGTTATATGTTGGATTATGATGTTCATCAAGGCTTATGTTGGATTGCCACATTCCTCCATGGCTATGTTTCATTATGGTTATGTTCCTCAATGGGTTTTTTTGTATTATGAAATTCATTATAAAGTTTTGCAAGGGTTGGGTTTAATTATGTTTGGAATAGTTTTGTCGCATTGGACATTCATCAACGGTTATGTTGGATTACAACATTCATTAAGGATTATGTTGGATTGCGACATTCCTCCATGGCCATGTTGCATTGTGATTATGTTCCTTAATTGCTCTTGCCGCATTATGATATTCATTCTAAGGTTTTGCAATGGTTAGGTTTAGTTATGTTTGGAATGTTTTTGTTGAATTACGACATTCATCAAGAATTAGGTTGGATTACGACACTCATGAAGGCTTATGTTGGATTGCGACATTCCTCCATGGTCATGTTGCATTATGGTTATGTCCCTTAATGCCTTTGGTCGCATTATGAGATTCATTATAAGGTTTTGCAAGGGTTGGGTTTAGTTATGTTTAGTAAATTCCTTAATGGTTTTGTCTCATTGTGGCATCAATCAAGGGTCATGTTGGATTATGACCTTAATGAAGGATTTAGTTTGACTGTGATATTCTTCCATGGTTATGATTCATTACGGTTATGTTCATTAATGTCTATTGTCACAATACTACACAACCATTAAAAAAGTTATTCACAATAAATGTCATAATGTGACATAACCATGTAGGATTGTATCAATTCAACAAAAACAAAATGTCACACTGCAACATAACCAGTAAATAATGAATATCAAATTGACACAGAACCATTAAATAATATTATTTTAAATTATAATAGTAAAATAAAAATATAATAAAATAATGTTTTATAATTCAGTAATAATATTTTATCTATACTTTGGTTATAATATTTTCATACTTTAGCATAGTCCTTGAATCATGCGATAATGTTGAGGAAGTTCGACATAACTATGGTGAATGTGTGAGACAACAAAACCGTTACAAATATCGTAATACTACATAACCATTAAAAACATTAGTCATAATATGACATAAGCATGAAGGATTGTTACAATTCAACCAAAAACATTCAAAAAGTCGCATTGCAATATAACCATTACATAATATTATTTTAAATTATAATATTAAAATAAAGATATAATAAAACAATATTTTAAAATTAAATAATAATATTTTATTAATACTTTGGTTATAATATATTAATTAAATATGATAGTGCATAATTATTTATTATTACTATATAGTTATAATATTGAATTATAATACCATAATTAAATAACAATATTATTTATTAAATTTTAATACTTTTAGAATCAATATAATGATTTTGTAGTATTATATTATATTATAAGTAAATTAAATTAAATTCTTACTTTTTTATATATTTTAATTAATTGATATTTTCGAGTTAATTATTATATTATATTTAATTAAATAGTAAATTACTTTATTAATAGTTTAACATTTTAATATCACAAGATATCATATTTTTTAACTAAATTTTCATTCCCATATAATATTATATTGGAAAGATATTGTATCATAAATATACTATAACGATACTAATATAATTAACTAAACAATATTTTATTCATAATAATAATGTATAATTAATTTTTGACCATCTAGTTATACTATTTAATTTATTATTATAAATTAATTAAAATATTTAAATTAAAGTAGAATATTTTTTAATATCCTTATACATCATCAATATAGTAATTATCTATAATATAATATAATATTATAGTTAAATAATAATATTTTTATTTAAATAATAATGCTTTTAATGAAATAATTAATATTATGTTAATTAAATATTATTATATTATTATATTTTTTTAGTTAATTACTAAATTTATAATTAATTAAATAATATTAATTTATTAATATTTTTTATATTTTTTTTTAGCGGGCTATTGCTATTTATAGGAATAAATCAAATAATACAAAATTGAGCATATTTCAGCACTGTTTTGTCATGAGTATCAAAATCTATCTGGATCAGCTAGATCCTAGGATATATGTCCAAAAAGAATATACAATTAGCTACAAAAAACTAAACTGTCACACATATTGCTACCCTTATATCTCAAAAAGTGAAATAGAGCCAATAGAATCCAGCGTGGATTCTATGATTTCTTCCCAGAATAAGATTCCTTCTTCAGTTTCTAGAGCCTCCTTAGATAACTTATCCGCCAACACATTGTTTTCTCTATAAATATGCTGTAGAGAATAATCATGGAAGCAAGAAAGTTCTTGTCTAATGCGGTCACACCATGGAGTTAGAACAACAACCTATAACTTATATTCACCACGAGCCCACTTGATAGTGACCCGGGAGTCACCAAAGATTTTTACTTTTGCCAGACCAAAAAGATTCGCCACCCTAACAATCATCCAAAGTGCCACAATTTCTGCTTTCATGTTAGAACCTTTACCACATTTAAGTTTGTAGGTAAAATAATGATTCTGGTAAAGAAATAATACTCCTCCAGGTGCACAATGGTCCCGTGCAGCAGCCCCATCAAAAGATAAAACAGGACTATCAACCTGGATATTCATGTTGCCACCTTTCTAAGTTTGCTGCCAGCTTCCTTGTTTTGATAAAGTGCAAATTGCTTGAGACAAATATCCACTGCCACATTAAAATTTGGAGAATGATTTTAAAAAATAACAAGATTCCTCACATACCAAGTGCTCCAGCAAACCATTACCGAGAGAAACAAAAAGGCTTTATGAAACAATATCCATTGTGCATAATTTGATATAATGTCCAAATTTCCCCAATCATTTGAAAGTCTAAAGTGTGACAGACTCTATCCCAAACAAGTTTTGAAAAATCACAGAAGATAAATATATGTGAAATATTTTCCTCATTAGCATTACACAGGCTGCACATACTAGGACCAATCCAACCCCTTTTGATGAGGTTATCCCATGTCTTGAGTCTATTCATGAAGACAAACCACATAAAGCACTTCATCTGAAGAGGAATTTTCCATCTCCACACAGAATTGTACAACCAGTGTTTTGGAAAGATACACTTATGTCGAATAATCCTCATGTATGTTGATTTTGCAGTCACACTTCCTGTATGTTTGTTCCCCAACCACAACAGTTTGTCCCTTCCACCCGTGACTCTACAACTGTTCTCACTTAAGGACCAAATATAATTATCCCAATCTATAGCATCTTGCCCCGTTAGCCCAATATCCTGTGGATTATACCAATATCTAGATGAAATGTTTTTAATAATCTGATTAAGGGTATACCAACCCAAGCTTCTAATGTGAGTCAATATGCTATTGGATAAACCATAAGCGCCCTATAGCCCCACAATCGGGTTCACTCCAATGGAAATATCATGCCCATCACCCAGTTTCCAGCAAATATCCACAGGTAGCCATTTATATACTTTTAAGAATCCATTTCAGATAGGTGAAACACCTTTGGTTTTCTTAGCAGTATATCTTAACCAATGACTAATATCCACTGTGATATATTTCGAATGCAAAACCTCTGACCACAAGTTCCACTAAACAGTCCACGCCAAAAGGATTTTAAATGCATAGCTTCACTGAAGGAGTAAATGTCGTTAATACCCTAGCCTCCAGCACTCTCCAGGATACATAAATTATCCCAACCAATCATCACAAAGACATTCTTGTTTCCTACACTGGACCATAGAAAAGTACTAAAAAGCTTCTGCAAGTTTTTAATGACGGCAATGGGAATTGGCAGAAGAGAAAGCCAATAGACTAGAATTCCAGATAAAACAGATTTCACCAAAACAAGCTTCCCCTCGATAGATACAAATCTATAGGACCAATGTCCAAATGCGAGCTTCAATTTTCTGCAGCTACCACTACCAGTCTTGTAAAAGGTATCCATTGGGTTTAATGTAATACCCAATATATTTAAAACCATCTCCCAACAGATTAACTTATTAGGGCATCAGTTGCTGCAAATTGTTAATCTCTAGATCATTCAAAGAATTAATAAGAAATGAAGATTTATTTATACTCACCTTCATGCCCGATGCACTGCAAGATAACCTTATAATATCACTAAAAACTCTCCATTTCTTATAAGAACCAGAGCCAATCAGCAAGATATCATCCACAAATAGAATGTGTGACAGAGACATATACGTGGTCACTTTTATACCTTTAATAAGTCCATCATTTTTTGCACGAGAAATTAATAGGCTCAGTCCATCCATGACCAATAAAAACAGTAATGGAGACAGAGAACATCCCTATCGCAAACCTCTAGAACATCTGAAAAATTTAGTCGGATCCCCATTCACCAATACTGCAATGTTCATGGAATTCACACATGCCATGATCCAATTGATAATCAATGGAGGAATACCAATTTGTATAAGGATTATCTGCAGAAAATCCCAATTCACGCGGTCATATGCTTTTTCCAAGTCCATTTTTAGTATGACAGCCTTCTTTTTCTGAATTTTGATAGAGTGCAGAAGCTCATGTGTTAACCCCACAATGTCCAATATCTATCTTCCATCTAAGAAACCAAATTTATCTTTGGTAATGAGCTTAGATAGTATAGGCTTTAATCTAGTGGCAATAATTTTTTAGACAATTTTATAGGCCATATCACACAATGCGATGGGTCTATAATCCCCCAGATGTTTTGGCTCATTACTCTTTGGAATAAGTGTCTAGAAAGTTGCATTAAGAGCACCAAAAATGAAACCCTGATTTTTGGAGTAAGCCACCATATTCAGAATGCTTGAACCCATGATATCAAAGAAGTGAATAAACAACTCAATAGTCCACCCATCGGGCCTGGGGCTCTTTTCCTTAGCAAAAGAGTGTAAGACCTCCTCAATCTCTTCCAATGTAATATCCTTCAGCAACTCCAATGAGGAAGCATCATCACAATATATAGGATACAGTTTGGCAACCCTGAGTTGATCTAATAAATCACAGTCCTTCTAATCTATATAAATAGAGCCAAAATGATCTTTAGCCACAACATGAACCCTTTCTTTACCAGTGGCAGCAGCCCCATAACCATTTTCTATACTCCAGATGGAGTTTAAATTACGCGTGTGAGAGGCATAAGAATGGAAGAATTTTGTATTTTTATCACCAGAATTTAACTAGATGGCCCTGCTCTTTAGGCACCATTCTTGTTCTTCTTTTTCCAGAATTTTTTCTTTTTTACCCTCCAACATTTTAAGAGACTCAAAATCACTTATAGAAAGTGGGACCTCAATGTTCTGATTGTGCAGAGAAAGTATATCAGCTTCAATTTTGGATAGATCAAGTAAATCTTTCCTTTTTTGTTCATGAATCCAACCAGAAACTTTTGATTTGAGAAACCTAAGTTTATAACAAAAAGAGTCCACTAGATTGATAATAGGGTCCACTTCTAATTCTGTCCAATAATCCTGAACCATCTGGTAGAAGGCCTCATCACTCAACTAAGAACTATTAAACTTAAATGGGTAACAACCTTTATGAGTCAACTCATGAAATTGAAGATGTATAGGCCAATGATATGCAATTTTTTGTTTACCAACCCAAGTGTTATAACTCCCTGAATTTTCCAGAAGTGTAGAATTTATCAAAAAATTATCCAGTCTCTTATAGATACCGTCTTCACCCTGAAGACCATTAGTTCATGTGGGAACTATAACAGCAGGATAAACATCCACAATAATATTTTCCACGAGAAAATCAGAAAAATAATGTCCCAACATATCCTGCCTAGCATGACGACCCCAAATTTCAATAGCCCCTCTAGTGAAGTTTAAGTCGCCTGCGATCATAAAATTAGGATTATTCTGTAAACCAGACTTTCCCAAAGAATCCCCAAAAACAGTCCTGTCATGATAGGGCCCATAACAATTTAAAAGAGCTAGCTTATGATTATTAACTTTGTAGTAACCCTCTAATAATATACCCCACTTTGTTTTCTAAGCAGAAAAAGTGAAGTAACGAGGGTCCCATGCCGATAGCATCCCCCTAGAGAAAACAATAGAACTAATAGCAGTAACCTCCCAATCAGGGATCAATCCAGAAATTTTTGAAATAGCAGTCGAGGCATCACACATCATTTCTTGTAACAGGAGCACATTCAACCCAATAGACTTAATAAGATGGGATAAGGCCCTGAGTCTAGCAGCCTTCCCCACCCCCCTAATATTCAAAGAGAAAAATGACATTAAGAACCCAAATCATTGGGATTTCCTGCTCTAAGATCCCCAACAACAGTATTTAATAGTTTCCCAGAATCCTCATTTTGTAATCTAGTCGACAAGGCTTCACATTCCACAGCATCAGGAGGAGTATCCATTTTTCTACCCTTCTTTCTTCTAATAGTAACATTTTGAAAACGTACCGAGGTTGATGCCAAAACCTCTGGATTACTAGAAGGATTTTTTAAAAATATGGGCAATGGTGAAAGATATGTTTGAGCCTCAAGGCCCTTATACCCAGACTCCTGCAATATATCAGCTTCTAGCACAGTAAAGGACCCATCACCCATATGTGATACCACACAATTATGTCCCCCCGAGGAGCCCTCCACCCCTAAACACGAAGACCTATTGGCATCAAGAACAGGTGAAACAGTACCTTCTATCACAGAACTATCATCTACCCCGGAGCCAAAGAGGTTTCTTTTAATAGTAGATTTATCCCCCCCCAATCAAATTTTGTAGAGAATTTGGAGAATGTGGGTCATTGATAGGAATACCCAGATTCAAAACAATGTCCCCTATAGAAATACGATGATCCAAATGTTTTTCCGAATCCTCAACAAATTTCAATTCCTCAGTTAAATCATTGTTTTGGAAGATAGGGCTATTGTAAAACTTACCCATCGGTTCCGACATCGATACAGGATTAGCAATTGGGCTAACGACAGTAGAATCCACCATTTTTCTTGACAATTGTGACCGAGACCTCGTGCAGTTTGCTCGAACATGGTCGGTCTGATGGAAATCAAAACGTCTAAAAGGAACCTTGAAGTAATCTAGCCTCTGCAACCAGCACCGAGAACCCCACGAAATCTCAAGCTCAACAGGTAAACCCTTACCCATCTTGAATTCTACCATCACTTTCACAAATCACCTATCACAGCCATAGAGGGTGTTATTATCCACTCGGATGAATTTACCCAATGAATTGGGAATGCCTATGAGAATATTTTTCATCCATAGTTCAATGGGAAGCCCAGGGATTATCATCCAGAGATGTCTCCGACTTTGGACCTCAGAGATTGGATTAAAAGAAATGTGCCACCGTTTCATCCATAATGACCCATGTTTAAATTTCCAGGTTTCCCTCAGAATCAATTCCAGATAGGTCGAGGCAGCAAAGATGAACATTAGCCAGCCATTGATAAGAATGTTGACCCTTGGCAAATTTCCAATCACCGGAACCCAATCCTTCTTCATTCATTCAATAATCTCCCCTTTCTGGCCAGAAGTAAACTCAAAACGGCCAACAACTGCACGAGAAGCCAACATTTCAATTCTCTCAAGGTTTGTATCCTGGGAAATGGAAAAATGATCAATGTCCTCTCTAACTTTTATGGTCTTCAATGTCTGCTTAGCCCTAAATTTTTCCTTCTTAGAACAGTTATCCACCGACTAGTTGCCAATGCGACCCAATTCTGAATCCCTCGCCTCATCACGATACTAGCGATCACTGAAAATCTATGCAAAATCCGAACAAAAAGGCAAAGGGGAAATGAGGAATGAGAGTAATGCCTTTCCAATAGACCCGAGTTCGATAGAAGAGCCACTTGTCCGTGACCGGACACCACCTGTTCGTTGGACCATTATTAAAAACCAAAATCCAGAGATATGTAGTAAATAACCTATCTAAAACTGTCACAGCAATGCTAGAAGAAAGCAGTAAGGAAAAGTTCCACTAAAATTGATAGATGGCAGAGTGACGAGTAAGCATGGTTGGAACAGTATCAAGACCCCACCAAATAATATAAACTAGGGTTTAAATGGAAAATCCTGCAAAAAATTGACCAAAAGATGAAAACATTGATAATGTCACTTCCCACTTTTTAATGAACTTGGTTGGTACTAGAGCTAGCCTATAGGTTAGGTGGACTCCAAGCGGTCTTCAACATTTTGTCAATAATATGCAGAAAAAAACTAGTAAAACCTAGAAACTACGCCCTCCATCGAACACCAACTCCATTTCCATAGCAATTATTTCACGCCATTAATATTTTTTATATATGGCTACATTCTCACGAGTTGCTAGCAACAATCACATTAATAATATTAATGTCTATGAATACATTGATAGGTGTAAATTTGACATATTGATAATGATTTTTCCTATATTAGTATGTGTAAAATTAACACATATTGATGTATTCAAACACATTAATATTATTAATGTGGTTGTTTCTAATGACAAATGGGTGCATAGACATATCTACAAAATAATATTAAATTAATATTGTTTAATTAACTATAGTTTTTCAATTAATTAAAAATATCATTTAATTAAATAGTACTAATAATATAGTATTATTTAATAAACATAACAATAATTATTTAAATAATATTATGGACATTAAGACACAAATTTGGTTTTAGTGGACATTAAAGACCATCATCAACATTATAATATAATTAATATATAATAATAAGTAATATCATAATTAATATACCCATCCATATCTTAGGTAATACATGACCCATATATTAAATATATAATAGTAATAATAATTAATATATAACAACATTGTATTATAATTAATATACTTAATAAAACTATATATAACAAAAATTTGGGCCGAATAACGTTTAACTAATATCATAACTAATGTATAATATAAAATTAATATGTAATAGTATCTCATATTATAAGTAATATATAATACTAATTAATATTATAAATAATATATAATAATATTATATTATAATAATATTATAGACCGTGAATTGTTGGGTCCAATAACTTTTAAGATGGCATTATGTATTTAATTTTCTTTCCTTATTTTGGGTGAAAACATTATTATGAAATTCGTCCTCATGAATTGATTTTAATATAAAATAAATAGTTAAAGTATCTTTGATAAAAGTGAAATAACCTTGGGTAGATGCAATAAAAGTGAAATAGTATCAAAATTTGTTTACGTGGTATTATTTCATCAATTTATTGATTTTTCCTTAAAAGGCCCATTTTTCATCCAAATCCCCTAACGGAACCGTATTTGGAAAGTGAGAAATTGAAGTACCATTTTCTAAAGCAAGTTGCTCTTCCATTTCCTTGTGATGAGGAATTCTTTCAATGATATGAGAATGCCCCATAGCAGAAGAAGGACACTCTATGCAAAATTAACTCGTCTACCCAATCCTACAAAATGTTTAAAAAATAGTTGTATAGATATGTTGAATCTTGATATCCTCTTCGCAAATTTTGTACCTATCTATACCATAGTCTGGAGATAATTTTAGCACTCCCACTTTCTAAAAATAAATTGGAGCATACTACAACTCTAAGAGGAGAAACCAACATGTAATCCCACTGTGTTTTCCATATCATAGAAATAATGTCCCATTATTCCTACCTTCATTAGATGATCAAATTAGTGACAAGTTCTGTTTCTTTGTTATACCTTTAATCCCACATGCACTGCAATCTTGGAAAAATGAGTTTTGATATATTGTAGTTCCCACAAACTATATTTACACATAGTGCACACTTGTGGATCCTTCATGGGGTTAGGTTTGGTAGGTGGAACTCCGATTGTCATGAGGTTTGACACTTGTAGATCAATTATTGTGTTAGTTTGTGGTCTCACATGAAGATGACATTGAGAGAAGGCCTTAGGCCATTTTCCTTTTGTAAAACTCTTATTCAATGCATTCTAAACACTTATTTTGCATTGGTAATAGATAAGAGATTTTGTTGCGCTTACATTGTGATTGAAAATGAGCGAGACGAAACATGAGAAAACATTTTTTATCATGATATAGCCATGAATAGGGTAAAGTGGTTGTATTTTGCATTGGTAATGGATAAGAGATTTTGTTGGGCTTACTTTGTGATTGAAAATGACCGAGATAAAACATCAGAAAACATTTTTTATCATGATATAGCCATGAATAGGGTAAAGTGGTAGCACATTATTTCATAGTCGTGTTGAGAATGAGGCAAGGAAAGAATGTTTAAATTTATTTGATTTGTGATATGGTAGGGTCTTAGTTAAGTATATGAAGAGAAAATGGGTACTTGGATGAATGATGAAAGACGTAAAATTTAGCCTCATAAGGATTAAACATCACTTAACTGCACTTGGAGTGAAAAATAATAGCTAGAAAAGGATCAAAATCAAGACTTTGAGGTGATGGATCATGTAATAAATATTCAATGGTGAGGGATGGCATAACTAGGGAAAATTGAGAATGGGTACATGAATACAATGAGCCATGTTTTGTGTTTACCTCAAGAGAATAACCCACATCGATTTCATCAAGTAAAATCTTTGTATACTACACATGTGTTTTCTTTGTATCAACTAGTAATCTATCACTTGTAAAATCATAAGCCCAAGTAATCAATCATCACCTATGAAACATTAGCCATTGTTTTATCAAATTCAAAAAACTCCAAATTGGTGGAAACCCTGAGACAACGTCAAGCCTACCAGATACCTAGGCTAAGACTCCAAAACTCAAGAAATCAAAGAGACAACTTAGTGAGGGGAATTATCTCTTCATGAAAGTTGATAGTTTGAGGGTATCCTATAAACTCGTTTTCAAATTATGCCTATTGGCCAAAAATTTGGTCCATATATGCAAACCAATAAATGTGTGTAGCTTGTAGTGATGTGCATGGTTATAAATATCTCGAGTTTCATATATCAAACCCATGGGATGTATGAGAGTGAAAAATACTATAAAGCCTTGAACAAAAGAAGGATAAATATGTTAGGTTAAACTTGACTAGGTAAAAGAGTCAAATATGGGTTTACCATTGGTGGTTTATGGGTCTGTGGTTTTGGGTGTCCCATGGTATATTGCATGCTATGAAACCTAATTAAGGGCTTGATAAACTCCATTTTAAATTTCCTAAATTGGTCGGTGTTGGCCTGAAAGTGCCCAATGATAGTCCGATTGGCCATTCCTGAGCCAGAGTGGACAATGGTAATATATCTATTGTTGTTGGTTTTCCAAATTTTTTGGTTTCCACAAGAAAAACCTTCTTCTTCATTCTATGTTTGTTCTTTTTTCTTACGTGTTTTATGTTTTTATTTCCTAACAACTAGTATTAGAGTGGGATTGAAGGAAAATGAAAATGTCTTGGAATATATGGTTGCTTGCATTGAGATGGTTCATGGGTGTGTGGACCATGTTAAATTACATCTAGAAAGGCATGACAAAATTTGAGGATGACCAAATGGAAGATGTGAATGAAGAAATGATCAGATCATTATATTACAAGATTTTATGGAGTTGTAATTTGATCACTTGTAAATGGTCATACATATGTAATACCTAGTTAGGAATGGATAACCATGGCTTTGTGAGCCACATATTCAAAGTCTATAGAAATAATTAGGTAGAATTACAAGGGGGGGTATATTGTATTCTTTGATACGTGGTTAGAACTTTCAGGGGGGTTGGTGATTAATACAAGTCAAGTTTAAGGGGTTGAATGTTATGCTAAACTTAACTAGGTAAAAGAGTCAAATATGGGTTTACCATTGGTGGTTTCCATTAGAGTAAATTTGGGGTCTAAAACGAGCCTTATAAAAAAGTGTGCTACGGATGGGTTGGATTTCTCAAACCAATAGAAGTTCAATAAATTTTGTCAGCCGTTATGGTTGTATTGTAAATACATAATTCAATGATGCTTATGTGTCATATTTTTATTTGACAATAGCTAACTTCATATAGACCTCACCTTGGTTAAGACCTTAAAAATTTCATCTCGAAATATGATAAATATACTTGACATAATAAATATAGAGCATTTTATATGATCACTACTTCCAAGTCCTTTAAAATATAAATATCATATTAATTTAGATGATAGTGGAGTAATTTTTAAACAATAAAAGCATTTATATAATTAAGATTTTTAAAATAAAAATAAAGAATATTTTAAGGAAAATCTTAAATAAGAAAATATGAGAGAGAGAAAAGAATCCTTCTCTATTTTGATGATAACTTTCTCTCTCAAAATCAAAATTATATGCTCTTGGTAGCATTGGAAAGGTCTCAACAAGAGCTACAAATTCTGTGTTTTGTGTTTTCCAAGATTTCACATCGATTTTTCACAGAGGGAACTTTAGCTCCATGGTACTAAAATACCCACCTCAGAAAATTGGTGCAAAATATTCGAAAACACAAAAAAAAAGTTGTATATATAATTGAGAACTTTCCAATGATATCAAGAGCATCCAATTCCAAGTTTGGGAGAAAAAGTTATCACAAAAATAGCAAAATATTTTTTCTCTCTCTCATGTTTTCTTATTTACGGTACTTTTTAAAATATTAATTATATAAAAGTTTTTTATTTTTAAATTACTCTATTATCTTAATTAGTTTGAGATTTATATTTTATATTTTAAAGGATTTGAAAATAGTGATAAAATAAAATAAAATAAAAATACTGATGGTTTATTTTTAGTATTATTGTAATTATATTTTTTTGTTATAATTTTTTCAAGTTTAGATTTTATTAAATATATAAAAAACATTCATGGTACATTTAGAAACAAATTGAATAAAGTATAATATAAATTTAAAAAATTTACTGCTATATCATTTACTATGTGTGCACAAGAATCTAAACCTTTCATTATTATTTTCAACTCTCATCACTTAACTCTACACTAACCCAATATACTTTTCAACTACCATTAATGAGATACTATAGGTTGACCTTCACTAGATAATACCTTCAACGTACTGTGACATGGCATATAAATTTAATGTGACGAGAATTTTTTATTATTTTCCTTATGAGTCCCATTCTAAACCCAAAAGTTTCTCTAATGTATGCCCATGGTTTTTGTTGTTCCATTGTATTTTCTCATCGTAGTGCATGTGATGAAGCCTACTTAAAGAATTGAGGAAATCCACTATAAAGTTCTTAATTGGATACTGTTGGTTGTGAGTGGCTAGTGATGGATGGATTGGCCATGCCTTATCCAAAGTGGTCAATGGTAATAGATCTATTATTGGTGGTTTTCCTAGTTTTCTTGGTAAGTGATCCAGTATAACAAAAATACATTCTTAATATTCTTATACAATAGTCCATTTGATTGTATAATTTCTATATGAGTTAAATTTTAGAGTAGCCTATAGCTACATATTCCCACAAATAGAATATTATATCAGACCTTGTAGTGATGCATTCTAGCTAGGCTCATGTATACTTAATGGATTTATGTATGAAGACTAAAATTTTGTGAGATGATGCATGGAAATGATAATGTAAATATATATTGTAGTGATTTTCAGATCCTTTGACAAGTTCTTACAAGTGCTGTAGTAAATCACATATGCAAATTATACAAGGTGCTGTAAATGTAGCACGGGATTCAGATTGAGCTCAAATATGGTATCATATTATACAATGTGATAAATTGGTATTTAATTATTTTGCATGAGCTATTTGATTGTTTCCAATTGCATGTGTGTAGGAATATGATCATGATAGCCAATTGGTCCACACATTGGTCACATGGTTTTATGGAGTAATGCATGCCATAAATAGCACAAGTTTCCATACAATTGGTTGAAAAGTTCCCACTACAGAACCTTCATGAATTCTATTTTAAGGGAATGTGTATGGCCATGGAACCCTTGATGGAACCTTGGTAAATTCTATTTGAAGGACATTTGTATGACCATGGAACGCTTGATAGAACGTCAGTGAATTCTATTTGAAGGGAATGTGTATGACTATGGCACCCTTGATAGAACCTTGGTGAATTTTTTTGAAGGGCATGTGTATGACCATGGCACCCTTGATAGAGCCTTGGTAAAATTAAAATAAAATATACAACTTATAAAATATAAATCAGAAAAATAATTTAGAAAATGATAAATAATAAATTAATAAAAACATGTACATGCTAAGAATCATAATAATTTAATTATGTGCATGCAAAGAAAAAATAATAAATTAATTTAATCAGAACATGTACATAACAAAGGAAAGCAATTATTTAAAGAGAAGATAAACTAAAACACACCCTTTAATTAAGTAGAATAAAATAGGAAAACCAATTAAAAGAATATTAAGACTCAAGTGCGCACATGTAGAAAAAGAAGACTCAAATGCATACATGCATGAACATGCAACAAAAAACTAAGCAACTCAATAAAAGAAAAGCAAGGAGAAGAGTGAGGCTCATCTTTTATCTTTTTCCTCCAGCAAGATGGTTGAGGATTGTTAAAATTTCAGTGAATGTTGGAGAGTTTGGTCCTTGGAAGTGGCTACAGTTGGGAGGCCTAAAAGTGTGGAGCTCCACTTCCAATTGTGATGATATATTTCTTCTTCCATACAACCACGTTGCAACTCAACGGTCCTTGGGAAACAAGAGTACCCATTGGGAGTAGGTAAGGTGGTCAACCGGTGGACACAAGGATTGGAGATTTGGTTGATGTTTATGGGATATAAATAATGCAACACGAGTGGATGTGAGGATGGGAATGTGACAAAGATATTCCATGAAAACCAGGTTCAATGTATAATTGTATTTCATATTTTGTATAAACGCATTCCTTTATTTTGTTATTATAAATGTGATATCAAAATATAATTATGTTTAAATTTCAAGTGGTTGATTTATTAATAAGAATATACATATATACATGCAATAGAGGAGAAACCCAAGGAGGCTCGCTAAAAAAATTAAAAAGTAAAACAATGTTAAATAGTTAAAATATCTATTCAAAGTAAAACAATTTTAAACCTATCCAGTAAGAGATAGACAATAAGAAATGTTTACACCTTTAGGGATTTGATCCCTCTTGGCACATCATAGATCTACAGTTTATATTGATCTAGGCTAGTACGCAACATTATCTATCCAAACACACACACACACACATCACTAATATCAAAATATATTTACATTTACATTGGAAAGTGATTATAATTCAATTTTCTTTAGTTAACACCATACTACTATAAAATTATATCAACTCTCTTCACTTAACACAACACTATTATAAAATTATAAAATTTAAATTAATATTTTTTATAATAGAAGGTACTTTTTTTAGCAGGAAAAAAACATATTTTTATTACAAAGTATAAAAAATGCATTCTACAACTTCTAATATACTAGTCATTTTGTTTGCATAATTTCTATGTGAGTTACATTCCAAAGTATGTTGTAGCTACATATGCCCATAACCAAAAACGTATATCATATCCTAAAAAGTTCCATATATGTGAGCAACTACATGAATAATTGGAGAGAATACAAACAATTGCTCACAAGTATCCACTAGATCGCCCCACGAACATATCCAAAATGATTTTTTATTTAGAGTTCAAGGTGAATTTTCTTTAAATCCTAGTAACTTGGAGAGATTCCAAGCCCCTCTGCCATATGTTATTTCAAGCAATGCCAGATAAATTGAGATAAACCTAGATTTTAGAAAAATGTAGTGGCCATAAAGACAACCAAGCAAAAGTCCCTCCTTCATTTGTGTAGTTTAGATCGTAGGTGCATTGCCCCATAAACAAAACAAGTAACCTCGGGACCATATTTGAGCATCTCCATGAATGAAAAGGCAACTAAAACCAGAGTGTCTTCCAATATTCATGTTAGATTTGTTTTTCTTCAAATGAAATAAAAATATTTCATACACACTTTATCTCGAGCAACACCAGAGAAATGGAGCTAAGACCAAATTTTAACAAAATTATAAAAAACAAATTGTAGTGAAAATAAAGACATCTAAGCAAAAACTTCGTTTTCCATTTATGCATTTTAGATCATAGGTACATCAACCCAAAAATAGAACAAGTAACTAGAGACCGTATTTCAACTCCAGGAATGACAAAGAAACTAAATTAGAGTTTATGGTTTTTCCAAAAGTATACCACTAATTCTAGCAAGATAGATTGGAAGTGGTTCTTATCCTCTGAATCCTTCATGAAAGGGTAGATGATGGTATTAATTTATCTCTCCTTCTCTCTACTATTCAATTTGCTACTTCTTTTCTCTGGATCTGAGTACCCTCCTTTGAAAGTCCATCTATGATTTTTATCCTTGTCTGATGATGTGTTCCAGAGTGAGATTTGTTATATGGGATCTTATTCTTCATACTTCGTCCATAAGAGTGAGTAACTAAATATTGGTGCATTTTTGCTGTTTTTTGTATGTTTTTTTCTGTGGGGTGGATCTAGTCCACCAATCCCTCTAGATATATATATTGCTAAGTGGATACCTAGCAAAAAATACCTTATCCTATGATGAGTCTACATCAACACTTTACTTCCAAATCCTTTGAGAATAAAAATAGATTCTGAAGGCCCCAACAACCTAATCCTCTAGGATTAACTAGATTTTCCCACTTGACCCAAGGGAGTGTTTGACTCACTCTTTTTCCTTTCCAAATGAATTTTAGACATATTTTCTTGATGGTTTCTAGAGTTTCTCTTGGGATCCATGCACGTGGAATCCAATATACTGGAGCTACCTCAAGAACTTCCTTTACCAGTAACAATAGCCCCTCCTAAATAACCATATTTTGCACAATATGTTGATCCTTCTCTCCAATTTAAATATATGCCACTTCCATTCAGCTCGAGTATAGGAATTTGGTTTTAGATAGAAACCAAGATACTTCATCTCTTCATTATGTATCACTAGGTGGTATGGGAACAAATCCAACAAAAAAGGTTGATCTTCATTAGATACTCCTTCCAAAGATATGGTTGTTTTATCTGCATTTATCAACATTCTTGTCCATTTGTAGTATATGTCTAGTATTAAATTGAGCATTCTCATATATCCCCTATAAAATTCACAAAAGATCAATATGTCATCTACAAAAATAAGATGTGTAAGATAGATATTACCCCTCATGTGCATTCCTTTGATGTTGCCTCTGCACTTAGTTTCCAAGAAATCCCTACTTAATCCCTCCATGACAATAAGGAAAAATAAGGGTGATAATGGACATCCCTAACTTAAGCCTCTGCCCATTCTGAAAAAAAAATGAAGTTGCTTCATTGATAAGAAATTATCAGTCGAAAAACAAAGGAGATGTAGCTCATAACCCAATTAATGAAAGGATGGTTATATCCATGATGTGTTAGAATCAACCTTATATAGGTCCAAATAACCCTTCCAAAATCCGTTGTGAGGTTAATTTTGATTACTAGTGATTTGAGACACCTTGTTTTAATCATGTGTAGAGCCTCTTGAGAAATTCCAATTGCCTCATCAACCTGTTGAGCTTCAAGAAATCCAAATTGTTCCTCTGACATGGACAAGCAGAGAATGTATTTTAGTCTTCAAGAGATAAATTTGGACATCACACTATAAATATAGTTGCATAGGGAAATAGGGTGAAAAGCATCAAAAGTGGATGGATTGTTATATTTGGGGGTCGAGGCTAGGAAGGTAGAAATAAAAGCTGCTAGAACTTAGCTAGTTCTTCTAGATTCTTGAATTACTGATAATAGGTCTCTTTCAATAAGATTCATGAATCCAAGGAATAATTCAACTATAAAACCATTTGATCCTAGACTCTTGTCCTTATGGAAACTATCCAATATTGTTAGTAGTTTCTCCCTTGTAACTTCCTCTATAAGGTTTTGATTGTCTTCATCTATAACCATATAGATTAGATGTGCCCTGTCCTCATATTTATATTGGTTTGATTTCAAAATGTGATACACAAAGGTTCTAAGATAACTGATCAAACTTGTGAACCTCCTTTCCATCTGAATCAATGAGCTTCCAAATTGCATTTTCATTCCTTCTCATATTAGCATAGTTGTGTAAATTTTTTGAGTTGTCATATCCCACTACAATCCATATGTCCCTACGTTTTAGCCTCCAATATGCTTCCCTTGTGGCTAGAAAATCTCTTTTCATGTTCTAAAGGCTCAATAAAGCATCAGTGGCCACATAACGATAACCATCTTCAATCGATTCAAACATAGTGGTTAGAATATGTTCAATCGCTAGAAGCTTAGCACCCTGTTTATTTTTCTTATCCACTTCCCACCCAATAATAGCTCCTTTAATTTTTTCAGATTAGTTAGAAATTGTCCTCGAGTACAGTGGTGAACATAATTGTCATAATGGACCCAATGGCTATTTACCATAGAAAATTAGTTGTATTCTTTTAATTATTATGAGCATAATTTGAAGGGGTTGGGAGGATTGTTTCCATCATCATATATTTCCATCAAGATCATGATATGGTTAGGCTCGCCTCCACTTTTAACCCATTATTTAATTCAAAAATGTTTAGTTAGAAATCCTTTCAAGACTAAAAATTGGTTGGTCTTTTCGTGATTCGATCAGAGACTAATGATTATGATTGTCATTGATATCAAAGAAGTTAGTTAATGACAAAGGAAAAGTATGGCAATTCGGTGTAATGGTCGACGCCATATTTAGTTGATGTTTATTTCTGGTTGGCTCTTAAAACTGGTTGAAAATGTCGAAGCAAAAATGTGGTCAATAGTCATATAAATTTAATCGTTGCCGACCTATTGTATTATGGTAGAGTCCTTGTAAATTAAGTCAATGGTCGACCTGTTTTCGACCATTGTCAGTCAAGTCGGATTAATAGATGTAGTCGAAAAGTCAGAGTTAGAATGAGAGTTTTCAATTAGAGTCAGAGTCACGATTCAGAGTCAGAGATGTAGTCAGCAAGTTGCAGCCACAGTCGAAAAGTCAGATTCGGAGTCAGAACCGGAGTCACGAGTCGAAGTCACGAGTCAGAGACGCAGTAAGAAATATGAATTCACAAAGTCAAATTCACAGTTGGAAAGACGAAGTCACGAGTCAGATTCATAGTTGGAAAGTCAGAGTTGGAGTTGGAAATCGAAATTGGAGTCGACAGTTCAAAAAGTCAGGATTTGTTAGAGTTTGTCCTGTTGAATGAGTTTCTGGTCGAACTACTAAATCTGGAAGATGATAAGTTTATCCAAACTCTGCAAACAACATTTTGGCTATTAAAACTAAACAAAAGTTAAGAATATATTCCATTAAATAGAAATTTAACTTGTTTTCTAAAAGGACACGATGATTTCTTGTGGCACTTCATTGAAAAGACATGAAAGTTCAAAAACTTGTGATATATATAAAGATAAATAATTTTGTAATAAAGTTTGACTTGGTTGTTCGTATTAGAGATCTGTAAAAGATTTTAGAGAAAAAGAAAACATAATCATTTCTATAGTTCGAATTGAATATTTTAACATAAGAAGATATTGTAAGAATTTTTTGAAGTTCTGAAAGTAAAAAGGGTTTTATGGTGCTGCTATAATAGGTTGTAATCCTATAGGGGGTCAAATTATCCTTCCAGTAGTAGTTGGTAAAATAGGGTGTTGGCGCATCCTTGAGTTGTAGCTGAGAAACTTGGGGATTAGTGTTTCCAACAAGTTGGGGCTTGCAAAAACATTTGTAAATATAATTTTGTAGTTGTAGAAGAATTTGTGGTTTTCCCAATTGGATTTCCACGATAAAGTTTGCGTTATGCTTATTTTGTTGATTCTATGTTTTAATAAATATTGAGAAATTGGTTAAAATTATACAAAAGGATTAATACTAATTCACCTCCCCTCTCAGTATTCCTTGATATTTCAATAATTGGTATCATACCAGTATCCTTCATTACATTTTAAATTACTAGAAGGAAGATCCCATTAAAACCCAGTATGGATCAATAAGAAGGATTAGCTGCTAACAGAGTGCCATTGTTCATAGGAAACAAT
Source organism: Larix kaempferi (assembly GCA_027924585.1). Taxonomy (NCBI): domain Eukaryota; kingdom Viridiplantae; phylum Streptophyta; class Pinopsida; order Pinales; family Pinaceae; genus Larix; species Larix kaempferi. The sequence continues at coordinate 6,360,028 of BSBM01000487.1, read as the reverse complement.
TATGCATTCTGGAGTATAAGGATGAAATGGCATTTGATGTCTCTAGGATGCAATATTTGGAACTCTGTTGAAAGAGGGTATAAAATACCCAACTCCCTACCTATAGACAGATATGAAAAGGAACAATATGAATCCAATGCAAAATACCTAAATTCAACTTTGAATGGACTAACAAATTCTTCCTTTGTCAAAGTCATGCATTCTAAGACAACTAAAGAATCTTGGGGAAAATTAAAAACTACCTATGAAGGGAATGTGAAGGTCAAGCAATCAAAACTTCAGATATACAAAGGGTAGTTTGAAAATCCAAAGATGAAGGAAGAAGAAAACATTACAGAATACTTTTTAAGAGTAGTTGATGTTGTCAATGTTATTAGAGGATTGGGAGGATAAATAAATGAGAAGGAAGTTGTTCAAAAGATATTAAGAACCTTTCCAATGAGATATGACTCAAAAATATCAAATGTGGAAGATAGAGATGATCTTGAATTTTTGACAATAGATGAAATTCAAGGGATTCTCATGGCATATGAGATGAGAACAGGACAAGAAAAACCATCAAAATGGGAAGCAACATTCAAAGATCTGAAAGAAACAAAGAAACAAAGAAACAAAGCCATGTATCAAAATAAAACCACTTGGAAGAGTCAGATGAAGAAGAAGAAAATTTCTTTAGGAAACTACAGAAAGGATCAGGAAAATACAAAGGGAAATTGCCATTTAAATGCTTTAACTGTGGTAAGGTTGGTCACTTTTCCTCAAAATTTCCCTATTCCAAAAAGGAAGATAGTGATGATGAATATACAAGTAAAAGAAAATAAAACAAAAAGGGAAAAGAAGATGTTAATAAGAAATCTTACAAGAACAAGAAAAACTTCTACTCTAAAGAAGATATCAGCTCTTCTGAATTAAGTGAAGATGAAGACACATAATTACTATTCATGGGAATAAACACTCAAATTGATATTAATGAAAACCATTCAGAAACAAAAGCTGAAGTGGATTTTGAAGGATAACTCATTAGTGCTCTCAAATAACTAAGAAGTTGTGGAAAAAGAAACAAATCTTTGAAAGAACAAGTGTCAAAATATCAAGAATAAGAAGTTTCAAAAAGCCTCAAGAAAACATAACAGATTATTGCTGAACTAAAGGTCTAGTTACAAGAAACAAAAAGGGTCGAATAAGTTCTAAGAGAACAACTTAGTAAAAAAGAGAAAAAATGTAAAGAATTGGAAGCTGAAGTCGTTTCCCTAAAAAAAAATTGGATAAAAACTATGTCCAAACAAAACTGAAAAACAGTTCAAAAATTCTACAAGATATTCTTAACAATCAAAGACCATCCAAAAATAAAACTGGTCTTGGGTATGTTCAAAATCAAATCAAATATCAGCCTCCTGCAAGGAAAGAAGTAAATCAAGGAAAAAAGACTCATGATGATGCATCTCATGATGTACTTAAAGGAGGAATGAACAAAAGAAAGACATCAGATGCAAAAATGACCAACATAAGAGATACAATATCAAGAAGACAAATTATAAAAAGGTACCGAAATATTTTTCTTAGAAATTGTTATTATTGTTATAATTTCATACATAAAGCAGTAAACTGTAGAACCTACAATAAGAAAAAATTTGAAGATTCCCAAAAATACAAAGACAACAAGAATCACAAGAATAAAAGAGGTAGAAACTATAATACATTCTCACCCTTAGTAGGTTATAGTATAGAATTCTATAAGTGTAACAATTATGGTCGTAAATCCAACAAGTGCATATTTTTAGAAGTGAACAAAAACAAAGAGTCTTCAAACATATCAACGGGAAAATCTAAGGGAGTATGGAAAATAAAATAAAAAATACCTAAAGAAAAGGCAGAATGTAATGTGGCAATATAAGCCAAAAATAAGAGATGTCAATGGTATGTAGATAGTGGGTGTTCTAAACACATGATTGGAGATCCAGATAAATTTCTCAATTTTGTGAAAAAGGAGAAAGGAAATGTGACCTTTGGAGATGATGCATCTGCCAAAATACTTAGAAAGGGTATTGTTAGTTTGGGTAATAACAAGACCAAAGCAGAGAATGTGTTACTAGTTGAAAAATTAAAGAATAATCTTCTTAGTGTAAGTCAAACATGTGATCAAGGACATATACTCACCTTTGAATCCCAAAAATGTGACATTAGGAAAAAGGACTCAAGAAAATTAGTGGTTGTTGCACCAAGAACCTCATGCAATGTTTATGTACTCAATACAAATGATGAAGATAAATGTTGTTTGAGTCAAGTAGATGAGAGTTGGTTGTGGCATAGAAGACTTGAACATATAAGTTTTGATAATTTAATAAAAGTAAGTAGAAAATAAGTTGTAATGGACTTACCAAAAATTTCAAAACCGCCAATCACTATTTGTAGTCACTGTCAACATGGAAAGAAACAAAAGTTAGCTTTAAAACTAAGGAGTACTCCACCTCAAAACCTTTAGAATTGATTCACATTGATTTATGTGGGGACGAGAGCACAAAGTTTCTCCCCAAAAGAGTTGCAATGGGGCCACACTAGCCGGTAGAAAATGATTACGCGCATGCATCTGAGGCAGCGTGCATAGGCTTCTAGGTTCTATGCCAAACCGAGGCGCATGCGCACTACTGCACGTGTGTGTTTTTGGCGCATACGCGCTCAAATGCGTGCACACGCTCTTCTTAAAATTAAAAAAAAAAATAGGGTAGGGTCTTTGTAATTCTACCCTTTGCAGTCGAGTGCGACTCACTCTCTGCGTGTGCATCATTACAAGCCACCAAACTCACCATTTCCACTCCAAAACGATCTAAATCCATCCACCAACTCATCAACAAGTCAATTGGATAGGTAAATTCCATTTTTTGTCATTTTATTCACTTTTTTTTGTTTATTAAATTTGTAATAATTCCCAAATTATTAAAATAATACAAAAAATTTCAATTGCAGAGTGTAAACCCACACAATGAATGAACAAAATGTTAACATGGAGTCCAGTGGTACACAAGAAAACACTAATCTTGGAACCAATGAAAACCCTCAACAAAATCCAAATGCCTAAGAAAATCAAAACCCCCAACCAAATTTTGACCAAGATGACTTGAACCATTATGTAAATGAAATGAGAGTGCACACTTGAGATATAAGAAACACAGGGGAACCATCTTGAGTATCCCTTGCCACCTCAATTGAGAGTTCAATTGACTCCCTCATCCATGCACATCGCCAATTGACTAACATGAATGAATATAGAGCCAGGATGTGGGAGTTATTCCATGGGCATTTCCAAGGAGGAAATAAAAATTTTGAATATTACAAAGGTTCAATTGTATAGTATGTTTATCGATCCAAGAACACAACAACCACCGGATATTAGAAAACCAAGTGTCTGCATGGATTGGTGTCATTTCCAACCATGGAGGGGCAATTGGATGCATAAGTGGTTCATGGTTTATGATAAACCTCCCTGCAATAATAAGGAGGTTCCACAATACTTCCTTCGAAAAATGTGGGCTTTGTTTGCACTCGGTTTACATGTCAACTATTTTGACATATAACCGAGTTCCAGGGTGTTGGGCATGGCTCTTCCCAAGATCAACCTGCTGCTAGGAGGAATCCACTGAGAGGGACACCAAATCCTAGGCATGATCCCAACCCCTCTCCCCATCCTCCTTAGTTAACCAACAAACTTGATCAGATAAAGGCCACGATGAGGAGTATTGCACGGAGACTGCTTAGACACACTACCTTTGTAGCAGCTACTACAGTGGAGAGATAGGCTGACCCTGATAGAGACGTAGGTGCAAGGCGTTCAGGACAGAGTCAAGATAGACCTATCACCGGTGGTAGCCATGTTGGGCCTTCTAGTTTGACGGGGAAAATGGCACAGCTTTGTCCCCATTACGGGCACACTTTCCCTGTCCCGATTGAGGGCTGCTATATGGAGCAGGTTAGCACTTTTTTAATGTGTTTTCAATCATCACTTGATAATTTGTAAAGTAGTTTTAAAGTATTTGTGCTTGAATTAAACTATTATTTCAATGTATAGTTGTTTAGAGCTTAGACGCCATCATGGGAGAATGCAACATCTCCCAACCTGGATGCAGCAATGGAAGCTACAATTGAAATTGCGGCACCTCAAACAGAGTTATTTTTCAGTACCCCACACAATATTGTTATTACTTATGGAATTTCTATTTTTATGTATTTATATTTATGACATACATGATGATAGTTCATACAATAGTTTTTAATATTTTGATTGATTGGATAATCATTTGTTTTGATATGTTTATAACGTGCATGTGTTTTGGTGTCCACACGTATGCACAGACTACAATGATCATTCATCTCCATTAGGGGTTGGAAGATCACCATATAGATAGGTACAATGTGTAGTTAAAATCACGCTTTTACTTTGAAATGTTACGACATATTATGGTTTAATTTGTTTTTTTTTTACTAAACTATGATATTACAAATTTGTATGCAGGGGCCTCCAACAGCTGCAGGCCACTTTAGTCCCATGTTTCCACCCTGTCCAATGATTCACCCCCCTCAATTCCATCCAGACCCCTCCCTCCGTCCACCCCCTCCCTTCCATCCACCCTCCCCTCTCCGTCCATACTCCCCCCTCCATCCATCCTCCTCCATTCTTCTATGCCCCCCCATCTATACATCCTCCCCCATTCATCCACACCCCCCCGTCTATCCATCCTCCCACATTCGTCCACATCCCCCATTCCATCCATCTTCCCCCCTTAGTCCACAACCTCCCTTCTATCCATGCTCCTCCCTTTATCGAGGACCGCCTTCCCACTCACCATACCTCAACATCCCCCCTATCCCTTTTGGGTCGATACCTCCTATTGCACTGCCGATAGGGGTTCATTGTCCATGACATCCTCCTCCACCCCATACCACCATGTCCTCTTCCATCATATCATCTCCAGTTCCCGCCACTATTGTGGCATCTACTATTCCATTATATTCCCATGTATCTTCAATGGTTGCACCCCTAGTTGCTGCATCTACATCTGTGCCCCTCCCCCGCATGACTGCATCGGAGCAGGTCATCCAGCCAACTACTCCACCTACTATCCCAAAAGCCTAGACATGTCCATTGTTGGAGGTGTTCACGATGATAATCAAGTTAATTTATGAAAATGTTTTGATGCATTAACCAAAATTAATTTAAGAAATTATTATTTTTCAATGAAATGATTGTCGTAAATGTTGTAGGGTGGAATTGTTGAGAGTCTCAGTAGATCCAGGACACCTACCTCTCGTCTCCCACTCACCTCAGCGGTGAGTTATTTAATATTTGAATTGTACATTCATTTTATAAATTTTGTAAATGTTACAAATGCTTGAAAATGATGGTATCTTATGTCATTTGTTTCATAGTGTGGAGAGACGATCTACTCCTAGATGAAAGAAGACGTGAGATTCCAGTAGCTCCAAGAAGAGAAAGATCGATTTTGGAGATGCGCTTGGGAATGACCGAGGTGGTAACAATGCTTGTCACACCATGTTATGTACATTAGCCACGATGTGGCACCTTTGGGCACCAATTTCCACGTGCTTTGTATCTATGGCATGGGTTGCCATGTATTTTGGATCTACAGCATGAGTTGTCATATTTTGTATAGGGCACGAGTTGCAATGTATTTTGGATCTACGACACGAGTTGTCAGATTTTATATAGGGCACGAGTTGCCATATGTTCCACTATTTGCCTAAAAATTTATATATTTGTTTGAGTTTTGTTCCACTATGGTTTTATCTCATGGATTTATATATAGTTTTGTTCGAGTTTTGTTCTATATATGTGTATAATGATTTGGATTCAAATGTATGCACATGAATATATATGTACAATGAAAACGATTTACTTTTCATATGTATTATAATTTACGCAAGGGATTAGGCTACATAATAGGGTTTCATTGCGATTAGATTACAGGCTAGGGTTTACACTACCAATGAGGGTTTTTAGGATAGGCTCTCATGTTTCTAGGATAGGCTCCAATCTCTATGGTTACCAGCTTAATTTTGAACTCCACTATCATGACAACATTTTCACCAACGACATGCCCACTACCAAAATCACCATCAACCCTCATTATCCTCTTGCTCATGGTGCCACCATCCTCGTCCCCATCAATCACCTATCATCCACCATCAACCTAATGCACTTTGTCTCATTGTCACAGTCACCATATCTATCCTCACGCCCATTATCACCATCGTCATCATTGTACTCATTGTCACCTTTGTCGCCATCATTCTCATTCGATTCTAGGCCATTGGGACTCTTTGTTTATGTATTTTGGGTCAGATATGGATTGCACTTGATTTTTTTTAGTTGTATGCACCCTTGCTATATACATGTCAGAAACTTTGCATATAAGCGTATAATTATTTGGATTGAAAACTAGGATTTTTAGGCTAGGGTCTGGGTTTCTAGGGTTTTCCCATAGACACTTGATAGAGACACTTTCAACCAGGAGTGTCTCTATCAAGTGTCTATGGGAAAACCCTAGAACGGATGTGGAGTTGGGAAAAAAGATTTGTTCTGGGTCGAGAACTTATGGAGTTCCCCTCTATGTGTAGACTCAAGGAAACAACATGGGGTTCTTATTTGCATTTGAACTTGCCAAGATGGTAGGCACGGAGAAATCCCCATATATATATAACTTATTCTCTTACATTTATTGCATTAATCAAGTAACATCTCACCATTGTGTTATGAAAACATTATCTTAATGGAAAAAACTAATAATATATTTCAACAGTTCAATGAACTTAGCACATGCATGCTAATTTGATATCTAATTTAAAATTGTGTTTTTTGTCAACTCCAAGAGTTCATACCCATTGATCAGTATTATGGTTGCAAGGAAAAAACAAAAGTTAACAAAATAAGTCAAAATATGTTTGAAGAACCTCTGTCATAATAGTAACATGCTACGCATATCATCAATGTATGCCTATGACATTTTCACAAACTAAGAGGAAGTCTAATAGATGCTACACATTTCATCAATGCTATCATATTTCATCAAACATTATGTACATGAACATCTATGAAGTTCAGTTGAAGTGTGCCTACTCGAGCATGCTAAAAACAATGGCAAAGTATCAAGTACAATGGCAAGGAACACATAACTAGTTTGTAAGACCCTAGTTTTTTCCAATATGCTAACCAATGGCTGGTCATGAATTCACTCTCATAAAATTGTTGAAGATATAACCCTATCCTTACTAAAACCTAGTATGTAAGACCCTGGTTTGTGATTTACCTCTTTCATATGTCCATTTTCCACTTGTCATAATGCAAAAGTAATCATACAGAATCCATGGAAAATGAAATACCTGACTAGTTTAATGATATTCCTTGATAATGTTATTTTGATGAAGGAAAATAAGATGTTCATGGTCCTATGTTTCTAAAAAGGATGGATTATCCTCATAAGAAAATGTATTTAAAATTGAATGTTCTTGATTGATACAAACGATGATGTAATGGTTGTTCATTGTGATTTGGAAAGTATTCCCCTATAACTTGATGGAAAATTTTCATGGTGACTTTGATCTAACAAAGCTTTCAAGGATCAGAGGGATATCATCGATGAAACATTGCCTCCATTTTTTATTTGGAACTTTGAATTCTTAAAAATGACATTAATTACTCAAAATCTAGATATAATGGAACACTAAGGAGTTGTTAAATGACGTGGCACACTAAATACATAGAAATATATCAAGGGTGCAGTGTGGTAGGTTTGATTGCCACTCTTTGAATGTCTGGTTATAGAATCAAAATAAAAAAATTTCAAAGTTGACCCCCATGTGAAAAAAGGCACACTCCCTTACTGAGCAAAACCCTAGTTTCCAAAATTGACCTAAAAGTTGACACCTGAGCCATGGGACTGGAGGAGAGGGGCACCCCTATCACTATCCCGATGTCCTAAATCCAATGAAGTCAATTTTTTGTCGATCTGAGCCACGAACGTCATTCTATGGCTTGTTCCATCTCACATCCAAAATACCTTCAGGGACACCTGTTGGATACCTACCAAGGCCATAAAATTCCAACTGTGCAACAAAACTAGGTTCTTAGGAGTCTTGAAAGTGTGTCTAGGAAGGTTCCAACTCAGAATGCTAGCCATAAGTACCTGGTTGATGATTTTTCAAAGTTGACCCCCATGTGAAAACATTGTGCACTCCCTTACTGAGAAAAACCCTAGTTTCCAAAATGGACCTATAAGATGACACTTGGGCCATGGGACTGAAGGAGAGGGTCACCCCTAGCACTATCCTGATGTCTTGAATCCAATGGATTTGACGATTTGTCTATCCGAGCCATGGTCGTCATTCTATGGCTCGTTCCATATCACATCCAAAAGGCCTTCACGGACACCTGTTGGATACCTACCGGGGCCTTAGAATTCCAACCGTGCAACAAAATAGGGTTTCGGAAAGTCCTGCAAGTGTGTCTAGGAAGTTTCCATATCAGAATGCTATCCATAAGTCCCAGGTCGATTATTTTTCAAATTTGACCCCCATTTGCAAAAATTGCACAGTCCCTTACTGACCAAAAACCTAGTTTCCAAAATGGACCTACAAGATGACAACTTGGTCATGGGGCCAGAGGAGAGGGGAATCCCTAGCTGTATCTCGATGTCCTCAATCCAACAGAGTCGACGTTTTGTTGATCCGAGCCACGGTTGTCATTCTGTGGCTCATTCCATTTCGCATCCAAAAGGCCTTCAGGGACACCTGTTGGATACCTACCGGGGCCATAGAATTCAAACCGTGCAACAAAACTGGGTTCTGGGGAGTCCTGCAAGTATGTCTAGGAAGGTTCTAGCTCAGAATGCTATCCATAAGTCCCCGGTCGATGATTATGCAATGTTGACCCCCACGTGAAAAAATTGCACACTCCCTTACTGAGCAAAAACCTAGTTTCCAAAATGGACCTACAAGATGACACCTAGGCCATGGGACCAGAGGAGAGGGGCATCCCTAGAACTACCCCGATGTCCTAAATCCAACAGAGTCGACAGTTTTTCGATCCAAGCCATGATCGTCATTCTATGGCTCTTTCCATCTCGTATCCAAAAGGCCTTCAGGGACACCTGTTGGATACCTACCGGAGCCATAAAATTCCAACCGTGCAACAAAACCGGGTTTCGGGGAGTCCTACAAGTGTTTCTGGGAAGGTTCTCGCTCAGAATGCTAGCCATAAGTCCCCGATTGATGATTTTGCAAATTCGACCCCCATGTGCAAAAATTGCAAACTCCCTTACTGAGTAAAACCCTAGTTTCCAAAATGGACCTACAAGATGACACTTGGGCCATGGGTCTAGAGACGAGGGGCACCCCTAGCACTATCTCGATGTCCTAAATCCAATGGAGTCGACGGTTGTTTGATCCGAGCCATAGTCGTCATTCTATGGCTCGTTCCATCTCGCATCCAAAAGGCCTTCAGGGACACCTGTTGGATACCTACCAGGGCCATATAATTCCAACCGTGCAACAAAACAGGGTTCTAAGGAGTCCTGCAAGTGTTTAAAGGAAGGTTCCAGCTTGGAATGCTAGCCATAAGTCCCCAGTCGATGATTTAGCAGAGTTGACCCCCATGTGCAAAAATTGCACTTTCCCTTACTAAGCAAAACCCTAGTTTCCAAAATGGACCTAGAAGTGATGACATGGCATGTGTGATGACACTGGAAAGACACATCAAGGTGTTTTGGTGCAATCATTAAGTCAATGTTTCAATCTGACATCATTCTTGAAAAGTTTGGCAAGTTTGTGAAACTTTGGAAATTGACGTCACGAAAATGCCCGCCATAGTTTACAGGTTGAAGAAAATGCCCGCACCATATGGTCATCATATAGCTTGTTGATCTGTATATCTAACCATGTCATCATCTTGTATTTGCAGTGCCTAAGGAAGAAGTTATTTATCTGCCAAAACAATGTTTCGGGCAGATTGGACCAAGTATAGGAAAGTGCAAAAATTGTCTAAATGTAAAATCACTGGTAATGCATTAGAGGTTGATAATAAAATGTATTCAACCTACCTACACCAGGAAGAAGAATCAAGACACTTAATTTTGATTGTCACTTGTTAGGAGCCACAATTAATGGGCTTGACTCCATTCTACACCACTATTTTCTATTTTCTATTCCTACCTATTTGGTGAAGGTCCCCTGGAAATGCCACATGATCAGCAGTCTCCATGGAAATACCTCCTTTTATCTCTCACTACTGCTTGTGAATTTGATTTGTATTCAAGTGGGTAGGTTAACACTTCATGATGTATCTACACTAAGGATATAAGTCAAAAAAATAATGAAACTACTATTCTTATGCTCTATGGTTTAACTACTTCTTTCTAATGGACAACATCAAACAAAAACAATCAATCAAATAGTAAAACGAAAGACAGGTGGCAAATTTTTAGTTGTGTTGATTATTGCAAATGTAATAGTTGTGTCGATTATTGTAACCATGATTTCTTATTTCAATTGAATCTATGTTTCAAGGATGAAAATATTCTATTATATAGTACATCCCTGCATAGTAGAAAGCATGAATTATTCCTAGATCAATGAAATCACAATGATAAAGAATGGATGCCCAAGTATTAGATTGTCAACAGCTTTAGTCTTTTATCTTATTTCATAAATCTTAAACTCAAATCTATTCTTATTCAAATTTTTTTCTAGGAAGTTGATTTTAAGCTCATTGCAACTTCAAGCTCAAACTGAATATGCCAATGTTAACAAGATGAGGGAACCCAAGTCCGCTCGCCAGTTTGGGTTCCGTGCCCCCGGAGCAATTCCTCAAAGTGTCCCTGAATGGCCCCAGGGTGACGAACCAAAATTCCCGCAGTAGAAAAACCATTACTATGATCGTGAATCCATCGATTCCGATGGATCCGGGATGTCATTTTGTAGCTAGCCCCCCCCCACACCATGCCTTGAAGTCCTCAAAGTGTCCATAAATGGCCTTGGGGTGCCGAAAAAAAAATGCCCGCAACAATAAAACCATGACTCAAATCGTGAATACATTGATTCTGATGGATCTGGGACACCGGTTTTCAGTTAGGAGACCCCCCACACCGTGCCTCGAGCTAGGGTTTTTTCTAGGGTTTTGCTCAATGAAGGCTATTCCAAAATTACTCAAGGGAGTATTTTACGATCCGAATGCTCCTGGGTGGACATTTCCATCGTAAAAATCATCCACAATGGCCACATGCATGTGCGGGAGCTAAGGGAACCCAAGTCCTCTCGTCGGTTTGGGTTTCGTGCCCCTGAAGCAATTCCTCAAAATGTCCCTGAATAGTCCTGGGGTGCCAGACCAAAATGCCTGCTAAAGCAAAACTGTGACTCCGATTGTGAATTAGTCGATTCCAATAGATTCAGGATACAACGTTTCAGCTAGGCCCCCCCCCCATAGCTTTCCTCGAAGTCTCGGAAATAGTGCGATTGTTCCATCTCTGGAGCTAGGGTTTTGCTCAATGAAGGCCATGCCAATATTGCTCAAGCGGGTAATTTACAATCCGAAGGCTCTTGAGCTTGCATTTCCATCATAAAAATTGTCCACAATGGCTACATGCATGTGTAAGAGCTGAGGGAACCCAAGTCCTCTCGTCGGTTTGGGTTTCGTGCCCACGAAGCAATTCCTCAAAGTGTCCCTAAATGGACCTGGGGAGACACACCAAAATTCTCGCAGCATCAAAACCGTTACTCCAATCATGAATCCATCGATTTTGATGAAAACGGGACACTGGTTTTCAAATAGCCCCCCCCCCCCACACTATGGCTCAAAGTATCGAAAACGGTGCTATTGTGCCATCTCCGGAGCTAGGGTTTTGCTCAGTGAAGGCCATTCCAAAATTGCTCAAGGGGTCCATTTACGATCCGAAGGCTCCTAGGCATGCGTGGAAATCATGAAAACGTCCATAATGGGCACATGCATGTGCGGGAGCTAACGGAAACCAATTTCGCTTGCCAGTTTGGGTTTCGTGGCCCCAAAGCAATTCCTCAAAGTGTCCCTGAATGGCCTCAGGGTACCAGACAAGAATTCCCGCAACAACAAAACCACTACTCCGATCATGAATCTTTCGATTCCAATGGATTCAGGACTCCAGTTTTCAGCTAGGCCCCCCCCCCACACCTTGCCTCGAAGTCTCAGAAACAATGTTATTGATCCATCTCCGGATCTAGGGTTTTTCTCAGTGAAGGCCATTCACAAATTGCTTAAGGGGGTCATTTATGATCTGAAGGCTCCCGGGCATGTGTGGACATTGTGAACACATACACAATGGCCACATGAACTTGTAGGATCTGACGGAACCCAAGTTCGCTCATGGGTTTGGCTTCCGTGCCCCTAGAGCAATTCCTCAAAGTGTCCCTGAATGGCCCTGGGGTGCTAGAGAAAAATTCCCACAGCAGCAAAACTGTGACTCTGATCACAAATCTGTCGATTCCAATGGATCTGGGGTGCTGGTTTTCAAGTATCCCCCCCTCCCGCACCATGCCTCGATGTCTCAGAAACAGTTCTATTATGCCATATCCGGAGCTATGGTTTTGCTTAGTGAAGGATTCACTAAGCAAAACCATAGCTCCAGAGATGGAACAATAGCACCATTTTTGAGACTTCGAGGCAAGGTGTGGAGGGTCCCCTAGTTTAAAACAAATTCCCCAGATCCATCGGAATTGACATTTTCGCGATCGAAGTCACGGTTTTGCTGCTGCGGGCATTTTGGTCCGGCATCCAGGGGCCATTCAGGGACACTTTGAGGAATTTCTCCGGGGGCAGGGAACACAAACCGGTAAGCGGACTTAGGTTCTTTCATATCCCGCGCATGCACGTCACCATTGTGGACGTGTTCACGATGGCCGCGCATGCTTGGGATCCTTCGGATCGTAAATGACCCCCCTTGAGCAATTTTGGAATGGCCTTCACTAAGAAAAAACACTAGCTCCGGAGATGGCACAATAGCACCGTTTCTGAGACTTCGAAGAAATATGTGGGGGGTTACCGAGCTGAAAACTGGTGTCATGGATCCATTGGAATCGACAGATTCATGGTTGGAGTAACAGTTTTTGCTACTGCAGGAATTTTGGTCCGACACACCTGGGCCATTCAAGGACACTTTGAGGAATTGCTCCGGGGGAACAGAACCCAAACCGATGAACGGAATTGGGTTCCATCTACTCATGCACATGCATGTGGCCATCCATGGATGTGTTAATGATGGTCATGCACGCGCGGGAGCCTTCGGATCGTAAATGATCCCCTTGAGCAATTTTGGGATGGCCTTTAGTGAGAAAAAACCCTAGCTCCGGAGATGGCACAATAGCACCGTTTCTGCAACTTCGAGGCATGATGTGGAGGGGTTCCCAAGCTAAAAATCCATGTCCCGAATCCATAGAAAATCGACGGATTCGTAATTGGAGCAACAGTTTTGCTGCTGCAGGCATTTTGGTCTGTCACCCCGGGGCCATTCATGGACACTTTGAGGAATTGATTCGGGGGCACAGAACCCAAACCATCGAGTGGACTTGGGTTCTGTCAGCTCCCACGCATGCACATGGCCATTTTGGATCTGTTTCACGATGGACATGCATGATCGGGAGCCTTCAGATCATAAATGATGCCCTTGAACAATATTGGAATGGCCTTCATTGAGAAAAACCCTAGCTCCAGAGATGGCACAATAGCATCATTTGCGAGACATTGAGGCACAGTGTGGGGGGGTCGTCAAGCTAAAAACTAGTGTCCCGGATCCATCGGAATCGACGGATTTGTGATCAGAGTCATAGTTTTGCTGTTGTGGGAATTTTGGTCTAGCACCCTGGGGCCATTCAAGGACACTTTGAGGAATTGCTTCGGGGGCACAAAACCCAAACCGACGAGCGAAACAGGGTTCCCTCAGCTCCGACATGTGCACATGGCCATTGTGGACGTGTTCATGATGGCCATGCACACCTAGGATCCTTTGGATCGTAAATTACCCCCTTGAGCAATATTGGAATGGCCCTTCACTGAGAAAAAACCTAGCTCCGGAGATGGCACAATAGTACCGTTTTCTGAGACTTCGAGGCACGGTGTGGGCGCACCCCTATCTGAAAATTGGCATCCTGGATTCCATCAGGATCGATGGATTTATGATTGGAGTAACGGTTTTTTCTGCGGTGGGCATTTTGATCCGGCACCCCATGTCCATTCAGGGGACACTTTGAGGAATTGCTCCGAGGGCACGCAACCCAAACCGACAAGTGGACTTGGGTTCCCTCAGTTCCCGCACGTGCATAAAGGACCTTTCAAACTACTATATAGGAAATGTTTTAGGTTTTTTTGGCTCCCAAGTGTTGATACATATGAAAAATGGCTAGGTAAATGTTGTTAATGAGATTAAATGAGGGCTTTTTCTTGCTCAAATTTCTAAGGGCACACCTCAAACAAGAGGTCATACACTTATAACCAAATCATGATGCTCCCTAATCCTATTGAGACAATATTGAGAATATGTTAGCCATTTTAGAGTAACACCTTTGACTTCCTAATGTTATGTAAACACATAAGAAAGTAATTTTACCATAAGTCAATTAGAGAGGATATGCCATAACACTAGTACCAAATTGGATGTCCCCATTATTATATGCCATATGGAAAGGTAGGCTAAGTATATTGAAGGTAGACTAGGGGTATCTTTGAGCTAGTTGAAAGTGTCTCGAGCCATGGATAATGACTTAAAGAATAATAGTTTATGTCTGAAGGGTATCATTTTCCATTGATTGTTGACCTTGATGCAATAAGTAGGTTGTGGACATTAGCTATGGATCTTGGGACCATGAACATGTTGAATGGAGGAAAGTTATGCCTTATGCTCTAAACAAGGATTCTATGCATTTAGGACCAAGAATGATGTCTCAAATCACAACACATCTAGGATCGAGGGGATATTTGACCTCCATATGAGCAGATTCAAATATGATTAGGATTTTATGATCACCAAGTGTTGGTGTTAAAGGCCTAGATATGACTGTGAATATTTATCTTATTGGTGAGAATATGGACATTATTTGTAGGTTTTGAACAAGAGAAAGAAAGGAGCTTTAAAAAAAACAAATAGGACATGTCTTAGGGTTCTTTGGCTTCCAAGTGTTCATACATACTTCATTAGGATATTTTGAGAACCATTTATGGATATGAGGGCCTTGTACAAGGTTGGGAGGAGGACTACAAACCTTAATAAAAATAAAGCTTCTAAGGGAAGGGAAACTTCAGGTTTCGAACTTACAGGTGTATTAATTACATAGGTTCACAACAATGAAATAGGCCTCAAATGACAAGGATATGTTTAGCCTCTAATAAATGATATGGGTGCAACTAGGAGTCTTTTAGCACTCAGTATTGGTTTTATGGCACTAAACATGGTCAAACAATGAAACCTTGACCTTAGGATCTAAAGGAAGTTTCCAAGGATAGGGAAAATGTGAATCCTTAACCAACCACATAAGATTGGTCTAGTATAACTTAAATATTTGAATGGCAATATGGACACCATTAGTATGTTTTGAGCTTTATAGGTGGAACTCAAATCCATATACAAGATTCGAAGAGGGAGACCAAAATATCATGGCTAGAAATATATATTTATGGATTGGGACCAACGATCAATTTGACAGGTCATTTGTAATGCTTCAGGGCATCATTCATGAACCTTGGTCCCTAGAAGGTGCCTTTCGAGCCTAATGCATAATTCAAAATTAAAAATATTTGAAAGTGATATTTAGGTGTGTAATTTTGTTTGAAAAGATTATGTTGTTTGTTATTTTATACTAATATTTGTATGGTTTTCTTTGTGCAAGTGTGTATGTAAATCTTTGCATATGTGTGTTTTTTCTAACATGTAAATTTTCGTATATGTGCATAGATATTTGCATTTGTTCAATGTGATTTGTGAATGACAAATGTGTACTCATTGATATGTACTGATTATAATTTCTATTAAATATTATGAAATATTATAATATAAGATGAGTTTTCAATCTTGTTTAAATGCATGTGAAGTTTTCCTAAATGGATGGAAACTTGAATTGGAGTGGTTGGTGTAAAACATCAATGTATTGTAATAGTAACTTAATCAAAACTCAAACATCAAATAAATGATATAAGATAATGATATCAAATAAACTATCTAACATGAATAACATTAGACATGCATGAATAATCACATGACTATACTATGTACCTCAATCAATTAGGCCTTCTGGATCCTCTCAGTTTTTTATTGTCTCAAACAACCTCTTGTGCTCTGCATCAGGTAGTAAGTAGTGTACCTTATTTGATGTATTCGTTGACATTGTTTGTAGTTGGATGTTTGTACCAACGATCAAGTGCGTAAAGTGATACACCCGTGAACCTAGTCTACAATCCATGTATGTGTAGCCATTTCTCTTTGGTCCATTTCTATCTACTATAAGATATTCCCCCTGAACAACCATCGAGTCAGTCAAAAAGGTAATGCCTTCATTGTTGGTTAATGATGCGAGGAGGGTTTGCTTCACCTGGATGCATCGTTCCAATTAATGATTCATCCCAATTGTACTATTTGTCGGGGCAACAACTACATAGATGTGTCTTGCAAAAATTCATTTTACGGTCATATTCCAACAAGAAGTGGTTTGATAACTTGGATAATTACAAAAAAAAGGAGGGAATCGGGATATGCATGCATAAATGTTTACCTGGATGTACAAGATCATAAATATGATCATATTCATTCGAAATAGAGGACTGGCCTTCCTCTACCTGGATTGTTTCAACAACTGCACATGGATCCACTGCAAGTGATACATGATCCCATTCATCAACCCAATCCATTGATTCACACTCATCGCACTCACAACTGCTGCAAGGCCCACAAAATAAAGAAAGTTTCTGTGTCCATATTTCAAAAAAGGGGTTGTTTGAGCTTCGAACAGAATGAAATCCACGAGTTCCTTGCACAGTACTACAACTATAAGACCGCGATGGATCTATATCAACCATATGCCATAAATTTATGACAACATGTCCTCTACTTCTTGTTTTGTGCTTCTCCGTGGTTCGATCTAAAATTTTTGCAGAGCACCATTGAACTATGGATTTTGCATCCCGAATATGAGGGTTTTTCATGCACCTCATATCCTCCCTTCGTAGGAAATCTTTGAGACATGCTCCAACCCCATAATGCTCTCCCTTTCCATGCCTGGTCTCAAAATAGTTCCATATATGCAACACATCATAAGTCTTGTGAAAAATACTCAACCACTGGAATACACGTGCATTTTTGTACTGGCATGCACAACCATTTGACCTTATCCAATGTTGATCCATCTGTATACCTCTCTCCTTCAGTTGATCATAGAAAATTCCAAAGAAATGTTGCACATAATGCAGGTCGTGGCACATATTGTCATTGATGTAGAAGTTGGTCTCTTTCAATATTATCCTCATGTCATTGTTTCTCTCTGGCGCATACCTATACGTGATATGGACCATTATGCTAACTTGGTATGAATGGTAGTACTGACTTTGACTCTCATTTTGTGGCTGCATGGTGTAGTTTTCAGCAAATTCCACAACCGACAATATTGTGCCATTGGGAAAGGAGTTCCTAAACTATCTGTATTGTTCATCCTAGCATCATGCTACATGGACATGTTGTACATACTACTCAGTTTTCTAGTAGAATTCCTTCATGAAATTGCAAATTTGTACCTGGTGCCATAGAACCAAAGGCATTAATACAACGTGACATTTTCAATCTGAATATATATGTAAAAATTCAACATGTATAGTATGAAAGTATGCAAACTTAGATTACCTGTGACTTCACCAATGCATTTTTTTTTTCTTTCCTTCGCATTATCTACTTGATATATTATGTACTTGAATTTATGAATTTCTACTGACATCCTCCCAAATGCATGCTCCTCGGTTTCATGGATCCAATGGCTCAATAATGCAAATCCACTGCACCTAGAACATGTCCCATATAAACATGATATTTTATAATATTTTATTCCTTCAGATCTTGGACAGATTATGCTATGTATAAATTCTCTGGATGCATTTGGTGGTTGTAACAATGGGAAGTCCTACACAATTTTAGTATGCAAATCACAAATTATATGTCTATATGTATCATAATAGTACTCAAATTCTACATGGTATCTACAACAACATGTGTTCAAATCAATGCAAATTATAACATACCAGGGTTTGCATTTTGCAAAGGACCTTTGGCCCAAGTTCAATTGTATGTGCTCATTCTTGAGCCTTTCATAGAGTTTTCTTTGTATCATGTCAAGGAAGTGCTTAACATGGGGTTCACACCCCTTAACACCTTTTCTCAACTTTAACAAATCTCTTTGATTCGATGACAGTCTAGTGTTATCATGCCCAAACTTTTGTACTAGTTCTTTAACAGCATCAATAAGCTTCATGTGTGAACAAGGTAACCTGCCAACAAAGGCCCAACAATATTTTTGGCCCGGGGTCTCAGTTTTTTACTCTAATAAAAAAATACTTTTGAAGATTCTTTCTATCTAGTTTAAATAGTTTACATGTGTGTGATAGTAGGTGACATTGCCTTGTGGATTTGTCTACAATCGATTCTGATAGAACACGACAAGCCGCATTCAAATATTTTGTACGAGAAGTTTTTCCAATCAAATAAAATGCAGACTGTAGATTTCTAACGACATGATTGTTGGACTCTGAAATTCTAACTACCTTTATGCCCAAAATTCTCCTAACATGAGCTAGACAATGTGATTTTAACAAAGCCAAAAACAATTGACGTTTTGTTGCATCAGTTTTGGATTCAAAAAATTCTTTGATTATCCTATTACAATGGAGATCAATAGTGCATTTGGGAAAATTAACTTCAAGTCCTGAAAATGAACTTTCATCCACATGAATACGTCTAGGAGTTCTTCATCGTCCGCTTTATAATCGAGGCAAGGGAGTCGGAAAGGAAGTATGAGTCTCATCACCGGTTTGTTGTTGCCCTTCATTCACAATTTGGCCCTGCAAGGGAGTGTGTACGACATGTGTGTGATCTTCTTGAGGATGTTTCCAATTAATGATTTTTTCAACATCCATCCCTTCATACTCGAAATCAAGAAATATTTGATTGAATTCAACCACTCCGTAATTACTTGTTGATGGATCTAAGGCACTAACATTTTGATGTCTACGGTTTTCCATGTACAACCTAGCCTTTTATCTTATTTCATGGCCCTTCTCAGGGAGCGGCTCCTTCCTTCTAGACTTTCTTTTATTATTACATCGGTTCCCCATATTCAATACATTTTTAACAAAACAAAAATATAACCCCTTCAAGAATGAGCAACAAATAAGATATTAAAACTCGATGTGCATGATTATTAAAACTTGATGTAGCAATTGATTATGTACAACAACATCTAGTGAGAATGTTTTCATATAATCTTAAAATCTATTGAGAATGCCTTAGATATAACAACAACATCACCTCTAGGAACTCAACTGGATAGTGGTATGGGATGTCAGTAGGAGCACATTCCCTACAAAAGGAAAAGCTCCTACTCACTTCATTTTCATGTTTTGGATGAAGGAAAATAGCCCCAAAATATTTAGAGTTTTCAATTCTTTAAGTGTTTATGTGAGTTGTTGTAGTGAAATCATGAGGAATTCAACAAATGTTTGTGTACTAGATGGAGTTATGTGATTATGAAAGGTTATTGGTGGTGATGCAAGCAAGTTTTTTTTATTATATTCATTAAGGTTGAAAGAATTGCTTGGTGCATGTTGTAGTTTTTTTGTGGTAAGATGTTTTCATTGTCTATGTTGAAGATTAATAAGACTAAAATACATCTATCATACAATTCATGAGGAAAAACTAAAATAGACAATTCAAACAAAGTGAATGATTACTAAAATACAATTAACAAGAGGAAGAGGTCACCATACCTCAAGGATTGTGATTGCTCTTTGCTTCAAATGTAAAATGCTCTTTTGATGCATCCACTATATGTAAGAAGAGTTCAAGTGTGTCCAAGCAAGAATGAGAATTCAATTCAAGGAGCCAAATATAGTCCAATTGTTGTCTATTCAATCAAAGGAGCCAAATAGAGCCCAATGTGCATTCAATCCAAAGAGCCAAATAGAGCCCCAACTGTTGTGTATTCTATCCAAATGGTCAAAGAAACACCAAATGGTGTGTGAATTCAATCCAAAATGAAAATGGTTGTCGGACTCTGTGTGAAAACAACGAAAAACATGTGTGGAATGAGAAAAAAAATTGAGGAGAAGAGCACGGGTTATTTTCTAAATTTTATGCTCAACAGGGACATGCAGGTGCTCCTAACACGTGCATGTTAGATGCGCATTGCGTGTTGCTACCGTATGCGTGCCCCTGTTAAACGTTGCATAGTTTGGTCGGTAACGTTTACTTCATTTATTTCCCAATAAATCGATATGTGTCAGTTTATTCCTAGAGCCCTCCTCCATTAAGGCATTTAGGCCCTCTTCTAAACCATAATCCCTAAATGAATAAGTGCTTCTAGGTGTTTAGGGGTTTTTGGGTTAGGGTTATAAGGATTGTAAGTTAGGAGTTAAAGGTTATAGGGATTGTAGGCAAGTTATGGGGTCAAATGTTATATAAAATTAAAAATCTACCAATCTTCATCATCATAAGGAGCTTCTCTAATTTTGTTGAATCATTACTAGTGTGAGATGGTGATGATGATGATAAAGAAGATGACGATGATAATCATGACGATGATGATGAAGATGATGTTGATGATGATGATGATGATGATGATGATGACGAAGATGATGATGGTGAAGATGATGATGAGGAAGAGGGTGATGACGATGATGATGATGAAGATGATTATGATGATGATGATAATGGATATTATGGATGATGATAAGATGGTGATGATGATGATGATGACGATGATGAATATGAATATGATTGCGATGAAGATGATGATGAAGAAGATGATGATGATGATGAAGACGATGATGATGATGATGATGATGTTGATGATGATGATGATGATGACGATGGCGATGATCAAGATGATGATGATGATGGATATGATAAGTACGATGGTGATGATGATGACAATGATGATGATGAAGATGTTGAAGATGATGATGATGATGATGAAGAATATGATGATGATGGAGATGTTGATGAGGAAGAGGGAGATGACAATGATGATGAAGATGAGGACGACGATGATGATGATGATGACGACGACGACAACGATGATGATGATGATGATGATGATGATGAATATGATGATGATGAACAGTTTCAGTCAATTGAACAGTTTCAGTTTTTATTTGAGGTTCGCCATGTTTTCTACAAAAAGAAAAACACAATACAATTTGAGCAAGACCAAAATGCAAGCAGCGATGATTGTTGCCACATTCTTCTTAGAAAATATTATTAAGATATTTTATTTGAAAACTTTATTTAAGCCAAAAAAATTAACTAGTTTTAACATTTATGTTTAGGTCCCAATTCTACCTATTAAAAAAAGTCGTTAAATAAAAACATATGGTTTGAAGAACTTGTAAAATATTATATTCAAATAAATGTTATATTATAATTTGTTTTTTAATGAATACGTGATCTTTTATTTATAATCAATTACAACTTTTTATCTTTATTATTTGAGTTGCAATCAAGAGCTTCTCAACGTGGAGCATTAGGGGTTAAAAAATATAAATTAATTAGTAGCAATTTATTTTAATTCGAGATTTATTAAATATTAAAAAGATGAATTCATTAATAGTATTTTTTTTTTAATTAAATTTTGATAAAAATGTTTTCAATTGAAAAGATTTGATTTATTTGGATTTTTGTTGAATTATGTTGGTTTTATTGTAATGATATTTTTGGTTTTTTAGATTTTTATTTTTACCAGTATGTTTTATTATTTAAATTATTAATATTATATACTTATAATATGCTAGCCATATAAAAAGGTGTATATATCCTATTTTCTTCTAAAATATATCATTTTATAAGAGAAAACACATATTCTTTACACTTAAGAAATATGGAAATTAGATACAAAGCATGAATATATTTTTAAATCTTATATATCTATATCTATATATATATATATATATATTCATAAATATGTTTCTAAGTTTTGAAAAAAAAAAAGCTTTTCTCAACTAATCATTAATTTTTTTTTAACTATGTTATAATTGATGTAAATGAATGCTTACAATGCATAAGCCATTTTTGTGTTCTTGTAACTATGTTGCAATTGAAGTAAGGGAAGGGAATGCTTACAATGCATAAGGCTTTTTTGTTTTGTTTTTGTAACTTTGTTGTAATTGAGGTAAATGAATGTTTATAATACCTAAACTTTGTTGTGTTTACTTAGTTATTTATGTTTCATATTTTAATGTTTTTTTATGATTTATTATTATATGAAAATACTTATTATTATGTGAAAAGATGTATCTATATTTCATATATTTTTTTATTTTTATAATTTATCATCAAATCAAAAGATGTATGACATTTTTATACAATACATATCTTTAATTTTCATTAGTCATCTAGACGCCATATATTTTTTAATTTTTCTTTAATTTATAAAATTGATAAAACAATTGAAATGCTATTTCCGAATCTCTATAATTATTAAATCAAGAAAATGAATGTACTCTATGAGATGGTACATCCATATGCTTTCACGATTTTCCATATGCTTCCACGATTTTCGAGTCTATGAACCATGGAATGCATGTTTCCAAGCCATGTCACAATCATTTGCAAATTGTCTTGAACTAGTTGATATTTTTCATGATTTGCTACATTAACAATTTGTTTAATCGGTATTTGAATGTAACCAAATGGGAAAGCTCTACATGTTCTAAAGTTGTATTTGTAATAAAGTTTGTATGTGCATTTTAGTAAAAGTAGTCGAAATTGGTTAAAATAATGATAGTTTGTGAAATATACAACATACATTTAGTCGGAAATGTAACTCACTTGAACTATTCACTTTTGAATTATTTAAGCATAATTTTTAATATATTTTAATTCATATATATTTCAATACATTATTATCTGCATTTTTATATTTAGAATCTGATCATTTTTCGTGGTATCAATGGATTTGTGAATGCAAACAAAACTCCATTATCTTTTGGTCCATTTTTACAGAAGAGTTGATATAATACCATGATGATGTTAAGATGAATTTCTTCTTTACATAATTGATCAATCTAAGGAAAAAAGGTCCACTAAGTGAGCACATTCCACAATTTCAAAAGTTGAGTCTCGGAGTGGATGGCATACCAGATGATAAATTTCTGGATCCCTTTATTGGAACCTTGAAGGATATCATCCAAAATGAGGTGCACCTCTTGAAACCAGCATCCTTAGAGAAGTTTTTCATGGTGGCAAGGAACGTTGAAAGTAAAAATATGGTGATGGCTACAAAAAGCACCACTTACAACACATTTAGAGATAATATCGTTCCTTCTTCTAACCCACCTCAAAGGTTAACACCCCAACAACTGGATGCAAGAAGAGAAAAATGACTATGCTTCAGTTGTGACAATAAGTACAGTAAAGGACTCAAGTGTGGTGGGAAGAATTATTCTAGATAGATTGTAAAAAGGAGGAAGCAAAATAACAAGAACCATATCAAGCTGAAGAAATAGAAGAGATTACTCCCAAAGAGATTACTTCCACCATATCTTGTCATGCATTGAATGGAATTAGCACTCCCCAAACTCTCAAGATCCAAGGATATATCAATAAGAAAAAGATAACAGTGTTGATTTATTCTAGTAGTACTTGTAATTCCATTCATTGTAAGCTATCCAAATCTCCCAATTGCTTTATATATCCAGCACCAGAGTTTCAAGTAATGATTGTAGATGGAGCAAATATATATTGCTCATAGAAATGACATAATATCAATCTTGCTATGGGGGAATATGTATTGAATAATCCAATTATTTCTATCCCAATGTGTGGTGTTGATGTTTTCTTAAGGGTTCAATGGTTACAATCATTGGGAACCATGGCTTTTAATTTTCAAGAACTTTTCATGAAATTTTCATGGGAAGCAAAAGAATTTGAATTAAGGGGTATCATAGGGAATCCAAGCAAGGTGATAATCTCTAATGGTATGAAAAAATTGTTGAAAAAAGGACATCAAGGTAAAATTTCACAATTATTGTCATGTCCCCTTCCATCAACTCGATGCAAGGGAGGAAACATGACCAACATACCGGGCTTATTGGAAATTTCAGCCCCGTTCATTACTAAGAAATTAATAATAAATAAAAATTTCTGTGTGCAAATACATAATCAATATAAACACAGCGGAAATAAACACAATTGCACACACACAAACAGTAATGCATCAGCTTATTTAACCCAGGCAGATGATGAATCAACATGCAGAGAATTCAGTCTTGTCCTCATGCTATGCATAGACTTCATGTTGATTTCATTAAGACAATCATTTCATTTCATTAACATGGGCAATTATCATTCAGAATTAACACACTGCAAAACACATAATGCATATAATGTAAATCACAGAAAACACTTATCTTGAATATGAAGCTGTCCAAACAACTGGCTATGTGAGAACAACGTTCCATCCAACCATAGATCTCTGTCTAGCCTGTATTCTTTCAGTTGAGAGATCACCCCCAAGCTAGGCTATGTATCCACCAAGGAGGAATTAGATAGGCTCACTCATAGTCATAGTTTCACTCAAACAGTCATGCTAATCCAACACACAGTTGGGTTTATCAAGCATGAAATAGGAAAAGGAGGAGGATGCTAAGCCAGTGAGCTCAACCACAGAGCTACAGACATCTCAAGCTAAATTCAAGCAATCCAATCCTCTATTCAAACATCCACACTTGGATTTCTCACCATTCTATCAACGAATAACATAATCCCGTCACTAGTTTTTTGGGCTATCAAAACTGGGTTTTCCAATGGATTTCGGGGTAGCTAATGCTCCCAAATTCGCTCCAAGGTTCGTACCTATGGATCCCCCATTGGATTTCACTATCAAATACCAATTCTAGGCGTTTATGGCTCTTCAAAACGTGGGTTCTTTCACAGTTACGATTTTTGTTTTTTCTCACTGTTGGGAATTCATTTTTCAGATGAAAATTGATGCTGGGGTCTTCCACACTGTAATGGGAATGAGGAATAAGCAACTCCCCTGATGTAGAGTGACTTGTGGTACAAGAAAACAAATCCCATACTCTACCATACAAATTTTTGGGCTGCCCATGCTCCATTGAAGCTATGGACTGAAATATTCAACTACTTCCTTACAACAGAAATAAATGTCATCAAGGAAAGTCAAATGGGTTATCACAATGACATTTGGAAGCATATGGTTCATCCCCACAACCCCCTCACCACTCCCTAGTGGATACACATGGCCCCTTCTCATTTGTTGCCTGCATAGCCAGTTTTGGTATTTTATTGCATGATGTTTATTTACATTATTTTTACAATGTTCCATGGCTAAATAACACATGGGTAACATAATGTCTAATAGTTTCATTTTTAAATAAAATTCGAGCTTCCACTAGCGGGGACTTGGCCTTGAGCTCCACGCTAGGAAAACATACATCACATGTATACAATATTTACATGAAAAGCTAATATATCCTAAGGGTCAAAATGGGGTATTATAATCACCTCCCCCTTAGAATAACACCGTCCTCGGTGTTCCAAGACTTAGGAATACATATACAATTTACACATCCAAAATTTTCAAAATTTTTCCATATCTGTCATGCGTTCTATCCTTTACTTTGAACTTGCAGGACCAAGTCCCTTGGATTCCACAAACTGCTCCTGTTGGTTCTGACCCTTCAGCTCATCCACAAATATGAAAACTTTATGGCTGCTACCCTCTTGATGTCCCCTTGTTGGGCAGTTGTGTAGACAATGATGTCCTCCACATTTCTAACATTCCATTGGCTGCTTCATCTTTACCTACTCAATTTCCTTTGAGTCTTCATGCCTGGAACGTTTCTTAATGGATCGATTGGATGAATGCCTCATCATTGATCCTATTTCATTTCCCTCACAGATTGCTCTCATAATGTTTTTTACCTCCCTTTGCAAACAAATAGAGTCCTGCAAAACCTTGTGGTTCATCTCATTTTGCTGCTTTTGTAGCTTGAGTAGTTCTCCAAGATTTTCTTGGGTCTTGGAAACTGTTTGAATGAGATTTCTAGCCAAGTCCAATAGCCTTTGGTTTGCTACCATGGTCAAGGTGTACAACTTCCTTTTGCTTTCCTCACAAGCAGCACTTGCTTTGCAACAATTGTAATAAATTAGCTTCACTTTCTCACCTGTGAAATACATCATGGCAATTTCTGTCAGGCCAACCATAATACAAACATTTAAAATCAGTCAATTAATTGCCCAATTGACATGGGTAGTCCATGCTTTATCCATGAGACTTTGACACTTTCCATGCTTGCCCATCATACTCATGAATTCCTTCATGTTCATCTATTCACAAGAAATTAATTAATTCAGCATTCACAATTATTTTAAGCAATTAACACAATCATTTCAAGTCATGACATGCATCAAACAATTTTCTGTTTTTATAAATGCACCAATAAAAAAGAAAAGAGAGAGCAGTAAGAGTTTTATCCTCTTAGTCTTGTTCCATTCTGGAACCCACACCACCACTGTGGTTTTCATACTCCTAGCCTCTTTCACTTCAACGTGAATGCTTGACCTGCCCTTCTTGGCTATGACACTTAGTGTCTATGGTCTATTTCAAACCTCTCAACCATGGAGTCCCTCCACATGGTTTGTCTACAACTCTTGGTTGCTAGGAATCACACAGTTCCACTAGCCCCATCCTTCATTACTGCTCATGCTGAGCTCTTTAGGATGGTTACATGTCCACATGCATCCCTAGTATGCCTTCATAGTCCTTGCTTCCAACAATACCTACACTCAAATATTGAATCAGTTTGCATGTTTAGTTTATTTTCATAGGATTTATTTTTAAACAAGAGTTTAGAAAATCAAAACCAAATCATATACACATGTATATTCATAAGCAAGAAATTACAAGATAACCAAATACTTATCTGCATTGGATGTCTTCACTTTATTCCATAGGGTCCTTCTTTGCTTTACAAGCCTTGGGATCTCCTATGGACTTGGATGTTT
This sequence comes from Larix kaempferi, assembly GCA_027924585.1. Lineage (NCBI taxonomy): Eukaryota > Viridiplantae > Streptophyta > Pinopsida > Pinales > Pinaceae > Larix > Larix kaempferi. The sequence continues at coordinate 6,332,726 of BSBM01000487.1, read as the reverse complement.
GGCCGGTGTGCAGGATGCCCCTCAACATCAAATAATCTTGTATGTTTAGCCAACATGCAGGCTGCTCCACAACATCAAATAGTCTTGTATGTTTGGCTAGCACGCAGGTTACTCCACAACATCAAATAGTCTTGTATGTTTGGCCAGCACGCATGTTGCTCCACAACATCAAATAGTCTTGTATGTTTGGCCACCACGCAGGCTACTCCACAACATCAAATAGTTAATGCTCAACCAGTCACTCTCTCGATTTACCAAGCAATTTATAGTTATTTCAAGGTCTTTGCTTCCTATATTATGCATTTCCAACCAAGAAACAACAGTGTATAAATTTAGTTGTTAGAAGACTCATAATTGAAATCTGTATTATTCCAAATAAGAAATAAATGGAAATGAATACTTATTTGTATTATGCATTTCCTCTCTGGTCCACGGGGTCCTGCTTTTCTTTACAAGCCTTGGGATCCTCTTGCGGACTGGGATGTTTGGACAGCACGCAGACTACTCCAGAACATCAAATAATTAATTTCCAACCAGTACACCTTCACGCCGACTGGATTTACCAAGCATTTGGTGGTGCACAACTAGTCCCATACCTCGTTGGCCCTCTCCATTGCCGAGCCAGCACATCCGTCTGGGTCATCGGCCAATGGAAGGTAGCTGTGCCATCGACCATTATAGGTCAAGGCTCTACTACTCTGGCTTAGGCTTGCATCAGCCTTTCACACGTGTCACAATCCCTCAATGCGCATAACAATTTGTCACCCACACAAGGGTGGTACTCCTTCTCTTGTGCAAACCGGCGGTTCCCTTTAGGAACTCTTTAGGTGACTTCTTGAGTACATTTTCTTCACTTTTCACTTTAATGTGCAACATTAAATTTCATATTTATAAGCTGAAAACACAAAATAGATAAGCAAGCTCATCAGTATTGCTGCTCTAAAATTGTAAACATATTTCATAACATTCGCTATCCAACATTGAAACACCAGGAATGTGTCCATTCCCTTAGGGTGTAGTCAATGTTGACAATCCTGTCATAACCCAACATCGAAAAAGTGTGCACCCCTTTTCTGATATGAGCCATGTAGGCCCTACTCATATTCAAGTAGTCTACCATAATGGAAATAAAATCAAAACATGCTCTACATATTAACTCCAATAATTAGACATGCATGTATGTATATATGTATCAATAAGGGTTTACAGAACACTTATCCATTTCGCAGATGTAATTCCTCTTCATTAATGAGGAATGGGGGTTCCTTCTCTGAGTTGACAGTCCCTGGATTTTCCATTGCAACTCCTTTTGATGTTACATAACCCTCATATGTCTTACTGACATAATATTTACCATTTCACTCATATTGTTTACCAATCATGCAATGTAGGTGGGACATTATCAAAATATCCAATGGCGTTTCACCCAAAACCCATTTCCAAGATATGGGATCCTTCCCATGAAGTTTGGCTTCTGCAGGCCCTTTCTCATGGTCTTACTACAATGTGCCTTCCTGACACACTTATTAAATAGCCAAACAGTCAGCCACATTTAACAATACAATTCAAATCTACTTGTTCCATAACCAATCCATGGCACTAATAATTAAATTTAGTATGAATTTGCAACTCTGTCTACTACAAAAATTGATTTTCTTAGCCATGAGGCTATCCTCATATTGCTTGGCTCTTGTAAGTGGCACCATTCTGTCCATTATGGATTTATGTTTGCTACCATACATGGACATCCACCTACAACATGTCCTCATGACACACTTTTACATAAGCCAAACAGTCATTAGCAATTATTAGCAAAATTTCAAATATGAAAATTTACAAATCTGAGATTTACAATTGTTCTTTCTAACATAACTTAGAGTTATCAACCATGAGATTCCTTCTCATAAGCTCTAATCAAATTTTTTCTTCAAATCTGTTCCCTACAGAAATTAGATTTGCAACCATGATATTATTCTCATAAACTTAAATCAAAATATTTTCAGACTTGTTTCATGCATAAGTTAAATTTCACAACCATGAGAATCTTCTCATAACCTTTGGCTTTTGCACATGGTAGATTCCAGCCTTCATCATGGACTTACCCACATTTCCATGCCTAGAACAATCTACCTGAAATATGAAACTTCAATCAACCAAACACTTTGTAAGTCTCTATGCATATAATATTTTTATTGCAGCCTTTACAACAGTCACTAAAGTGATCTTCAGAATTATAACACTCCATAATTCAAACACTCTCAACTATTAATATTTCAAATGCAATGAAATGTATAGGCTTATGTTATATGCACCCAGAGCACAATAAAATTACAAGACACCATCACACCATCAATGCAATCAACTTAAAGCTTTTAAATGCTCATTAATTCATAGCGATATCATTTATACAACTCTGTCCTTCCAACAGAGCACTCTGGAAGCCTGTCAACCATGACTACCTTCATGCAATTCTTCCCCTGCATTCATAGCAACTCATGAAATGATCTCAGAATTATCATTAATTCATCATTTCATCTATTGCTCAATTGTAATTAAACATATACATATATCACAATCATGCATGCACACAATACATCTCCTTAGGTGTAACTACCCACATTCATGCATATTTACAACATTTACTCAAGTTTTTCATATGCATTCACTCAATGCTTAACTACAAGATTTATAAAATATCTTAATGCACATCCACTCAATGCCACCTTGCATTGTTTCATGATTACTATGTATTCAAGCATATTATGACTTAATCATGACTATCTCATATAACATGCATTACCATAATCAAGACCACCATTTCACACTTGCTTTGGTTATTAAGCTCATAACCAACATACACATGGCACGATATATTTTATATGAGTTCAATCTAAATTTCTAAATAGTCACATGGTATGAGGCCTCTCGCCTTCACTACTCTATGATTACTAAATATGGTTCAAGGGATTCTTACCTAATCCCCTTTTAACACTTATGCAATCATCATAAGCAAACCATTACCTACATGGATCCCATTTACACCTTTGATGTTACCTAATCAGTTGGTCTCTTACAGAGAATTACAGAATCCTTCCACCAATCTCTTGATCATGGATTTGCTGCCCTAGCCTTTTCTTCATAAGATTGTTGGCCATATGCAACAACATCATCAACACATTTAGCCACGCTTCTATTATATTTGGTCCTACAACCAATACCAACACCAATAGTGATTATCAACCACAATATTTTCCATTAGTGGTTCATTGCATATGTAAAACCTTACTACTTTTACCAATATCTAATATCCTATGTGTGCACAAGCATCTGCTCATGCATTGTGCAATGTTTATCAATATGCCAGCCAATGCATTTTCATGCCATCTCTCTAATATCTGGCATTTTCAGCATTCTCATGCCATACGTTTCTACGCATCAAGCTCACAAAATATACATACAGTGGCAAAACAGGGTTAAGGGATTCTCCCTTTCCAATCCTTCATTGCCGCATGGGATTTCTCTTCCACATCATAGCTGGTATGGTTTCATGGCCTCTAGGAAACACACAAGGAATCATTTGATAAGATTTAATCACCAAGCATCAATTCAAGACATATACTCATGCATAATATTCTAACTTGCTACTTTCCAGGCATGCAATCCTAGAAATTGCCCATATTGACAACAATTTTGTCAAAACAGCAACTGACACTTTTCTGCGCTGCATAACTATGAGGTATGATAACCTCATTCAAATTCTGACTATGCACCATTATTCCCTGTTGGACAAGATTTCCAATGCCTTTCCTCATTCTCCATTCCGACATTGGGTGTGGAAATTGCATTACTTCAAAAATGACAACTTTCTCCACAATTTTGCACATATTTACACAGTTGCAAATTATCCTGAACTGCCAACTTCAGCTGCCTGTAGAAGCAAATCCATAAAGACTCAGAATTTTTTTTCTATCGGGCGAAGTTATTCCATATAACAAGGAACACTCAGCAACTCATGGATCTGTGTTCCAATGCTCCATTCATCTTTTATAAAATTCTGGGTTTGACTACTTTCCACTTTTCACACTTTTCCAAAATTTCAAATTTTGGGCCAAAATGGTTATTTCCCAAACGGTGCATTTCTGGGAAATTTTTGTCTAACAGGATATGTCTGTTTTCATGAAAATAAGAAATGTTGAGTTCAGTAAATTTCTTGAATACCAATTACAGGGTCACTTTCAACCACTACAAGCTTTTCAAATTTCCAACAACATGGCCCGAAATAGTGCTTTTTGGCCTTCACACTCACCCCGACTCCACATCCTTTGGATTTTGGCTCCAAAAATCCAAACGTAACACCGTGCCTATTCCATGACTGCTCCATATCATTTTTGGCTCAATCCAACCTTCTGTCAAGCGTCGGAACACTGATTTGTAAAAGCCATTAATCCCAACTTTATGCCAAATTGGAGCGTAATGAGCTCGGGATCTTCACTGGTTCATTCATGGCCTTCATCAATGGTCTCTGAATTCCATTGACCTCATCCAATTATGACCTTGCATGCTCCCGCAATCCAAAAATCACACAAACCGCAACCTGAAATCCGAAATGCGGGATCGGGAGGCCAAGCCGCGGTCTTGAAAATGTGACCATCCCACAACCCACAACTTGCAACCCAAAATGTGGGATTGGGAAGCCAAGTCGCGGTCACGAAAATGTGACCATCCCACAACCCACAACCCAAAACCCGAAATGTGGGATCGGGAAGCTAAGTCGCGGTCACGGAAATGTGACCATCCCGCAACCCGCAACCTGCAATGTAATATCCCAACTTTTTGACTAACTATGTTATGATGTTATATTGGGTCACGGCCCCAGTATAGGTGATTTATTATGTTTGACATAGCATTGGTATGTTTTGATTTATTCCTTCACGAGTTGATGTATTGGGCATATGCCTTGATTTGTTTCACTGTTGAATATATGCGGGGCCGGAAAGACCGAATGAATAAACTATGTTGTATATTGAGAATTGGTTACAAATTATGATATACTGAGATTATCTCTTTTTGTTACATTATAATGTGCAGAGCATGACTTATATGGTTGATTATTTGGTGTGTTGAGCATGGACTCAGAAACACACGAATGACCTATATACTGGGCCTAAGCCCCAATGTATTTAGATGATTCTATTTTTGTACAGGGCCTAAGCCCCGATGTACGTTGAGTGTTGGGCATGAGCCGTGGAGCACTCCAAGCTTGAAAGAAATGATTACCGGATCCGAGGCCACTTAAATATCCTAGATGTTCCTCACAACCACATTCTAGCTCTAGTGTTGAGCAGAGGCTCTGGAATTGCACTAGCGTAATGCCCATGTGAGAGTATTGAGTTAAAAGGCTCCGAAGAGCACTCAGGGTTACTAAATCTCAAGTGTTGAGTTGAGAGGACTCTGAATAGCACTTACGTGTCATATCACAACTATTTTTGACTCGATTAAATAAATCTTATTATCATCATCTACTACGGGAACTACCATTTTAAAATGAGTGAATCTGACATGCAAAGGGAGAGACTAGAGGTGCCTTACCAGCTTACCAAAACCGTCCAAAGAAGTGGACCCTTCCTTAAAAAGAATTAAAAGAAGCATCATGTGAAACAATGCTTAAGGACCATAAAGCTAAGTATTATTATGTAGGAGTTTCAATATATAATATGGTTACTTATTACATGTATACCTATACATAATTGGGCTGTCACTTATTAAATTATTAGTATTAATATTTAGGTAAAGTTGTAATGTTCATATTATTATTATTATGCCAAAATTAAATATCAAAACACTTTAATCAAACAAAGTGACAGCTTCTAGTTCCATAATAACTAGCAGTTAAGTAAACAAATATTATTATTTTTATAATTTAAATTGTTTTAAAGAAACCAGTAAACTCCAACAGTCCTATTTAATGTTTTTCCTACTTAAGGAGGACGGACCCCAAAGTTGGGGGATCTTCGTCTTTTTCTTTTGGTATTATTAAGTCAAGGAGAACTCTCTATTGAAGGAAGTGAACTCTGCCCATAGATTTTGAGATCTGCACCAACTACACACCTAGGGCCTCTACTTCTCAGTTTGCATGTCTGAACCAGCTCGGGGGGATTCATACGGAACCGGGAACGATTGTAGAATCATGGTTGGGAGGAACGTGGTAGTCCCAAAGTCATCCAATCCAAGATCAATTATCAGGTCAACTAAGAGTCAGTAGTTTCCCTAACTAGTTGGCTGAGTGTGCAGGTCAGTATCAACAAAAAAAAGTTACTAGGATCAGCAGGTCATCATCAGCAGAACAAGCTACAGAGATCAATAGGTATGATTAATTATAAAAACCTCCTACGTTTTATATTCCTGTTATAAATGAAATGTTAAAATAACAATGTTCTTATTATCAATTTTAAAATCAAGTTTTCCAGAAATTGAATGGCATTCCCAACAGGACTAGCTAGCTAGTCTTTGCTATTCATTTATACTGCTTAGATTGTTAGATTAGGCAAATTGTTGATTCGAATGCAGAAAAATATTTATAGTATTTTATTTCCCTTATGGTAGTATTTTATTTCACTTATCTAAACCTTGTTTTAGATCATCAACAAAATCGTCTAGCTACAAAAATCAAATCCATAACAGAACTCATTGAACAACATGTAAACCATTCAAATTCCTATAACCACATCAAAAGAAACGCAGACATCATTGTTTATTATAAATATTCTCTCTATATATTCCAATTTTGTATCCAATATTGTTTTATTGCACATCTCTCTGCCCGATCTATCCTTTTCTTCTCAAAGCATACATACCACATATTAAAACAAAGACACCAAACATGACAGAGATCGTATATGGAGAGTTTCTCTATTTACATTTTAACCTATTGCATCAATAACCCTACGCTAATCAATTAGACAGACCCGAGACCTTTCTATTTCTTTTCAACATACAAAACCTATGATAGTCATCTACAGGAAATCATTCGAGTTTCACTTCAAATCAACCAGAAGATGCAGGAATGAGTTATTCTTCTAGGATCAGAGTCTCATAAAACATCAAATGTAGAGACCAATCACAAGTTTAGGCAAAACGCCTTTCGTAGGATAGTCACGAAAATGCCCGTCGAAAGCTTAGGTTCAGGATCAAATCCTGTGGCCTTCTAAAAGCCAGGTTATATAAGTACTTCCTACAGGATACAACCTCTAAATAAAACAAACACTGAGTATATCCTTGGAACCGTATCTACGTAAGTACCCATTTTATCCACGCGACCAACAAGTTAACAAGGTCATCTCATTTACTTATCCAACAAATGGAAAATACAAATGGAATCAATACACAAACCATAGCTACATTTACAAGCTGAAGGCACCAACGACCTTCTATCATGTCTACATTTTCGATACAGTAGTTTACAAAATACCAAGGAACCCCATAACAATAGAACTCTTAAGTTTCAACTTGGATGCTTGAACACACACAGGAAAAGTAGAAATGTACCATTTGAAATCATAGTAACTGTACATAAGTCATATCCAAGGAAAGAGCATTTCATTTGCTTACGAGAGTTCACAGAATCGTAAGACCCAGATGCTACATAGTTCTTTTTATTACAGTCCAAGTATCATTTTTAGCTATTAAGTTACATTGAAACCCCACATTGTCTAGTCTAGCCAGTAGACGACTATTTAGACCTCCCCAAAGTGAATCAATAAGCTAATGGCTTACGGGGGTCTCATTCAACAAAAAACCAGGCCAAATGCACACATACAACCCTAGAGATATAGGAGATAGGGCACAAATGGGTAAGCAAGACTTACCATTTACCCTAGCCACATCTATGGAAATTCAAATCTTCGCAGCTCCCATCCAAAACAATTATCCCTGTCATGAGCAACATACAATACCAGTTAAGTTCAACCCTGTATTCGCAAATCACAAAAGAGGGAAAAATGTCATTTGGGATTAGAGATTTTATCCCATACCTGTAACAAGCAAGACCGCTTTACGCCATAGTTGAATTCATTTAATTGCCAAGTATGCTGACCACGAGCAAAAATCGGGTCAGAATACCACACCGCCACCATACAATGAAGTGCAGACCGAAACAAATGAAGAGCAAGTCGAATACAAAAAGAGCTGATAGAAAAACCCAATACACTATCCAAACCCTCATGGACAGGCTGTCCTCCATAATCATTAAAAGCACATTAAAGAGTATACCAGTCTCTCTTTAGTGGAGATTCAATCTTTTGGAAAAGTCTATAGTGAAGTCGTGAATCCACTCTTACCTTGAAATACAAAAGGGGCTCAATTCGGATACAAGGTCTATAGTGAGACTACAACCCATTCCAACACTTCGTTTAAATGTATAGAAATCTTTCAAGTGCACATCACGTTGGGAAGACATTACATGAGGACTACTATGGTAATGGGATAACCAATTTCCATCAACTTATCGTGCACCTCAGTGGTTTAAGATCATTAGTAAAATAAGAATCACACCTTTAGAAGTAGCACTTGCCGATTGGACATACCTGCAACCACAGGAGTATAGAATGGCATTCGCATTATGCTAAGTAAGTCCAGCAACCCTTACAACTGCCCATACCTCCCGGCAACCCTGTCGAGGTATGTATTTACCTGTCCAGGAGTATTATAGAATCCCCATTGTGAAAAACATACCGTCGTCAAAGTAGCTCATCACCTGAAGGTGTCATTAGACATTTCTAATTAAAATCCCATGATTCTTCAAACAGTAAGCAGTGATATATTCTACCTTTGAACCCATTTGCAACCACAATGAAAGCATGATCTTATTTTATTTCCACACCGCTTCCACATATTCTAAACTTGTACCTAGAAGAGGCTATGAAAAACAAAAAGGCTTAGACTTACAGTGCAGCATACAAGTATGGTTGTTTCTAACATGATTACATTTAATGTATGCCTTTTTCTATTATAAACTAACAACTATTGCGGACAGGAAAAATTTTAAATTTTTTTGTTATTTTTGGGACATTACACGCAACCCGAAACCTAAAATGTGAGATTGGGAAGCCAAGTCGCGGTCACGGAACTGTGACCATCCCGCAACCCGAAATCCAAAAATTGCGGGTTCGGATTTCGGAAATCCAATACGCATTTTTTAAAAAATTGCATTCCTGAAACCCAAACCCGAAACCGAAATTGCGGGTTCGAGATTTCGGAAATCCAATACGTAATTTTTGGAAAATTGTGTTTCCGAAACCCGAAACCTAAAACCTTGGAACGCCTTCGGCCCTGCAACTTGCAACTTCCGGGATTCATAACTCCTTCATCCCTTAACCAAATGAGCCAATTCTGGTACAGTTGGAAAGCTATTGAAGAGCTCTCTTCAGTGGTGTGATCATATGCCATATTTGATAACTCTAAATCTTCCATTTTCCCACATCAAAACGACACCCCAAACTTCTCCAATACCACATTAAAACATTATGTTACTTGCCTGTAACTCACAGTTTGGCCCATGCAGCCTCAGTGCTACAAACTCGGCTCTGATACCACTCTGTCACGTCCCCTTCCATAAACCCGATGCAAGGGAGGAAACATGACCAACATACTGGGCTTATTAGCAATCTTAGTCCCGTTCATTACTAAGAAATTCATAATAAATAAAAAATTATGTGTGCAAATACATAATCAATATAAACATAGTGGAAATAAAGACAATTGCACACACACAAATAGTAATGCATCAGCATATTTGACCCAAGCATATGATGAATCAACATGCAGAGAATTCAGTCTTGTCCTCATGCTATGCACAGACTTCATGTCGATTTCATTAAGACAATCATTTCATTTCATTAACATGGGCAATTATCATTCAGAATTAACACACTGCAAAACACATAATGCATATAATGTAAATCACAGAAAACACTTATCTGAATATGAAGCTGTCCAAACAACTGGCTATGTGAGAGCAACATTCCACCCAACCATAGATCTTTTTCTAGCCTATATTCTTTCAGCTGAGAGATCACCCCTAAGCTGGGTTGTGTATCCACTAAGGAGGAACTAGATGGGCTCACTCACAGTCATAGTTTCACTCAAACAGTCATGCTAATCCAACACACAGTTGGGTTTATCAACCATGAAATAGGAAAAGGAGGAGGATGCTAATCCAGTGAGCTCAACCACAGAGCTACAGACATCTCAAGCTAAATTCAAGCAATCGAATCCTCTATTCAAACATCCACACTTGGATTTCTCACCATTCTATCAACGAATAACTCAATCCCGTCACTGGTTTTCTGGGATATCAAAATTGGGTTTTCCAATAGATTTTTAGGTAGCTAATGCTCCCAAATTCACCCCAACGTTCATACCTATGGATCCCCCATTGGATTTCACTATCAAATACCAATTCTGGGTGTTTATGGCTCTTCAAAATGTGGGTTCTTTCACAGTTGCGATTTCTGGTTTTTCTCACTGCTGGGAATTCGTTTTCGGATGAAAAATGATGCTGAGGTCTTCCACACTAGAATGGGAATGAGGAAGAAGCAACTCCCCTAAGGTAGAGTTACTTGTGGTACAAGAAAACAGAGCCCATACTTTGCCATACGAATTTCTGGGCTGCCCATGCTCCATTGAAGCCATGGACTGAAATATTCAACTACTTCCTTACAACAGAAATAAATGTCATCAAGGAAAGTCAAATCGATTCAAACAATAACATTTGGAAGCATATGGTTCATCCCCACAGCCCCGTCACCACTCCCTAGTGGATACACATGGCCCCTTCTCATTTATTGCCTCCATAGCCAGTTTTCGTATTTTATTGCATGATGTTTATTTACATCATTTTTACAATGTTCGATGGCTAAATAGCACATGGGTAACATAATGTCTAATACTTTCCTTTTTAAATAAAATTCGAGCTTCCACTAGTGGGGCCTTGGGCTTGAGCTCCACGTTAGGAAAACATACATCACATGTATACAATATTTACATTAAAAGCTAATATATCCTAAGGGTCAAAATGAGGTATTACAATTATGATCTCTAGATGTTCAAGCATCTAAGCCTCCTATTCATGTGGATCTCCAAAGGGTCATTGATAAGCACTCCAACATATAATATGAATATATTCGAAAAGGTCATCCACTTACTTGATATTTTGATGATGTTATTCTCTTAATTATGTCATGTATTTGTCCTAATATCAGACGTTACAGATACCCCTATGGCCAGAAGAGTGAAATTGAGCATATGGTTACAGAAATGTTAGAGGTTAGCATAGTTAGGCCTAGCCAATGTTCTTAATCTGCACCAGTGGTAATGGTACACAAGAAGGAGGGCTCATGGCATATGTGTCCATATTATAGGGATCTCAACAAGATCACCATTAAAGATAAGTTTCCCATTCATTTCATTGAAAAATTGTTAGACATGAACTACACAGAGCAACTTACTTGACAAAGTTGGATTATCATTTAGGGTATCATCTTATTAGAATGAATGAAGAAGAAATCCCTACAACATCATTTAGAACTCATGAAGGTCAATATGAATTTTTGGTCATGCCTTTTGTCCTTACAAATCACCTTCCACATTTCAAGGTTTGATGAATTCCATTTTAAAGCCCTTCCTTAAAAAAATTGTGTTAGTATTTTTTTATGATATACCAATCTATAGAAAGTCTCGAGAAGAGCATGTTAGACTTGTTGACAGGGTGCTACAACTACTAAAGGAGCAACACCTGTCTCCAAATCCTTCCAAATGTTTCTTTGGGGTGAAGAAGGTAGAGTATTTCGGTCATATTGTTTCTCATGAAGGTGTCAAGGTAGACCCTAACAAAATTAAAGCCATGATGGACTGCTCAATTCGCAAAAACATGAAGAATATTAGAGGAATCTTCTTGGGTTTGATAGGGTACTATTACAAGTTTGATCGAAACTATGGAAGAATAGTAGCACCTTTAACAACATTATTGAAGAAGGAAGTATTTTCTTGGACTCCAGATGCAACTCAAGCTTTTGAAGAACTTAAAGAGTAAATGTCCAAAACTCCTGTTTTGACCACACCATACTTGACAAAAACCTTCAAATTGTTGAATGTGATGCCTTAGGAAATGGAATCGGTGTTGTTCTAATGCAAGAAGGATGAACCCTTACTTTTGAAAGTGTGTTGAAAGTCGACCAATCAAGGGAAATAACTTATAAAGCCCCATTTATGAGAAGGAAATGATGGCCCTACTACATGCACTTAAGACATATTGTCCTTAACTAATAGGTAGGCACGTCAAAGTCAAAACAGATCATGATCATCTTAAATACTTCATGGGATAGAGACTATCTTCAAAACAAAAACAAAAATGGGAAAACCAAGATGTCGGGATATGACTTTGAAATCATATATAAAAAATGGAAACAAAATGTGGTGGAAGATGTACTCTCCATAAAATATTAGGATGTTGAGGCATTAATTTTTCTGATTTCGATTATACAACCTAATTTGTATATGATGAAATTTCTTCTTGAGGCAATATACATGGTTTGAGGTGAATTTGTTTATTATGTATATTTTGGTACTAATTAGTAGCTATGGAGGTTTCCTTGTACCCTTTTATTATGTTAGTAATAATCTGTTTTGAAGGATAAATTATCTGTGTGTGTGTAATTGTTTTACAGTTATACTATTTACTTTCCATAAATTTTTGTGATTGTTGCTATGTGAAGAAGTTAAATTTTCACAATTGAATAGAATACTTGTTTAGTTTATAATATAAGGACAATAATCACCCATCGTTTGAATTTTTTTTTTGTTAGTAAGTACCAATGGGGTTTTGAACTTGTGACCTTCCATTTCCAATTTCTCAACTCAATTTCTCATTGCCAATTTCTCTACCCCCAGTGGGCCCCATGGTTTAAAATTTTCACAAGAAGTACATTTGTAATTTTTAAGTACACATTGAAAATTGCTAGAATATTAGAAGAGATAGAACCTAATAACATATATGTGGAAAATAGATAGTGACCCAAACCTCATTTATTATTAATAAATTATTTATATTTAGTATAGAGTAACATGCATGATACATGTTATTACATTATATGCTATTTATAACAAAGGATATTCACTGGAATTATCATCTTCTCTGATGCATTAGATATATTGTAAAAGGGGGTTTACCCATAGAAGAGTTTTCTTATTTAGTGACTATTTATCATTATAAATACATGCAATCTCTTATTATTTATATTTATATTCTATTTGGGTTGCTTGGTACATAAAATTCAGTGTTGAAACATTGATCATTCATTGGGTTCATCAAAATGAATCATCTTGCAATTTTTGGTATAATGTCTTTCTATGGAATTTTTAGACAATGAAGGTTTCAATATATTTATAAAACATAATGACATATTAGTGGTAAAAAATTTAGATTCTACTTAGAACTATACTTTTCAACTTATAGACTATGAATTTTAGAGTGTTTTTGCAAGTCTTGAAACTAGTCTCCAATAGGTGTTCTTAGTAAAATAGTAATATATGATTCTACAAAGATCCAAAATGACTGAAACTAGTTCAATTGCATAAAGTACAGGTGATAGTATCCCAGTCGAAAAAATAGAGCCAGATTAGGTTAGAATTGTGGTAATATGTGCAAGTTATCTCTCTGAAAAGGGATATAATCAACAAGTTTTGAGAAATATATCACAAATTTTACTTGGAATATCTTAATAAGGTTGAACTTGCATAAGTTTCATTGGAATATCTATTTAAGCTTATTAAAAAAGGTGATGTAGACATAAAATAGAGGATATCTCTAGTAAATATTATTAAATACATATGCTCCATAAAACCCTCTTAATTAAATATTTCGAAAGTGGATACTTTAAGGAACCCATCCATGATTATATCCAATATTAGATTTAAATCATCCTAAGATATGCTTAGTCGTTGAGGTTTTTTTTACTTGAATGCTATCTTTATTTTCAAGACTTGGTTGAGTTGCATTATCACTCTTAAGGAAACTCTCATCTAGGGTATTTATGAGCATAAGTTTCATTAATATATAATTGTGATATCATTGTAGGGACACTAACATATTTCTTGAAAAAAAAGTACAGAATGAAGAGGATATGATAGGATTCTCACACTTAAAGGATGTTATGAACTCTATAGTAAATTTTGGTAAAATACTCATAATCAAATGTAATGAGTTCAGAGAAGGATTTGGATTTGTGTTGATAGAAGAGGGAAGACCATTGGGTTTTAAAAGTACATAACTCAAGGGAAAAAAACTTTGTGAATACTAGTTATTGAAAATAAATCTTATCAGTATTTCATGCAGTCTAGAAGTGATAGCATTATCTCAATGGGGAGAATCTTAAAGTAATAAAAAACCGTGACCATCTATAATAATTTTTGGATAAAAATGTTATATTTTTGGGTTACGCCCAAAATATTTACACCATGTTTTGGGGTGCTGCAAGATATTTGAGGCACATGGTGTATATTCAACCCTTTGATGGTTTGAAATGGATTGTAGAATAAGATATTTTCCATGGGGGATATGCACACTTAATACAACATGTTCATTGTATGCTTGACATCAATTAATTGTTTTCTCACTGTCCTCCCCTTGGGCATTAGACATGTATTGCTTGGTTGGTGGATGCACCTCATGACGATTGCATGCAAGATTCACTTGGTGGGAGAATAAACTACAAGTGATGTGGATTTATTAGGATTCATGTAGGAGAGATTAAATACTAATATGGAATGTCTCACCTTGGGTTCCTATTTGGAGGATTGGAAATAGCTTTGTGATTCCTAACGATTCCAAAAAAATCTTGCAAGGATTGGTCAAGTTAGTGGAGTAATTTTATTTAGAGGATAGTTGGAGTATGTGGAGCCTTAGAATCAAGTGGTGTGGACTTGTGTTATGTATATACATCACATTGTATTCCTTATTATGCACATGAAAACATCATTGGATCATGATAGTTGTACTCTAGAATTGATTTCTCATTTGTGTGACCTGCAAGGCCTCATGTAGGTTGCTTGTAAGGGATTGTCCCCACATATTATTATTAGAATCCATTACATATCATATAAATAGAGTAATGAGATATTTTTTTTCTTATTCCTTTAGAACAACGTGCATAAAACAATCTTCTAGATACCCACAAAATAATCTAATCGATGAGACCATCCACATCCAAGAGATCCATGGTCCATGTTTAGTCACACTATGAGAAATAATAGGGAGATAATGGTGGAGTTTTTGGCTTCCAATTATTAATATCTAATTACATGGATAAAATTTGTACATCATGATTTTGCATCAAGGAAAATGAGCAATTCAAAACACAAAGATAAAAAAACAAATATCTAAGATTTCTTCACAATGGAGAGACTAACAGATCATGGTTTATCAACCTACATGAAGTGATCAAAACTTAACATAGATATCCTTACTACAGATCACCAAATTATATTAGGTAGATTAGATCAACAAATCTAGATTAATCATCCAAATTGAACCAATCAAGGCATAATCAAAGGGGATTTACAATGGATATCCAAAATATGGTCGGGTGGATCAATAAATCTTGAATATTCACACAAAATGATATGATGAGGGGCATTCTTTGGAATTGTCTACATTATAACGTTGGGGTGAGATCGATGGATGATGATCATTCACACGTAATGAAGTGATAGAGACATGAAACATGGGGTATCACTATGAATGAACCAAATCACATTGGGTTTATTAGATTAGTAAATCCTATCCATTCATAAAAAATGATGTGATCAAACCACAACATGAGGAGTGATTGCATCAATGAACCACATCTAATAATACCTCATAAGTAACGACAATAATTTTCTCACCTTACTCTATTTTAAAGATGGATATTCGGCATGTTGTTTTCCATATTAGATGCACGGGATCTTCACTCAGTGAAAGTATGCATTATCACCTTCATTCATGGTATATTAAATAATACCCCTAATTTCACTAGATATTGATAAATACCTACCAAAATCCTTTTGTTGAGACCCCCTCCAAATACATATTTCAAATTAAAAATACACTTTTTAAATAAGATATTCCCTATTTTAACTAGATACTCATTTTTATCCCTGCCAATGCTTATAAACCCACCATACCCTACTCCCCGCCCACTAATACCTACAATATATTTACGTTATTTTTCACAATTTTAAAACCTCCCTTTATGAATGAATAGGATAATATATTAGTCAACAAGGTGAATCCCCTGTGATTAGATGGGACCTTAGGGATCTTGATAACCAATGACATGAACCTACATGTGTGGCCTATCAACCTTAACCCTAGATATACAATAGTAACTTGCAACATGTACTTTATAAATCAGGCAAAAAATCATCGACACCACCATATGACAACCATGATTGACACTTATGCGCAAAGATTCATGGTATTGGAGAAATATTTCCCCGTCTATTAAATAACATAGAATGAATTCCACATCTCCATTTATAATTACTTAAAATATTTGAACCATTGAAGAGACTCCTTCAAGCCGATACAACCTTTAGAGTTTCTCAAATAAATATCAACAAGCCACAATGTCACTCCTATAACCTCCACAATGTCTTTCCCCAAATAAATTACTAGGTTAGTCATTATTGAGGCATCAAACTTAGTCCATTTCCTATGAATATTACCAAAAGTATATGTACATTAGTTCTTCCATTTATCTAATACAAATAAGACTCTCTATATCACTTTTATCCTTTCTAATCATGCCAAGATCCTCTAGAGCCACTTATGGGATGTCTTCTTTCCGCTCTACTAGTTCCATGTCCAATACTAGTGCCTTTGTTTCGGAGTACATAATAAAAATGGCTAAGGTGGATGAAATTCATTTCTTGAAAGCTAAGAAGAAATATAGGATAAAATTTTTGGTAGCCATTGGAGGTTATGTTGTCAATGATGTTATTGATGTTTTGAAGTATATTCATCTCCTATTCTACCCTAGAGATATTATCCATACCTATTATTGCATGTTGAGAAGGAGACGATGCAATGAATCCATAGGATCATGAGTCCAAGCCTAAAATTGCGACACTATCCAACAAGGTGACATACGAGGAAGTGGAGAGCATTTTAAGGGATGAGTTTGATCTCTCAATGGTTATAGCTCAAGTATTTCCATCTCTTTGTCCCAAATACCCTAATTTGAAACCCAATTACAATTTATATAGGCTTCTAAGAGCCATAGTTTCCAAAGAAGACATGAAGTTTATGGATCCTTTAGAACCAAGAAGAGATGAAATCTATTAAGATAATTTAGGTAGACGTAAGGGAGGGACTTATGGAAAATTTGGTTATTTTTGTGGATATGGGATGCCCCATATAAGGGAAATCCTCAAGATGAATAATTTTTTAGGATACATGATGACATCCATGAAAATGATGATGATGATGAAGGTGAGGGTTGGATGAGGGAAAAAACAAGGGAGAATCTATGTTTGAAAGATTTATTAGAAAAGGAATAACAAGGAATTATCATGCCTATACAATATCATGTATCCTCCTAGAAAAATGTTTATTTCCTTATCCAAAGGCCTTCCCCATAATGCAAGCCATGGGATTTTAAATACAATGAGGGATACGGAAAGAGGGACAATGAATAAAGGAACAAATCAAATTAGTTGAAAGGTGAAAGGTTCTAGGTTTGGGGGTATATCCAAGTACACCCTTGGTAAAAAAAAGGAATTCTCTTAACCATTACTCCCCTCACCCACATTTATCAACAATTCCGGACATCAATTTATGACATGCCTCCAAAATACTAGGCCCCATCTAGAAACTCACAACTAAAGAAAGATGTCACCCCTAGTTTCAAACTTGGAACCTCAATTATTACAAAAAATGGGGAAGAATATATATAAGGATAGTAGGTAGAGGAAAGGGGCAAGATTATAATAAATACAATTCATGAGGAGGACGCACCAGTAGAACAAGAGGAGATAATGTAACATCTCCACGTTCGCTGGGTTAGGATAAAAAAAATAACTATTACCATAGTTAATGCATGTAAGAATATTCCAACTTTACAAATCTCCATAACTTCTAATGGATGAAGTCCCAAAAATCTGTGAACCTTACTTTAATAAAACAATAATTAGTGTCCATAAAAAGATATTCATCTTTGCATAAACTTTAGAAATTTTCCTTATGTTAAGATTCTTATTCAACATAATGCCTCCTATTATCTTCTCTAGTCCACCCCCTTCTATCTTACTTGAGACAACATTATGAGATGGACATATTACATTTATAACGAGGTATAGCAATAATAATCTACCTCAAGCCATAAGATAATTATGGGTGTCAATCAATTCTTTCTTATTAAGCTCTTATCCAATTGGTAATACTTATACAACGCACATACATGAACCAATACAACAACATTATTTTCATGTCCAATAATAACAATACATTTGAATATGCATATGCGTAACAACTACATTTACATGGCCATTGATATTTAGCATCTTCACAATACACTTCATAGTTTTCAAATTAGTTTCCTTAATAATACTAATAGAACAAACACATCAAGTACCAACAAGAAAGAGACTCAAATAGATGGTTCACCCACTCTGGGCTACGTCCACAAGAATAGTCGCATCATATATTAATTTCCCAATTCAAGGGTTACATTCCGCAACAAAATGTTGCCCTACTTTCGTTCCTTTTTCTCATGTCTCATTTCGATACTAACAATCTATAATTTCAACAAGTAATAACTTAACTGAGTTCTTACATGACGACATACATCTAACATATAAACAACCGAGGTCATACCCTGCTGTACAAATGTAAAAACAGAGATATTCGTTTGCTAAGGTTTATCTTTGGTTACTATACATATATAAATATATATATAAAAAAATACTGTCATTCAAACTAACCTATAAGCACTAGCAATTAAACCTTCTAGACATAACTCTTGCGTTCAAACTAGACAGGACTCCACATCCAAACTAAAAAGGGTTCAAAACCTGCAGCATATAACAATTAGTAGACTCACGGATTTGATTGATTTCAAATGTAATAAAACCAATGCAATTACCCAACGTACAAATCGAGTATGAACTCTATCGATTATTAGCCTCTGTGTGGCTCTCTCAAATCAACACTGAAGTGCAAGGCTGAGTTACCACAAAAGTTGGAACTTCAGAAAGAAAATGGAGCCAAACCGGTTTTAAGCTTAGGCACTCTAGTCTGAGGTAGAAAGCCATACGAAGTTGGCAGCTGTCTAGAAGTAATCATTTACAAGAAGGGATCTATAAGTTCAAGGGGCAGATAATAAAAAGCTTATCACAACCGGTAATGAAACGATTAACATAACCGTGATTTCATACAACGTTCCTTCCTTTGATAGATAGCTAACAGAGATTTGTAAATAGAAAGAACTTACTCACTCTGATTAAGATAAATAAATGAACCGTGATTGTACTTTTACTCGCGGTCCATAACTGGAATAAAACTTATCATTTAGACAGCAATCCGAGCATGAAACGCTGGCAGAAATCGAAATAAGATTAAGACAAGGCGTATGTAGTCATTTCAAAATAAAAAGAACAATTTAGATCACCCAGACTTGTGAAATGGATTTATGATAATCAATCTAAACAACAAAAACAAGCATAATACAATATCATAGGGTACATATAAATATATCACCATAAATATGATTACTGGACAACCTAACGACCTCAGTCCACGCGGTGATCTCGCCAACGGAGTGCTACTGGATTGTATAGAAATCAAGAATTAACTATGCAGGAGTATTTAAAGGAAAGTACCTTGATCTATGTTGCACCTAGAGACATTCTCTAAACATGCGCCGAAACTGATCGTGGAGATCAAGCTTTTAACTAAACATAAGTCATTAAAGGAAAAATACGATCTCTATTGTGCACATGGATTCGTTATACTCCTTTCTGAAACCCGGTTTTAGTTTAGAGACAGAGGCATATGATATCAATCTCCACAGTGAGATCCGTTTACCGTACTAGGATACAGCCGATCATACCCAGATCAACATTGATCTAGTAGTAATAATGGAAGCGAATACCCTAAATCTCTACACCCTACAGAGGTCTATTTACCGGATATCAAGTGATCTAACTATATATATGAATGTATATAAATATATATATAACAGAGATTTTGTACCAACGTTCTCAGCAAAGATCCAAGCGATCTTAATACTTAATAGAGGTTTTGCGAATAGATCGTTTTTGTGGAGAACAAGGTTGAGCATATAACGTTTCAACAGAGCTCCAATACGATTTGCAGTACAGGGATTTTGCGCCAAGCTTACTTCAGTGATAAACAGGGTTTAACAACAAATACTTGTAGTATAGACCATTGCGATCTTACAACACTTGTAACCAGATTTAACTAATGCTCTACAAATATTAAACAGGTTTTCCTTATAGAGATTCCAACTAGACAAACAAACAACAGAGCTCTTACCAGATCTCATGCGGATCGCCTCAATGTTTCATAGAGATTGAATAAACCAATATCTAACCTTTACCAGAGGTCTTGCTATTCACAGGCTACCCTCCTAACGTCTCCTTGATCTCCATTGAGTAGCTGCGATCACACTACCAGTCAAAATCCCCATTGTCTTTCTGTATCCAGTCTAGATATTTCCACCGAAAAGATGTGGCAGATCTCTCCCCTCCAGCTACCCCCAAGAGGTGAATGAAATAACTAGAAAAATATCCCAACCGATTTTCCAATCGGGTTACACTTGTCATCTCAAGTCAAAACCGCGACAATTGGCAACACAAATCTCATCAGGAGACAAATGGCAGTTTAAGGAAAAGTTAGGTGTTCTCTTCCACCTTGGAGACATCGCCCGAGGAGATCTCCAAGTCGTTCCTAGAGAGGCGTAAGAGTGTTTCTACCACAACTCAAGTTCGAAAAATCATTTAGATAGTTCATAACTGCTAGTATAAGGAAGTTACCCTTTTAAATAAGTCCAAGGTTCATACCACTCATCGTGGTCCTTTTATTATATAATTTATAATACTTGTGTAATTATAAAGGTGCTTTACTATGATCGATAAACATCTCATATATAAAAATTATCTCATATATACATATATGTATGTATATCATGTCATATATATATATATATATATATATATATAAAGTAGTTATTAAAATGTTGACATCTTGTGTCTTTATAATCATATATAATTATTTCATATATATGTATGACATGGAAATATTTTAGAATGATCTATTTCTTTTCCATTATAAGGTGATTATAATATCTAAAATATGATTCTCTTGGCTTGCCCCTATTTTAGATCTTTAAAGATGACACTCTGGCATTTCATGTCGAGTTACGATAATTATAATCTTTACTATATTGGATTACCCTTATTAGGCCTATCATGATTGAGCAGTACGCTTTAGTAGTTGAGTTAGATGCAAAGTGATCCTACTAGGACAGACTTCTACTTAACATCATCATATCTAAATAGGATACGTAATACTATGGTCATCGACTCATGGATTCTTAGTCATTCACCTTTCCCTTAGAGGACCTAGTCACCTTTCGTTTTAAATGCGTCATCATCTAAGTTACCAAGTTTACTGGTGGAGCCTTGGCCTTGAGCTCTTCACCAGGAAACATGTACAATATTCAATTACATTTACAGAAATATTAGATCATAAAGGAGGGATATTACATCCTTTCCCCCTTAAGAGTAACACCGTCCTCGGTGTTCGACAGTTTGCCCCTCATTCTTGTAACAACCTTTGCTCGTTTTTGTCATCTCGGTTATGATCATTTTTAAACATTCACGATTTTCTCGCAAGTTGTTATTGATCGCAACCTGCATTTTTATGCCACAAAACAGGCTCTCCAAAAAAATTGTTTAGTAAACATATCTTGAGTTCATAATTCAACTAAGAACATAAGTCCTTTCTGCAATTCAACATTTGCAAATCATGACATATCTTCTAGCCCTTTTATCAACATAAGAAGACATAATACATCTTTCAAAGAATTTCATAAGTAATCTTTTTAAAGTTCCTCATTCATCCTCGCCCTTGAGGAAATTTTCCTACTCAAGTATATACAACAATCTAGTTACTTGGCACATTGTTAATATGTGTTTCATTTTTTTACAACATGAAGATGAAAACTTTCAATCAACACTTTCGTTTGATCATCGAACCTCTCCTTGAGTTCTTGGCCTTCAGCAACCCTCTGCTGAAACACAGATCCCAAGATCTGTCACCAATTTACGTGTGGACTTACAGGCTATATTATGAGGTTACTCTCCCTTTTGATTGCTAGTCAAAAGTTTTCTCCTCAAAAACATCAAACAACGTCTTGTCTTCCAGATGTCAAACTTTGTGCCTAGGTCTTGCCATTGATATCATAGACTCTTTCACGATTCCCCTCAAGTCTCCTCGCTTGAGTCTAGGGACAGATACTTTAGCAAAGTAGAGACGGATCATCAATTTTTGCCACTTTATTTGCCTAACACCAATGTGCTCACACGACAATCCTTTGCCTAACACTATTGTGCTCCCACAGCAATCATTTTCCTAACACCATTGTGCTCACACAGCAATCATTTGCCTAACACCATTGTGCTCACACAGCAAATCATTCGCCTAACACATTTGTGCTCACACAGCAAATCATTTGCCTAACACATTTGTGCTCACACAGCAAATCCCTCCATTTCCACGACATACTCTATCCATATGTACAATTCTCTTGTCTTTCAACAAGTCCCATAGATATTAACGATCTACAAAAATCCATGATCATATTATTATATTTATTATCTATTTTGTTCGCATTTGTTGTTCATTACAACATTCGACACAATAACAGGAAATAGGTTCACCTATTTACTTATCACATCCATGAGTTTTAATGATTGTACACCCTTGACACAAATCAACCATCATTCATGGTTTATACCATCCTGTAAGCCACATTATAATAATACGTAGTATAGAACATTACTCAATCTTGAGCTATTTAGTCTCACCTATTTTCTTTTTTTACAAGTGGATTCATAGTCGATGCTCCACATTGATCACGCCATCGATCATAATCCTGGCAACATCCTGGAATGTCAGTACATATTTAACATTCCACCATTAATTTATGGTTCATAAAAATTTTGTAACCCATTGCATACGATGTAAAGAGTAAATCTTCACTCCCCTTGAGTTGTTTAACTTAACTACTTAAACTGGTGAATTGATAATTAGCAATTCATTTGGATTTGATCATGTTCAAGGTGTAATCCTGCAATGTTAGTACATAACCTTTTTACCACTTTACGACATTCATAACATCTAATAATCTCTTATTTTGGATTTGATCACGTTCAGGGTGTAATCCTGCAATGTTAGTACATAACCTTCTTACCACTTTACGACATTCATAACATCTAATAATTTCTTATTTGATCTACCTTTGGATAGCTATCAGTGAACGAAGACATATATCATACCTATATCCACATTTTAAGAAATAAAGAATCATTTCCTTCAATTCAACAATGACAACGTCAATTCATAAATATTCAGTCAATTGAATCCATGACTATATTCATCAGGTATTAAGACGAAGAACATGCTAAATTCATTTCTCAAAACGAGAAAATGCTTTGACTACTTTCTTGCTTCCTTCATCATTTAATCAACCGAACATGTTAGACTCCTAAAAAGCAAGCAAATTCCAATGATTATATTTTTGTATGAGAAAGGGTATAGCCTTGTTGTCTTATCCTATCATAGCGATATGGTTTAAATCTTTCAATAATAAAACCATGTATCTCCATACAATACTGATGAAATACTTATCTAACCTAATTTCACTTTGATTTTTTATTTAAGAGGAACATCACCTTTCGAGAACAAACATGCATTGTAATTATCGAACAATTGATGGTACCTCTAGATATTACTTTCCATGATTAATATCGTCATAATTTACACTTTACTTTGTTAAATTTTCTGAATTTACTTCAATATGATCTAGGATCTTAACTGAGAGAACAACATGTACAGCATATCTATAGCATATCAATCATGGAGACAATAATGCAAGCACACAAGAGACACAAAGATTTACTTGGGGAAAACCATAAAGGTGAAAAACCCCAATAGCTTCCTCAAAGATAGATAGAGCAATGATACAACCAACCAAGAGAGAGAGCCATAACCTAGCAGCAGATCCTCCTCCTCCATAAATGCGCCACTCCTCCTTAAGTGCATGTGTGAGAAGTGAGTGTGCAAATAGAGTGCCTCCCGCACTCTATTTATACTTGACTTGACTTGACTTTTTACCTAACTCATTTCGGCTCTAACTTAACCACATAACATAATGCTGAGTGGGCCGACCCCCAATAGGGTGGTCTAATAACCCTTTGACCCACATGACTTATACAGGGCCGACCCCAAACAAGGTGGTCTAATAACCCATCAAGTATAAGTTACGACACTTACAATATAAATGACGACACTTCCTTATAGAGGAATAATACCATCTCTATAGGAATACAATTTACATATATGTGAAATACATTCCGAAGTTACATATACATCAACACTCCCTCTTAACTAGGAAGGTATTTCTCAGCACAGTTCTTCTAGCACAAGTCATCTTCTCTGGATCATCGTCACTAGATAATCGTCATCGAGTCATCATCATCGTCACTGTTGCTGCTATCTCAATCAATCTCTGAATCTACTCGTCATAGGAAGTTCTACAGAGCCAGTCCTTTTTCATACTGGATGTAGGCCCACCACCTGCAGGTCTTCGTCATCACTGGCCATACTGTGGAATCCTCAGGACTTTTACGTTCGTCACAAAACCTCGAAAGAGCATCCCAGGTTGTTACGAGCACACAGCTCTACCTATAGGATCTCCCAGGGCACCGAATTACATGTGACCTCACCACAAAACCTCGCAAGAGCATCCCAGGCTGTTACGAGCACACAACTCTACCTATAGGATCTCCCAGGGCAACGAATTACATGTGGTCATGGCAAAACCTCGCAAGAGCATCTGCCAGATATCCCAGGGAACCGAATTACATTCCATAGGCAAAACCTCGAAAGACTATCTGCAGATCTCCCAGGGCACCGAATTACATGCCATAGGACAAAACCTCGAAAGAGCATCTGCCAGATATCCCAGGGAACCGAATTACATGCCATAGGCAAAACCTCGAAAGACTATCTGCAGATCTCCCAGGGCACCGAATTACATGTCCTCCCAGAGCAAAACCTCGAAAGAGCATTTGCCAAATGTCCCAGGGCACCGAATTACATGCCATAGGCAAAACCTCGAAAGACCATCTGCAAATCTCCCAGGGCACCGGATTACATGCTCATCTGCACAACCTGATCCACGGCCACAGAGTGTCAACCTGATACTCACCATACATCATCCTGCTGTATCCATGATCATCCTGATCATTATCACTGCAACGTCCTGCTGCATGTCATCTGGAGCAACATCTTGAAGCTCGTCATCTATGATCATCCTGATCATCACTGCAACATCCTGCTGCATGTCATCCGGAGAAACATCCTGAAGCTCGTCATATATGATCATCCTGATCATCACTGCAACATCCTGCTGCATATCATCTGGAGCAACATCCTGAAGCTCGTCATCCATGATCATCCTGATCATCACTGCAACATCCTGCTGCATGTCATCCGGAGCAACATCCTGAAGCTCGTCATCCATGATCATCCTGATCATCAATGCATCTACCTGATGCATACCAAGTATCTACCTGATACATATCATCATACATGATCCTCCTGATCATACAATGTATCCACCTGATACAAATACATGATACATATCATCATACATGATCCTCCTGATCATTAATGCATCTACCTGATGCATACCAAGTATCTACCTGATACATATCATCATACATGATCCTCCTGATCATCAATGTATCCACCTGATACAAATACAAATACATGATACATATTACCATACATGATCCACCTGATCATACAATGTATCCACCTGATACATATACAGATACATGGTCCAAGCATCCAACATGATGCATATACAAAATACGTACACATGATCCAACTGATCATATCCAGCATCAACATGATGCGTACATACATACAAAATGATCCAACTGATCATATCCAGCATCCAACATGATGCGTACATACATACATAAAAATGATCCAATTGATCATATCCAAGCAGAAACCAGAACATCATCCTGATGCTCATCATCCAGCGCTTACATCCACAGCCATGTGAATGATCCTCCTTCCAACATGCTTGGAATGGCTTCAGCAAATGTGTCCATCACTTCTTCCTTGAAGTGTCCTCGATCTGAAGAACGCCAAGCCTCTCTCTCTGAAATACTCGAACTTCACCCTGGCTAGTGGCTTCGTCAGCACATCTGCAATCTGCTCGTCTGTCGCAACATATAGGAGCTTCACGGCTCCTCTCTGCACCATATCCCTGATATAGTGATATTTGATCTCTATGTGTTTCGACCTGTCATGAAACACTGGATTCTCGGTCAGCTTCACACAACTCTGGTTATCACAGAAGATATCAGTAGCTTCCAATGGGAGATCAAATAGCTCAGACAGTAGCTTCTGTAGCCATACTGTCTCACAACTAGCTGAACAGGCTGCAACATACTCTGCCTCAGCTGTACTCAGTGCTACGCAGGACTGCTTCCTACTAAACCAAGAGATCACACCTGATCCCATACTGAAGCAACACCCAGATGTGCTCTTCCTATCTGCAGCACTGCCAGCCCAATCTGAATCAACATAACCCTGCAAGTTAAATTTTTGATTCGCCTCATATCTGAGCCCATAATCCACTGTACCCTTCAGGTACCTCAGAACATGCTTTACAGCAACCAGGTGAACACTCCTCGGATCCGTCAGGAACTGGCTCAATGTGTTCACAACAAAGAAAATATCTGGTCTCGTGTTCGTCAAGTACATCAAGGACCCAATAATATGACGATACATAGAAACATCAACTGGCTCAGATGAAGCATCACAAAGAAGCTTCAGATTCGATGCCATAGGTGTGGCCATGGCTTTGCAATCCATCATCCCAAATCTCTTCAGGATATCTACTGTGTACTTCCATTGACCAAGGAAGATCCCACCTGCATTCTGCCACACCTCCATGCCAAAAACAAATAGTGCATCATCCCCAAGTTCTTCATCTCGAACTTGGAAGAAAGCTTCCGCTGCGTGTCGGCAATCAATCTATCTTTACCTGTAACAAACAGGTTATCTGCATATAAAAGTAGTATCACTGGATTGCCTTCCTCAACCTTGTAGTAAAGGTTGGAATCCGCTTTACTCTTGGTAAAGCCCAAACTGGATAGAAAGCTGTCTATCCTACCATACCAAGTTCTGCACACATATATGACTACACCATGCTGTCTTGAATCCATCTGGTGTATCTTCTATTTCATCACTTTTATATTTCTCAATGCTTCCATCTGCAACATGCTTGATCTGATAGTTCCATTTGGAAGTCATAACCAACTTCCCTTCACACCTTGGGACTACATCCCAAACATCATTCTTCATGATCGATGGATCATGGCATTCCATTTCTTCATCCCAGATCCTAGGAACTTCAATATCTTCAATAAATAAATTTGTTGCTCAACAAATGTTGTAGTTCTTCTTTTGTAGGAGATGGCATACGATCTTTCCTACACAACACGTTAAATTGCATGATTAGAAAACATCTCATAGTTTTCAGAACAAATTCTTACACATAAATAAATATGTCATACAGTCATGCAATTATCTTAGCCAATGCTTCAATACAACATTTATCCATATCCCGTAACTTTCTAGATGCCTTCCAATCTCTACCAGAACATTGTTAAGAGTGTGCACAACTCCCAACATGTCAGAAAAGAGGTTTCATTCTAGATAAGTAGCAATGGAATGTTGTACAGTGCCATAGGCTTCTTACCCATGCATATTAGTAGTATACTGTTTATTTATTCTAATATGCACAATACATATTCTAAGTCTAAGACCATGAGCATATACATCATTGAACAATTTTATTTAAACAAACAAATATGTAAGAAATGATGATTAAAATACTTATCTTTCTTTGTTCGTTGGGTGGACTCCCTCTGAGTCTTTGCTTCCTTGCAGGAGCTATTGGAGTCCTAATCTGAAGTAGCTTCTTCTATACTTCTCTGTTGTGGAATGTAGAAAGATGGTCAACTCCCTCTGAATATCTGCATCCTTACAGAAACTACTGAAGTGTGCTCTTTTTCTTTCTTGCAGGAACAACTGGAGTGTGCTCCTTTGCTTTCTTGCAGGAACAACTGGAGTGTGCTCCTTTGCTTTCTTGCAGGAGCAACTGGAGTGTGCTCCCTCTTGATCTTTGCTTCCTGAATTACCTGTTCTTGAACTCATATTCATCCTTGGTCCCTATGCATGCTTATTAGTATCATGATTGTGTTATCCTTGTGATTTCATATAAAATCATACATTCATTAGTATACTATTAAAACACAATAATTTCAAGCATGTATACTCATGATCATTTCAAACAGAAATAATAAGCATTAGCATTCAAGGTTTATGTAGTATTCTTATGGTTAATCAAATCATAAGGAACATAACATGTCTAAACCTATAATTACTCAAACCTATGACACTTCAGGTTAGTTGAATCATCAATCAAGATAAGAGATATAATATGCATAAAACCATGACTATTCAAACCTATGATTTCATGATTCTTCTTGGTTAGTCAAATCATCAAACAAAGTAAAAAGCATAATATGCCTAAACCCATGATTACATAATCAATCATGCCAAGTATACTTATATAAAGGATCTTATCACAAGATGAGATTGTAACTTGATATAGGAAAAACATACCTGGATTAGCATGCTAGCTATTTATGTCTAACATACTCACATGATGTCTTCTTGTTCTTCTTCAATGACTTGTGCTAGTAACCTGTATATCTCATAGGTTAACTATTACAACACCAAGTTATACATACCTCGTAAATGGATCTTCTATGAGATCCATGACAATGGATGAATCTTTGTTCTTGAACAAAAACATGATTTGTCTTCTTGGTGTACCTTTCATGTTAGTAGACAACATAAAACTCATACAACATCACAATGTGTTAGTACAAACATAAGTTTCATACTCCTAATAAATGAATGACTTCTATCATGCATTCATAATTTTATTAAGGTGATATGATAAGTCTAAAATCAAGATTGTACTAACCGTGATAACATGAAAACAAACATACCATAAACTTAATTATGAACAAATCTCAAAGCATACCTCGATGAGTCATACCTGTCGAGATCACTTGTAATCTTCTTATGTAAGGCCTTAGCCTCATCTCCCTCTGAAACAGGAACTTCTTCACTCATGCAGATGATCAATCCATCTTCTTCTAGGATTAACCCAGTCCACTTGATTTGCAAGAACTGGACCTGGAGCTGGATATGGGTTTGTCAGAGATACCCCAAAAATTCAAACTTTGAATTTCAAACTTCTGAAAGGATAGGAATATGCGCCTTGATGAACTGATCAAACTGGTATATTCAGAATTTGAAGACTGCAAAGTTTCACTCCTCAATTTTGCCTTTGAAACTTCCAGATTTACTGGACGTGACTCTGAACTGGGGTTTGATGAAGCCCACTCTTCTACCCAATCAAAATGTTTGATCCAAAGCTCTAAGCTTCTATTTTTCTGAGGAGCTTCCAACCGTGGTCACAGATTTCAAAAATTCCCATTTTTACAGAAGCCCTAATTTTCCATTTTTCTGATCAAAGTCCCGAACTAGGGTCTGATCAAACCCGGCCTTCTACCGAGCCAAAAATTATGATCTTGGTCTCTAAATTTCTATTTTGATGAGTAGCATCCAGCCATGGTCTCCGATTACAAAAATTCCAACTTTCTTCAAAGCCCTAAATTCCGGAAGCCATGAATGAAGGTACCAAAAAATAATTCTGTTTTGACAGAAATATGTACCTGATTGTTTCTGGTGTAACTCTGAAACTTTTGATCCCCAGGTTCTGAAATTTTTTTCTGACATAGCCTGACCTGTTAGCTTTCCATCCTGACAGGTCTGACCTCAATTGGATGTTCTGAGAGAGATTTATGCCAAATGTCGCAACGTGACCTGTTTTGGGAAAATACAGGAGAGCGAACTTGTACGGCGTTCCACGTGTCACTGTTTGACCTTCAGCCTCTGAAAAAGTTTTCTGAGATAGCTAGGCCTGTGTACTACCTGTCACTTTTCACGAACTTTCATTTGGAGCTTCCTAGCCCAAGTTATGACCTTTTTCCCAAGGTCACCTGATTTTGACTCAGATCTGGAAGAGGCAGAAACCCTATATTGTACAGATCATAAATCACAAAGTACAATGAATTAGAGGTTTTCCTTTGGACACAAGATACCTGGAGATCTTATCTTCGGCCTGTAACAATTTCAGATCCGAAAACTTCACCAAAACGGATTTATAGCGAAAGTGCTATGATGACTGGTTTTTGCTATATCAAGCCCTAGCATCGTAAGTGCAACAAGTGTCATACATGCCATATCATGCCTTCTTTCAGGCTAGCTCTGATACCATGTTAAATTTTCTGAATTTACTTCAATATGATCTAGGATCTTAACTGAGAGAACAACATGTACAGCATATCTATAGCATATCAATCATGGAGACAATAATGCAAGCACACAAGAGACACAAAGATTTACTTGGGGAAAACCATAAAGGTGAAAAACCCCAATAACTTCCTCAGAGATAGATAGAGCAATGATACAACCAACCAAGAGAGAGAGCCATAACCTAGCAGCAGGTCCTCCTCCTCCATAAATGCGCCACTCCTCCTTAAGTGCATGTGTGAGAAGTGGGTGTGCAAATAGAGTGCCTCCCGCACTCTATTTATACTTGACTTGACTTGACTTTTTACCTAACTCATGTCGGCTCTAACTTAACCACATAACATAATGCTAAGTGGGCCGACCCCCAATAGGGTGGTCTAATAACCCTTTGACCCACATGACTTATACAGGGCCGACCCCAAACAAGGTGGTCTAATAACCCATCAAGTATAAGTTACGACACTTACAATATAAATGACGACACTTCCTTATAGAGGAATAATACCATCTCTATAGGAATACAATTTACATATATGTGAAATACATTCCGAAGTTACATATACATCAACATACTTAACCTTTTCCTATTCATTCGAAGAGGAGGATATTATACAAACTCTCTTAGTCTTATACCCTATAATATTCACCTTTCAATATCTATGTGATCCATATTCTAACCATCTCTGGTTTGTATAATATTCTTTCTTGGAAGCTATATCATCCAATTGCATTTCTCTTTTATCGATCAAAAGAAGAATAGATTCATAGTTATAGACAATATTATACCATTAGGATGTTTGAGTATCTAATGAAATTTAATTCCTTCAACTTATAAACTCTACATTTAATCATTCACAATGAGGATGACATTTCGCTACACCATTTAGTTTACTTATACTCGATGAAGACAACAGATAATTAACATAATCCAATAAACTTTCAATCTAGAATTGGTCCTTTCAAATCTATATATACATTTTTAGTTCAAACGAATGTATATGTCCATAATTCAATGCATAAGCCACACTTTCTTATAATTATTCATCTCCTGAATCCACTGAACACAATTTCCCAACGGTCATTTTTATTTACCAACTGAAGGTTTTCAACTTGAGTCATCATAAGCTTTCCTTGCTAAACATTTTAATAGAGAAGGTTCTAGCAACATCTATAATTATTCAAGGGTGTTTGTAGTTCAATTTTCCATTTTCAGCATGTAACCTAGTACAAGATATCCAAGTAGATATGAAAGCGTGTCTAGTATACTTACAGTCTTTTAATCCAACGAGTTTGGTACTGGAATAACATACCTCGCCATGCAGTTTTTATGACAAGTTAACTCGGACATTGTACTCTCGTCCATTCCTCCCATGCATCCAAAACAACAATTAGTTTATTATTCTTAAAAAGAAACTTCATACTTCCTTACCTCATGTTGAGCCCCTATAGGCCCGAGTGTTGTAACTCCGGCTCTGATACCATATGTAACATCTCCACGTTCGCTGGGTTAGGATAAAAAAAATAACTATTACCATAGTTAATGCATGTAAGAATATTCCAACTTTAGAAATCTCCATAACTTATAATGGATGAAGTCCCAAAAATCTGTGAACCTTACTTTAATAAAACAATAATTAGTGTCCATAAAAAGATATTCATCTTTGCATAAACTTTAGAAATTTTCCTTATGTTAAGATTCTTATTCAACATAATGCCTCCTATTATCTTCTCTAGTCCACCCCCTTCTATCTTACTTGAGACAACATTATGAGATGGACATATTACATTTATAACGAGGTATAGCAATAATAATCTACCTCAAGCCATAAGATAATTATGGGTGTCAATCAATTCTTTCTTATTAAGCTCTTATCCGATTGGTAATACTTATACAACGCACATACATGAACCAATACAACAACATTATTTTCATGTCCAATAATAACAATACATTTGAATATGCATATGCGTAACAACTACATTTACATGGCCATTGATATTTAGCATCTTCACAATACACTTCATAGTTTTCAAATTAGTTTCCTTAATAATACTAATAGAACAAACACATCAAGTACCAACAAGAAAGAGACTCAAATAGATGGTTCACCCACTCTGGGCTACGTCCACAAGAATAGTCGCATCATATATTAATTTCCCAATTCAAGGGTTACATTCCGCAACAAAATGTTGCCCTACTTTCGTTCCTTTTTCTCATGTCTCATTTCAATACTAACAATCTATAATTTCAACAAGTAATAACTTATTTGAGTTCTTACATGATGACATACATCTAACATATAAACAACCGAGGTCATACCCTGCTGTACAAATGTAAAAACAGAGATATTCGTTTGCTAAGGTTTATCTTTGGTTACTATACATATATAAATATATATAAAAAAAATACTGTCATTCAAACTAACCTGTAAGCACTAGCAATTAAACCTTCTAGACATAACTCTTGCGTTCAAACTAGACAGGACTCCACGTCCAAACTAAAAAGGGTTCAAAACCTGCAGCATATAACAATTAGTAGACTCACGGATTTGATTGATTTCAAATGTAATAAAACCAATGCAATTACCCAACGTACAAATCGAGTATGAACTCTATCGATTATTAGCCTCTGTGTGGCTCTCTCAAATCAACACTGAAGTGCAAGGCTGAGTTACCACAAAAGTTGGAACTTCAGAAAGAAAATGGAGCCAAACCGGTTTTAAGCTTAGGCACTCTAGTCTGAGGTAGAAAGCCATACGAAGTTGGCAGCTGTCTAGAAGTAATCATTTACAAGAAGGGATCTATAAGTTCAAGGGGCAGATAATAAAAAGCTTATCACAACCGGTAATGAAACGATTAACATAACCGTGATTTCATACAACGTTCCTTCCTTTGATAGATAGCTAACAGAGATTTGTAAATAGAAAGAACTTACTCACTCTGATTAAGATAAATAAATGAACCGTGATTGTACTTTTACTCGCGGTCCATGATTGGAATAAAACTTATCATTTAGATAGCAATCCGAGCATGAAACGCTGGCAGAAATCGAAATAAGATTAAGACAAGGCGTATGTAGTCATTTCAAAATAAAAAGAACAATTTAGATCACCCAGACTTGTGAAATGGATTTATGATAATCAATCTAAACAACAAAAACAAGCATAATACAATATCATAGGGTACATATAAATATATCACCATAAATATGATTACTGGACAACCTAACGACCTCAGTCCACGCGGTGATCTCGCCAACGGAGCGCTACTGGATTGTACAGAAATCAAGAATTAACTATGCAAGAGTATTTAAAGGAAAGTACCTTGATCTATGTTGCACCTAGAGACATTCTCTAAACATGCACCGAAACTGATCGCGGAGATCAAGATTTTAACTAAACATAAGTCATTAAAGGAAAAATACGATCTCTATTGTGCACATGGATTCGTTATACTCCTTTCTGAAACCCAGTTTTAGTTTAGAGACAGAGGCATATGATATCAATCTCCATAGTGAGATCCGTTTACCGTACTAGGATACAGCCGATCATACCCAGATCAACATTGATCTAGTAGTAATAATGGAAGCGAATACCCTAAATCTCTACACCCTACAGAGGTCTATTTACCGGATATCAAGTGATCTAACTATATATATGAATGTATATAAATATATATATAACAAAGATTGTGTACCAACGTTCTCAGCAAAGATCCAAGCGATCTTAATACTTAATAGAGGTTTTGCGAATAGATCGTTTTTGTGGAGAACAAGGTTGAGCATATAACGTTTCAACAGAGCTCCAATACGATTTGCAGTACAGGGATTTTGCGCCAAGCTTACTTCAGTGATAAACAGGGTTTAACAACAAATACTTGTAGTATAGACCATTGCGATCTTACAACACTTGTAACCAGATTTAACTAATGCTCTACAAATATTAAACAGGTTTTCCTTATAGAGATTCCAACTAGACAAACAAACAACAGAGCTCTTACCAGATCTCATGCGGATCGCCTCAATGTTTCATAGAGATTGAATAAACCAATATCTAACCTTTACCAGAGGTCTTGCTATTCACAGGCTACCCTCCTAACGTCTCCTTGATCTCCATTGAGTAGCTGCGATCACACTACCAGTCAAAATCCCCATTGTCTTTCTGTATCCAGTCTAGATATTTCCACCGAAAAGATGTGGCAGATCTCTCCCCTCCAGCTACCCCCAAGAGGTGAATGAAATAACTAGAAAAATATCCCAACCGATTTTCCAATCGGATTACACTTGTCATCTCAAGTCAAAACCGCGACAATTGGCAACACAAATCTCATCAGGAGACAAATGGCAGTTTAAGGAAAAGTTAGGTGTTCTCTTCCACCTTGGAGACATCGCCCGAGGAGATCTCCAAGTCGTTCCTAGAGAGGCGTAAGAGTGTTTCTACCACAACTCAAGTTCGAAAAATCATTTAGATAGTTCATAACTGCTAGTATAAGGAAGTTACCCTTTAAATAAGTCCAAGGTTCATACCACTCATCGTGGTCCTTTTATTATATAATTTATAATACTTGTGTAATTATAAAGGTGCTTTACTATGATCGATAAACATATCATATATAAAAATTATCTCATATATACATATATGTATGTATATCATGTCATATATATATATATATATATATATAAAGTAGTTATTAAAATGTTGACATCTTGTGTTCTTTATAACCATATATAATTATTTCATATATATGTATGACATGGAAATATTTTAGAATGATCTATTTCTTTTCCATTATAAGGTGATTATAATATCTAAAATATGATTCTCTTGGCTTGCCCCTATTTTAGATCTTTAAAGATGACACTCTGGCATTTCATGTCGAGTTACGATAATTATAATCTTTACTATATTGGATTACCCTTATTAGGCCTATCATGATTGAGCAGTAGGCTTTAGTAGTTGAGTTAGATGCAAAGTGATCCTACTAGGACGGACTTCTACTTAACATCATCATATCTAAAAAGGATACGTAATACTATGGTCATCGACTCATGGATTCTTAGTCATTCAACTTTCCCTTAGAGGACCTAGTCACCTTTCGTTTTAAATGCGTCATCATCTAAGTTACCAAGTTTACTGGTGGGGCCTTGGCCTTGAGCTCTTCACCAGGAAACATGTACAATATTCAATTACATTTACAGAAATAATAGATCATAAAGGAGGGATATTACAGATAATTTATTTCATATAATTTAGTATAGGTGCTAATACCGCAAGTGTTATCCTAACCCTACTGAAATAGGTTGATAAGTGGAAGGTAGAAGAAGTGCATAGCTAAGAATAATCTAAGAAAAACAATGCAAGTATTTAATTTCACAAGAAATATCCATAATCACAAAGAACAATGAAAAAGAATGGAAGAGATTAAGATATTGCGACGATAGAGTATGGATATGCATGTTTCCAAACATGTTAAATGACCTACCGAATAAATTATATGGAATTAAAGAAGATCAAGGTGGTAGATTTAATTGGAAATCCCTGAAATAAAGATTCATACAACACTTTCCCTTTGTATCTTCCGAGGATCACATCAAAGAAGACATAAAAGAACTACAAAATTTTATTAATCAACCAGGTTGACAAGACAATATTGATGAAATGCTTGTCGAACACCAAATAATATCAACTTTCAACAATGTAGTAGCTAACCAAAAACAACCATGCTGACCTCTGAACTTCTTAGGAATAGAAAACAAAAAATGTTCTAAGTAAGAGCTTCTTATAGAAAATAGATCATCATAAAATTGTACATCTAGTGAAGTCAATCAGGAAATTTTATACTAAAGCTAAAGAAGAGAATACAAATCTAGGATAAAATGTTTTCGTTCATCCTTTAAAGAATTTAAAGAGGGAGAAGGAAAGATTGATGAATCACTACCACAATAATTGATGAATGTAGAATAAAAACAAAAGAAGTAGACATTTCAAAGACATTTCTATAGATTACATATCCAAGCTAGCAAAAAATAGGAGACTATTGGTCTGAACAAGAAATTGCAGAAATAACAAATATTCTGAGAGAATACCAAGTTGTGTTTCCTAGAGATTACAGAGACCTAAAAGCATCAATCTAAGAAATGGGATGAATCAAAATAGATCTCTTACCAAATGCAAAACTATTCAACTAGAGACCCTATAAGCTAGCACACAAGTACAAATATATCGTTAAGAAGAAATATAAAATATGTTTAAGTGAAGGAAATATATACCTAGTCAACTAGTTCAATTAGACAAATCCTGAATGGTCATTCAACCTAATAAGCATGATCCTAAAAAATATCTGCAGTTGTGTCGACTTTAGATGGCTAAATAGAGTAACCCTTAGGAATCTTTTTGCCACACCTTCTGTTGAAAAAATAATCAATGAATTTGTAGGCTATGAATGCTACTCATTCACAAATCGATTCTCAAGATAAAACCAAGTACTCATATCTAAGGAAGATTAAGAAAAAACAACCTTTGTTTGTGAATTTGGATCATTTTCCTATAAATTTATTCCCTTTGGTTTAAGGAATGCATCTACATCCTTCTCTATAATAGTCATTAACTCCTTTTTGGAATACCTGTATAAAACCATGACCATCTACTTTGATGACTGAGCCATATAAATATATACGTCAGAGGTTCATGTCAATTGCTCTGTCTAACGCTATAAATATGTAGACAAAACAAATTGTCTTCAAATATAAATAAATGTGTCTTTATAATTCCTATTGGGATTCTCATAGGTCATATCATTTGTAATGAAGGATTCAAAGTTGACCTCGCCAAATTAAAAGTTATCAACAACTTTAAAACCTTCCTTAAACCCAAAAAAATTAGAATATTTGTAGGACATGCATGGTATTATCAAAAATTCATCTGACATTACTCAGACATCACATTCCCCTTGGAGGAAACAGTCAAAGAAATGTTGAATTGAAATGGAATTAAGAATGAAAAGTGCCTTCTCAATTATTATAAGGAAAGTTGGTTGTATGACATTTATTACAATTTCCCAACTAGTCTAAGAAATTTCATGTATACATCGTCGTGTCGGTAATTGTAGGTTGGTGCAACATTGACCATGTTGGTCCTTGTCACCTACCCAAATTTCTGAATATTATTATTTATTTGCAAAGTACTTTATGTTAAATTTAATTACAAAGTTTTGTAATTATGATAAGTTTTGATCAAAGATGAATGTAATTACTGAAAATTATTATTTAAATAAATTAATTAGGAGACAAACACCCAAGAGGTTTATCAAATGAGTGTTCACTGACCCACTAGGAGGATTGGAAGCTATTGGAAGGTATGGGACAGATGGCTAGCAATTGCATCACACCACTAACTGTTTGGTTATGGGACAAATACCCCTAAAATTGTGGCATTATCCCCCAGGTGGAGGGAGGTGAGCAGGCAGCTCATTTAATGAACCAGTAACACCTGAAAAGGCCTAGCCAGCCTACAAAAAGGAAAATTCGAATTGAGCAGGCAGCTATTAATCAATATTTCTGCAGAATATTTTCCTCATGTGCATAAGGTGATCACTGAGAGATTCGAATAGGGAGGCTAGTGTGGGTGAAATCTTAATTCTACATATTGCTGAGAAGAACTAGAGTTGCTGTGCAAATCTATTGATTGCTAGCTATTGAAGATTCGACAGTTATTTGCTACTGTAAGAAGAAGTCCTAATTCCTAGAGTTTCTTCCTCCTCGTGTTCAGTGAATAGGCTCGGGGGTCCTAAGGGTAGTACTTGATTGTTTTTAGGAATTGGTTGGGTGGAACAGTCTTCTTGGGCTGTTTGTTGCCCTACAGATTTATCCAGGTTCTACAAATTTTCTACCTTATCTTAGCTTAGTAGATTTGTTCTGTATATTAGTAATCTCTATTTCCTGTTTTCGAAATATAATCTAATTCTAAATGTGTTTGAAGTCTAAATGTTAAAGTTTAAATGATTGATAAACCAGTATCTATATTTTTCCCCATGTTGTTGTGTGCATCGTACTCCAGTATAGATATGCAAATTAGAAATAGATGATAAGATAAGCATTTTGTTATTGAATTTGATAGATAAATATAGTATTCATATGTTTATCAGTGTCTATCCTATAGTAAATAATTGTAGAAACTTCTGTATAATATCTAATATATATATAAAATGCTTGCTTAGTTATATGAAAAACAAATAATGTTTAGTTCCTGTACAGTTGTACTTCATTATTCTTATCATTACTGTGTACATAAGAAATAGATAGACATCATTTTTTCTACATATACAATTATGTTTATAAATGTCATAGCCTGCAAGGAAATAGATGTGTTCATCATATCAGACTGTTCATAACAGTCATCATACAGTTTTTCATATTATCCCTGGATATAAATAGTGTTGTTGCAAATTAATAAAGAAATAAATTATGGACACAGTTGCATATCTCAGAGAATTCACAGTCTACACATTTCATGTACACCCATAGTTTTCATCTCCTACTAAAAAAAAGACAGAGTTCATTTTCAACTCTAGCTAGTATTTTCTTTTCCAATTCCATTCTTGTTGCGTTTCGAAACAAAAACAAACTATGCTAGTTACAAATCGAAATCCTAGTTTCATTTTCAAAGACCTTTTTAAAAGGGTTTCTTATCAAAAATTAAGCATCTTCTCTCTCAAAAACGAGAATCCATTTAGGGTTTGACCTTGTTTTCTTTCCATTCTTAAAAACGAAAGAGAAAAACCATTTCATCTATTTGCATTCTACAGTACAACTTACACAAGCTGCAAATTAAAGCCAAAGTTCATTTGGAAATACATTCAATATCTATTCAAACCAAAAACGCAAACTAGGGTATGGCTTGTACATCTCCATTAAAATGA
This sequence comes from Larix kaempferi, assembly GCA_027924585.1. Lineage (NCBI taxonomy): Eukaryota > Viridiplantae > Streptophyta > Pinopsida > Pinales > Pinaceae > Larix > Larix kaempferi. Next base: position 6,292,993 of record BSBM01000487.1, on the reverse strand, counting down.
TTGAATACCTTTCCTACAACATAATTTACAGACCTTTTAACCAAGACAAGTTTCACAGACCCGACTTACGTTTTTACTCATTAAGTTTTCAGTTAGATACCAACGAAGAGACAATCCTTTTCGGGTTCACATTCTACAAAGTTATATTCTACGACAGAGTACAAAACCATAGCTTGAAGAATCACGTTGTCAACTTATAGCATCAAGTATTTAACACGGTCATTTTACACAGGGATAAAAAGCATACATTTCATTACCATTCAAGTAATATATTATTTTTACAGTAAAACGAGGCCCTTGGCTCCAATTCATATTCTCATAATTTAAAGACAAATAGGTCACAACCCTGATTTTTTTATCTCATGAACTATTACAAAGACCCAACTTCCAGAAAACGAAGTCGTTATGCTCGGAAATGAAAGTTACAACACCGAAAACAGAAATCATTTATTTTACAACAGTGCTTCAAAGTTCTTCAAAACATCAAACATCAACGAGTCAGGACAAAGCCAGTACCCATCTTGAAACCCACATCAACCACAAGGCTTAGAGCACCTATGAGGGTTTCGGGAGACCCTGGAGCTTACCCCGATTTGGAAGCACGCTTATTTTCCAAAACCCTTGCTTGAATCTTTATCCATAACCTGCAACAGTCAAGAACGTAGTTAAATTTGAGACAATTGCCACTTTCTAAACTAAAAGATGAATTACATTAAAAGAATCATTGTTCGCTATAGGAAAAAAATTACCTTGCTAAAAGCTACCAAAGCATTCCACTTTCACCACATAAATGATGGTTTTCCATGCTGGTAGACGAGACAAGAAAAACCCTTTGACTATTGCCATCTGGGTGTAACTCTCACTCTTTCTTAAACGAAGAACTCATAAAAACTATCAACTCAACGACTATGTGAACGAGAGATCCAGACTCTCTTTTGACAACACCATTACAATGGATTAAAACCTACAACTCCAACCCTGAACTATAAGTCTCGAGGTTGAACCTCATAACAAACCTCGTACCAAAAATTCCGGCAGCCTGTCGGCCCTAATGGACTGAATAATGACCAAAAACAAAGAGCATGTTAACTTCTATCAACCCAATACCGATGCAATGCTAGGGTTTGATCCAATGGACAATATCATTGATGATCAACGATCAAAATCATGCCAACACTCCTTGCATTGGAGCGAACAACCAACATATTAATTGCTCATTCATTACCATAGCACAGCATCACCACGTTAAACTTACGATGGGTGAATCAACAGCCAGCTCAGAGAAATCTCAACAAAGTTATATTACATTGCACTATTACAAACACCGTATGCTTGGTTTGCACTTATGTGGAGGCTCGTTGAATCTCGATTACACATACAGTCTGGACGGCCATTAATGCTGGCCTGTATCACATTCACCAACACCGATTTCATATCCCCTGTAATCACCAACCTGTCCATCACAAATTTATTGCATGCCATTGATTCTTTTCCCAACGACATATTTTAAAACTCTAATACATGACGTTATAACATAAATGTTATATCAAGTCGAATTCCTAAGTTTGTATGGACTCTAAAGTTGCATTCCACGACATTCGTGTTAATGTTTTCTCAACCAACTTTAACATAGTCCAAAGTTGGGTCGTATTAAAGAGTCATGTGGTCATATAGGATGATCTTTTAAAGTTTAGACATATATTCATATGTTCCCAAGTCTAGGTCATAGCATTAGATTTATGCTATTAGATAGAATAACCATTCGAAGTTTTATATAGTCCCAAATTATTATTTGTAAATTCTAAATACCAACTTTATGACCTAGTTATTTGTTGATAGGACAACTATAGTTACAAATTGACATGGTTTCACTTATATACCATTTATACAATAGATACAAGCCTTTGAAAAGATTGTAAGTATCACCACTTTAAACATTACGAAGATATGAATGGAATAGCCCATACATAGGGGTATTTAGTATTACTTTTGGATTGTGATCATAAGAAATTTATTATCGAAGTTATAGAAATAAATAGTTTGTGTAGTAGATTTCTGGTGAATCTAATGGTATATTTTATTAGTAAGACTAACTAAATGTTACAAATTCTTATCATACTCTCTCATACAAGCATTTAATGACTTTGCGATAATTGTATTATATCACTGATGGAAAGATAAAGATGACGTTAAAGCTAGCTAGTACAATGACAAAAACATTAGTAGAATGACATACATAGATGATTCTATTTAAACATTGTGGAGTTGTAAGACAACATCTGAAAACAACAATTATAACTATGAAATATTTACCTGCATGCTTTTGGTGGATCGCAATAGAATTCTAACTTTCTATTTATTTACGATGATGAAATAGAACTATACACGTACTCTTTAGGCAGCCATGAGACTTCTTACCTGTCGTTTGCACATAGGACATTCAATAAGATTTAGCGTTGCAGCTAAGTAAGCTCCACGGTACCTCGTAGGACACCCTTATGCAACAAAGTCAAACTGTCAGTATCTTTGTAAAAGAGAAAGTGTTGCATCATATTCCAAATCTATTTATTTTATTTTCATCATAATCATGTTTATTAATTATGTGTTAAAATTGTCATTTTCTTATTACTGCTAAACAGAAAATAAAGCATGTTTAATATTAACAACTGTACGACTAATGCTGTCATAATCTCAATTATTATTTCCGCAATTATTATTATCTTAATTAATGTTGTTATTGAAAATTTTAAAATTTTATGAAATTATGGAATGTTATAGTCCTAAGATTTTGTGAACAAGTTTTGTATTAGTGTTAAGAGGAGACAATGGTGAAGTGGACAAAGGAAAACATGCCTGTAAATAGTGGGAAGTATAGTGGTTGATTGAGTCAACCAAAAAATTGGATAAGTAAGTTAGGAAGTGATCCACATTGTAGTTGGCATTATTGTCGGATGTCGACTTCAACACATATGCAACAAGTCATCGACGTTGAAACAACTTTAATAAGTTCCGACTTCGAAAACTTCGTGACTTTGACATGTTCTGCGACCTCATAGTTTCATGACATCGACATGCAGCGTCAATCTACGACTTGCGACTGTCAAACTTCGACATACTATCTCTCTATCTTCCGGCGGACTGTAACGATTGAACTGTCGAACCGTTCTAACTTCTTTTGTAATTGAACGTAATAGGAAAGCACCCAAGCATCTCAGCACATTCTATATAAGCATGTATAATACTGTAGCATAGAATCAATCAAGGATCTCATATCCAGTAATAGAAGATCAATTCACATTCCTGAATATTATCTGTGTATATTTGTGTTCTGCATGTGTACTTTATTCCTGCTTTGCGCATTTTGTTTCATAAGCTTCCACCATAGCAGAGCCGAATCATTCAGTCGAACTGTTTTCCCCTTCGTGCTTCCTGGCCACGTGCGGATCATTGGTATTAGAGCACTCAGTTTTGTTCGTGCTTAACTTTGCACAGACACTTCCAGCGAAGTTACTGACTTAGGCCTGTTCATACATGCTTGCAATCTCAAAAATCCAAGTAGATGCTACCTCTAGAAATGACAGAATAAAAAGATGATAGACATGCAGCCTACGAGACAACACAACTTATTGAGCAAGCACTGACTCAAAAAAGAACTGAAATTTTTGCCGAGTTCAATTAAATTCTCCCGGAATTTTCTTCGACATATAAAGGATTTTTGACTAGAAATCACTCCAATAATATCATCCCCTTCAAAGTGAAAATGAATTTGGACATACCAAATATTTAAGGCAAGATTAATGCGGAATCCGTCGACAATTGGGTGCAAAAATTGGAATCCTATTACTCTGTGAATCAACTCTCAGAAGCTGACAAGATCACCATTACAGCCTTAAAGATGTCAACATCTCTGCACTGCTGGTGGGAGAACCTCTCGACAAAGATGGAGAAAAGAGAAGACCCCATCAACACATGGGATAAATTGGTCGAACACATCCAAAAGGAATTTTACCCTCCCAAGTACCTCGAGCAGTAGTATAAGAAGTGGCAGCAGCTAAGGCAATGGAAAGACCAGTCAGTACAGAGTTACACCGATGAGTTCTATCGACTCATGGCTAGACTTAGCATCCAAGAAGAAGAGAAATTACTTGTTCTGAAGTATATCAGTGGATTGTTGCAGTATATTCAGCAAGAGATGGAATTCCCGACTGTCATTACGCTTGCGGATGCATTTCACTATGCAAGCAAGCTCGAAACCAAGAAGAAAGGGAAAGCACACTTTGAGACAAAGCCGACATCAAGATGAAAACCCGACAAGAAGACATCAATCGACCTCGACAAGTTGAAATCTTCTCAGCCGAATCCGCCAAAGCAAGATCATGGAAAAAATCCTTTTCAGAAAAGGGAGCGTAGCAAATAGCCGCCCAAAGGGAAGTGGTGTGATTACCACCACTCATCTTGGCATGATACATCTAAATGCAAAGCTCGAAAGACATTTTTTGAAAAAGTGTCGACATCTGACGCATTTGACAAGACGGTGGAAGAATCGGATCCAGATGCAATGACCCTTCTGACATCGACATCGACCACTCCAGCAGCCTCAACTATCGTCGACGAGGAGGAACAAGAGTGGCTGTTCCATACACGGATATGGGTGCATCATAAACCATTACATCTAATTGTGGACAATGGTAGTGAGAAGAACTTCATTTTTTAAGATCTTGTAAAGAAACTAGGTCTTGTCACCACTCTACATCCTCAACCTTACAACATCGTTTGAATGAATGATGGATAGGAACTATGGATCACCCGACAATGCAAACTCGCCTACTTCATAAATCCTTTTCAATATGAAGTACTCTATGACATAGCACCAGTCTCTGTAGCTGATGCCCTGTTTGGGAAACTTTACTTGCGGGATCACCATGGAAGTTACCAGTCACGACCGCAAAAGGTGATTGTCAAAATCCAGAATTGATGGTACAACATTTCAGAGTGACGACCTACACCAACAGTTTCAATGATATCTTCTAAACAGACAAAGAATCTCATCAATCATGCTCAGAAGTTTGCGTTAATCACGATCAAACCGCAACATTCTAGGAATACTGCAGAAATGAGTCGACTCACTGACCAAAGCAGCTCCTGACATAAGCAGTTGATCGAAAACGTTCTTGACATGTATTAGAGTTATTCCAAGATGCGGGCAGACTACCTCGACATTGCCAGGTAAAACACTCCATTGAACTTGCTCCCGGTTCTTCTTTTCCTAATGCATCTGTTTACAGAAGATCCATTCTCGAAAATAAAGAGATTCACAGAAAAATCCAAGATTTGATCAACAAAGGTCATGTCCTACCTGGCTCCTCTCCTTGTGGAAGTCCAGTAGTCCCTGTTCCAAATAAATATGGGACTTGGTGAATGTGCATCGACTATAGTGAACTCAAAATTTTTTTAGTAAAGAATCGCTATCCTCTGTCACAGATAGATGAGCTCATCGATTATCTGGAAGGTGCTAAATTATTTTCTAAGCTCGACCTCATGTCGGGATATCGTTAGATTCCAATCGAGCCCTCAGATGTGTGGAAAACTACTTTCAAGACCAATGAAGGATTGTTTGAATGGTTAGTCACGCCTTTCAGCTTAACCAATGAACTTGAGACCTTCATGCGATACATGGACAACATTCTGCGACCTTTCATTGGCAAATGGTTCATTGTCTACCTTGACGACATATTATGGCTCCATCCTCCAATTTAGTCTCCTTTGGATTGTTTTCTGAAGTCAAATATTTTCTATCATTCTTGACCACATCACAATAATGGGACAACCACGTTAAGTTGTAGTGCACATAAACCAAGTCTTCTGCTTGATCTACATTAAAATTGTTTCTCTTCACATTGTGTATGAATTTGTAGGTGCTCCAACACCTCTCTGTAGAGAAAGTGTTAACAACCTATGGAAGCACCCTCACTGCCAATTTATGTAGATATGTGGTAGAGGAGCAATACATGTTCCACCATTCAATAAGAATCAACCTATCTCGATCTTTGGTTGCATGTAGGTTACCAAAGACTCCATGTTCATCGATGTATTTACTCAATTCATTTTGTAATTGAGGACACTCCTCCTATGCTTGATCTACATTCAAATTTTTTCTCTTCACATTGTGGATGAATTTGTAAGTACTCCAACACCTCTCTACAAAATAAATCTTAACAACCTATGAAAGCACCCTCACTGCCAATTTATGCAAATATGTGGTAGAGAAGCAATACATGTTCCACCATTTGATACGACTCAACCTATATCAATCTTTGGTTATATGAAGGTTACCAAAGACTCCATGTTCACTGATGTATTTTCTCAAAAATTCACTTCATACTTGAGCACACTGCTCCAATGCCTGATCTACACTCAAATTATTTCTCTTCATATTGTTGATGAAGTTGTAGGTGCTCCAACACCTCTCTAAAGAATAAATTTTAACAACCTATGAAATCACCCTCACTACCAATTTATGCAAATATGTGGTAGAGGAGCAATACATGTTCCACCATTCGATAGGACTCAACCTATCTTGATTTTTAGATGTATGCAGGTTACCAAAGACTCCATGTTCATTGTGATGTATTTGCTCAAAAATTCACTTCATACTTGAGCACACTCCTCGTCCAGGACCAACTTGTCTAATGCAAGCATATACCCATTTTGTACCTCAAGATCCATGTGTTGTTTTCTCCTAACTCCACCCCGGGCGCTAGTTGGGCCAACCAAGATGGAGAATAATATTTTGGTGTAAGGACATATGCTAGGGCATGGAGTGGAAAATTTAGATAGAAAAATATTCCCATGCTTAATAAGTTATTTTTGTTGATTGAAGGGTACATTTATATTAAGGTCATAACAGAGGAGTTTAATCAACTTCAACACTTAGGCATCAACAACACCCACATGAAGGTACATAGAGAGGTTTATATGCTTGATTAAATTTCGATCCCTTACCCTCATACATGATAGAATCCAATGGAAATGTTTTAATCCTAAGATCTTGAAAACAATTAAGTCTATTGAATTTTGAATGGGATCTAAAATTATACTTTTTGCATATGAAGTCCGATGAGGTTGGAACCACTCTCAAACATCCTGAAACCATTAATGTTAATGTTAAAAATTAAATAAAATGATAGAAAATGAAAGGTAAGGAGAATGTCACTTTTACTTTAATAATTTAACATTACTATTTAATAAATCCCCTAAATGAACCCTAATTATCTCAAACATCCAAGTGGAACCACGTCTTGGTTTTAAAAAAACCAAAAAAACAAAAAAAATTGCCTCGGATCCTAGGAACGGTGAGGGAGCAATTAGGGAGATTTTTTTTTGCTCTTGGGAGTGACTAGGGAGTCATGAGGGAGCATTTTGAAAGCGATTCTCCCTCATCGCTCTCTAAAAAACCAAGGAGCATTCTCCCTGAAATCTTTCCTAGAAGGGAGTGATTAGGAATCACGCTCCAGGGAGCGATTAGGGAGTGCGTTGTTGGAGCGAAGCGTTAGGGGGTAGGGCGCTTCCCCGCATCATAGATCAAAATATTCTTAAAAAAGTTAATAATGTAAGAATATATCTACATGAGGGAGAATTTAAGATAAAAGACAAAGAGACAACCAAGAGAGTTGAAGAAGAGAACTCTCAGAAAGTTGAGGAATCCTTAAATAGTATGAAAATGAGGATAGAAGGACAATGGAGATTGATAGAAAGTATTGAGCTTCAAATTCAAAAGGAAAAAAAAAAGATAAAAGGAGGTTGTAGGAAATTATTTAATATCTAACTTGAGGAGTTAAAGTCCATAATTAAAAACTAGAAGAAAATACTTGACAATATTCACTCAAAATTAAATATTAATGAAGAACAACACAAAAGAGAGAAACACACAACCATCCCAAAGAATTATAGATAGGTTTGAAGGAAACGGCCAAGCGAAAAGACTAAAAGGAACTAATCATATCAACAACATCACTATTAGTAGAGTCTTCAATCATGACAACAGAAAAATATCGACATTTACATTTCAGGAAAGAAAGTTGCAGAACGAATAAAATTATGGAATCGAAGAAAAATAAACTATGAAATATCAACACCAATAAGGATTAGCTCTGAGGGTTAGCTCAAGTGGTCATGAGCTAGACATGAGAGATCCTCCCTGATTTAGGGTAGGTCACGGGTTTGACTCTCCTTGATTCCCTTGGGGCGGTGTCTGGAACTTAGGAATCATCGGCTTTACATTGGGTACCATCCCCTAAATGAGGGTAAGTGCCTAATATTTTTTTCAAGATACTTGGAGGCCTTATGGCACCCTTCACTAATCATACAAAAGACCAATTCAATTGGATAAGGTATATTATACCACATTCCAACTCTTGAAGAAATTAATGACTGCTAGTTATGTAATAGCAATTCCATATTTCTCATAACTCTTCAAAAGGGAACATGATGTATCAAATATTGACATAGGGGTTGTAGTCATGCGAAAGAAGTAGTCAACCACTTCTAAAAACAAAGACCTAACTAATAAGACATTGTTATTCATCTATGATAAATATGAGCACTTGTGGATGCTCTTGAAAAAAACTAGCATCATCTCTTGGAGAAACACTTTATTGCCTAATCAAACCACCAAAGCTTGAAGTGCCTTCTATACCAGAAGAATTTAAGCTAGTAACAATCAAAGTGGATATGCAAGTTACAAGGAATTAAATTTGATATTCAATATAATAAAACCATAAATAATGTTGTTGAAGGTTCTTCATCTTGGCCACCTGAATATCTATGGTTAAACAAAGATAGAAAGAATAGATATAGTTTGAATAACCACCTTTGAAAACATAGAGCTAAATAATAATAAATTGTTATCCATCTACAAAAAATATTGGCCCTTGTGCACACTCTTAAAAAAATCAAGCATTCTCTGTTGGAGAAACACCTTCTTATCTAAACAAACCACCAAAGCTTGAAGTTTTTTTTATCCCAGAAGATCATAAGCAAGTAACTATCAAATTGGGTAAGCAAGTAACTATCAAATTGGGTAAGCAAGTTACAAAGATTTGACTTTGAAATTCAATATAATAAAGCCGTAAATAATGTTGTTGACTTCATCTTGGCTACTTGAGATATATATGTGGTTAAACCAAGGTAGAAAGAATATATATAGTTTGGATATGCCAAAGCTGAGATGGTTGTTGCAATGCTATAGGACCTGGAAATTATGGAAGAAGATAACATGTATACATTCTTAGGTGGTTTAATGTTATACAAAAACCACATATAACCTTTATCTAATTGCAATTCAAAAAGTTCTTAGTGGAATGTCATTCCTTAATTGTTGTTTGTCACGCTAGATTCTATAAGATACATTACAGAACAATGAGTAATTCCTTTTGGAAAGGTCTTAAAATAGATATGAAAATGTTAGTTGCTCCATGCGAAATTTGTTAGATTGAATGAAATAGAGACTGAAAAGTCCAAGATTTTTTCATCCCTTACTCGTTCTCAATAACAAAGAAGAATCCGTTAACATGTACATTGTAATTCATTACAGGTCTTTCTCAAACAGGATATAAAAACACTTTATCATGGTCGATCAGTTGACTACATCTATCAACAACTTTTAGAAGTAGCTATTTAGACTTTTTGGTACCACCTTAACCTCTCAATATTAGTTATCACCCTAAAATTAATGAACAAATAGATTGTTAAAAAATGTTTAGAGGGGTACTTGACAAACTAAGTTGCAGACTGACAATCTTCATAGCCAAAATGGTTGCATTTGGTGGGAAATTGGTATAAATAATAATACGACCTAGCAAACGAATTGAATTGTCACCATTTAAAGTCCATTTACAGGTATGAACCATCCCTTGTTGATCAATTGAACTGTTGAAGACACCGAAGTGCTAGCAGTAGATGATTTGCTTTAAGAGACCCAGTAGATCTTGAAACAACTAAAGGAGAACCTCAAATTGGTCAAATATAGGATGAAATTATTGTAGGAATAACACTAAAAGAGTAGGAATTTTAGGTAGGTGATTGGGATTTCTTGAGATTGCAATCTTATAATCAGAAATCTCTTAAAGGAAAAGGTGAAGAGAAACTTATGCCCAGACTCTATGAGCCTTGTAAATACTAGCAAGATTGGGTCAAGAAGCATATACTCTTTGAGCAATCACTGTGAACTTGAGTGCATAATACCTTTTATGTATCATAATTAAAAAAAGGAGTTGGACAAAATGTCTATATTTTAAATATCCTTCCAGATAACGAGTGCTATATTTTTGGGTCCATAATACATTGTGGCCATAGAGAAGAAATTGTGAGGGATCAGTTGAGGTATGTCTATTTATAATTTAAACAAAGCAATGCTGATCTATATGGGTGGTAATCATCATTATTTTATGATTAAATGCATTATACCTTCAAATTTTTAATCACTAGGTTTAATTTTTTACCCCAGGCTGTCAAGTCAGCTTTGAAAAAACTTGAAGAAGGTGGCAACATTGATGATGCTAAAGTTGTTTGTGAACCAAATGTGCTCTAGCAAATGTATATATGGAAGGTTCGATTTGTTTTTTTTGATAGGTTGAATACCATTTTCTAAAAAATGGATTTCCTTTATATATATATATTTTGCATTCTTGGGTTACTCCAGTTAGAGGATTTATTGGAAACTCACTTTCACATTTTATTGTTGGTTTTTCCTACCTTTTTTAAAGTTGTGGGTACTCATTAAAATGTGTTTTCTTTAGTACATGATGCATTTATGTAATTTTCTACCCATGGTTGTACCCATTGATACATGGGCTTTTTATTATTTGAAATAATAAATGCAAATCTCCATGAAATTGAAACATAATGTACTGCCTTTCCTATTCCTCATATTGTAATGAGGAAAGGGATTTTTGTTCACATAATGAATATGCAGCTCTTTGTATCTATGTTTACTTCAATTAATTTACACTTTCTTGTTATGGCGGGCTAAAAAATGGTGACTTCATTTCTCTTTTATAATCTCGATAAAAGATTAGTTGTTGCTGATTACAATAGAAATCATAATATGTCATAGATATCGGTTTAATGGTTTGTTATGTCTTCTGCACTCCTTTATTATTAAAATTTATGATCAAGATGGCCATTTTATGTGGTTAAATGTGCATACTAAATTGAAGTTTTATTTTGCACCGTTTATACATGGGATGCGCACACTTCATTTGGTCGACATTTTACTAAAGCTGATAAATTGCAAGAGGTATTTTAATCTTTCTATCTGCAGTTATTTTAATCTCTCTATCTGCAGTTATTTTAATCTTTCTATCTGCAGCTATTTTAGTCTTTCTATCTACAGTTATTTTAATCTCTCTATCTGCAGTTATTTTAATCTTTGTATCTGCAGCTATTTTAATCTTTCTATCTGCAGTTATTTTACTAAAACCTACTGGATTGTGATTGTGACAGTAGTTATTTTATATTAAGGAATATGTATCTCAATAGAGATTTCTAGGATATGAGTTAAGCTGGAAAGTAGGGCTTTCTAGTGATTTCCCTTCTAAATGCAATCTATTCATTTCCCTTTCAAGTGTGAGCTATAGGTAGGTATTGACAACTTGTTCAACAAATAGATACTCTCTTTCTAAATGTGCCTCTCTTCCTATATTCATGAGTGACACACAGTCTTATTCTCCGAAATAATATTCTCACGAAAAACCCTTCAAGTACCTCCCCATGATTCATGGATGGTAAACCTATAAACTGTTTGCCCTGCTTAGGGAGGTTAACCCTGATGGTATCAACGAAGTTGAATGCAGGATCTCTCCAACTTTGGGGTGAGAGATTTCATGTCTATGACTACTTGAGCTAACCCTCGTGTCTAACACACAGTTATATACTATAATTGTTTGTCTAATTTTTTTTTCTTTTTCTGTGATGTATTTTATTGAAGTTGACACATTGCAACGGTATTTGACAGTTGGGTTACTTTAATTTGACATGGTGGAATAGTTATAAATAAACAGTACTTTAAAGAGAAAGAATCCGTGATAATTTTGTCTTCTAAATGATGCTTATTCATTTCCCTAATGTGATACGCGGGTAGGCATTGACTGCTTGTTCAACAATTAAATTCTCATTCTGAATTTGAATCTTTTCTACTCTAAAGTGAGATGGAAAACATATATGTGTGTATATATATGTACACGCACACACTCACACATGCACTTGCTTATAGACAGAAATATTTGTGCATGTGTATACCATCTATGTTTTTTACTTTTTGGTCTTTTGCATAGTGTTTTTTTATGTGAAGTATTTTTTTCAATGCATTTTATTGAGAAGTGGACTTCATTGGCATCCTGGGATGCATTCATTCGTCATATTAGAATAGTTATTGACATAAACAATATGTTAGAGGGAGTATACAATCATAATCTCAGTGATTATGACCCATAGTTTAGTACAAATCAAAGAGATCAACCCAAAATTTAGGCTAGGACGGTGAATGCAAACTCAATTTTCAATTTTAAATTTGATGAGAGCATATTTTGGCAATAAAAGTATGAGTTTCAAATTTATATGAATTCAACAAGCTTGGGAGTTTGACATTGCAACAACAATGTACACATGAGTCCTAAGTTTCAAATTTGTATATGGCACTTTGCAAATTAGATATGTTAACAATGTTTGGAAAGCAATGATTTTAGTCAACCATTAGTGTAGTAAGTATGTGAACAGACTTGACAGTGAAATCTGATTTCATTGTAACCCATGAGTAGAAAACTAATAATATCCAAACTTAAAATTTTCCATGACAGTTCAATAATATATGTGCACTATTAAACTCATATTTTACTATTAAACTCATAACACCTTCAAGTTCATATTTTTAGAGGGTATTTTACATGCCAATGTGGGCTTACCTTATGACCAACAAATCATATCTTATGTGTATGAGCAACATTGAAGGCTTTGCATGGAACTTCATAATTCAAGGTGACCAGGAGAATATTTGATTTCCTAGCTATTTGGTTTACCTGGCGATGTATATTTTTTCAAAATAAGACCCAAAATCTCTTTTGAAAATGTACAAAAAGGTCCCCATTGCATAGAAAATAAGTTTAACACCCCAAATACAAATCCTTGGTGCGATTCAATTGTGTCTTCCGTCAAGGAGACTAATGGTCAACCTGATCATGTCAATACTTATGCAACATAATTAGCTTCAAGCACTATAACGTTTCAATAGCTCACATGATTTTGCTTCTTACTCCATTAAATTTGATTCTTCTATTTAGGGGTGTTAGCTCAATGGAAGAGCACTTGCCTTAAAGGTAAGAGGTTGGTGGTTCGATTCTTCCGTTCCCTATATACAAAAATCAAGGACTAATTAAATGACCAGTTAACAACAATCAATGACTAAATAAATAGCTAGTTAACAACGATTAATGACTACAAAAATGACTAGTTAACTACAGTTAATGACTAGTTAACCACAATCAATTACTAAATAAATGACCACTTAATAACAATAAATGACTACTACAAATAATAAATGTGTGACTAAAAAATGACTAAAATTCGCATATAAATGACCATTAGTAGATCATTTCCACTATCTTATAGATCGACTAACTTAGTCGTATTTATTCTAGTCATTAATAGTTCCTTAGTTAGTAGTATATTTGGTCATTAATTTAGTCATTAATTGTGGCAATTAATGACTAAGTCATTATTGACCAAATATACGACTAAATAAGGAAACTATTAATGACTAAAATAAATACGACTAAGTTAGTCGAGCTATAAGATAGTGGAATTTAGCTACTATTACTTGCCGACTAAAAAATAGTCGTTTATATGTGAATTTTAGTCATTTTTTTAGTCACTAATTTCTCATTTTGTACTAGTGTGAAATTCTTTTAAAACTCTATAGATTTAAATTTATTGGTTGAATTATTAGTTGTCCTAACCTTAATACATTATGTAATACTTCACTTAGCCCCTTTTTCTTGGGTTTCCTAGTGCCTTTGGCCTTAGTTTGAGGTCACGGACATTACATCTCTACAATGGTATATGAAATTTGTGGAATAATGTGCTATAAAGATTCCACCTCTTCCCTTGATGGAAGTAAATAAATAGTTTATTGTAGAATTTTAGTTGTCAAAATAAATAAAAAAATGGGGAATTGTAGAGTTGAAATAAATACACTAATATGAGGGAGTGTCAACATGGGAATATGCCCAAATTTTTAGGGATGTGATGAGTACGATGTCATTTTATTTTCGTGATACACATCACATGAAATGGTTTATTCAAGGGTTACTTTCGTTAACCCAAATTCCTGTATTTCATCAAACGCTATTCATACTCTTAAAAGTGAAATGAAGCATTTAACCATTGTGTAGAATCAAGTATGGAAACAATAGGAAGACCCTATGGCACATTTTCCTTCACTAGTCATAGATATCACAACAACTTGCATTCACCTCGAGGATGTGGTGTAACAAAAAAAAGTTCATCTTATCCACTTTGAAGGTTTGGATAAATTTATAGAAGTAGAGATAGTTTCCAATTGATTTGTTCGAGGAGAACATCTCGAAGAAGCATGAGGAGGCCCAAGCTTTGAATGACCCACTGGAGAAGTAGAAAAAATATGTAGAACTACAATTTATTAATGATCAATTGGATATTCTACATGTTGTTGCAGTTGTTTCAAAGAACACTCTTTAGGAGTAATATGTATGAGGAGTCCTAGGCTCTAACTAAACTACTAGAGATACCAAAAAAATATGTAGAAGTATATTCTGATGATGATCAATTGGACACTCTAAATGATGTTACAAATGCTGCAAATAAGACACTTTTGGTGTTCCTCCATGTAGCTCAATCCACATATATTATGTTGTAGGAGTTGGTCTCAATTGTTGACATGGAATGGAATACTTTGGAGTGATATAATCTATAACATGCCCGAAAAATCCATGTGAGTATTTTAGTGATTTTTTTCAAAAATAGTATTGGTAAAAGTACCCATAATTTAATATAAGATAATTAACTAACTGAATAGGGGTTGATTAATGTGGGATAGGGATCCCTTCCCAACTACGAAACATTAGTGTATATATACTTCAACCATACACATATGTGTAATGCTAGACGTGGAGCGAAGAAAAATAAGAAAATCGGAAGGTACTATTCCCTACATAGGAACTCTATCTAGCATTGAATGCCGAGACTAATAAATAAGACTGTTAACACGCAAATTAACCCCCAAGGTTCTGAGAAAAGGAAATTTGGGGTAACCACTAACCAATCTTTAGCTTGTGCTTCTGACCCAACACAAACAGAGAGGGCCCTGTCTAGAATCTCATGAAAAACTGGAATAATCAAAGGGGTCAACAATGAAAACATACACCAGTATTCATCATAAAAAATATTCAATTACAACACACATAAGATCATATTTCTGCTGGAAACAAAATGGTTTAAACGTCGTCTGGCTGAAATATATGAATCTCTATTTGGGCAATGGAGTTACATTAAACAAACCTGAAAAATTATTCACAAAGCTTCTGCGAATGCATTCACACAGGGGAGAGGTAGTAAACAGCTAGTAGTCAAAGATATTTTAATTGGTGGAACATAAGAGAAAAGGACAGTCCATTGATGTAAGGCATACGATGATAAATCCTGCACCAACTTTAGCAGAGAATAATGGTGAAATACTTGGAAAGATTCAAGCATAGCATAATTTCTATGAATTCCACTTAACTACTACATTGCACCAAGTATGAAGGAATATTACAGTCATGGAATAACAATGAAAGAAGCACAATTAACATAGGAAAAAGAAATACAGACTACTAGACCAATTACACAAGAATCCCTGGAAAAATGCAAGATCGGCTCTACAAACTTTATTCAACAACTCAAAATTTCTTACAGATTGATTCTCAAAACTCCAAAAGTTTTTCAATAATATTTTTCAACCCTTCTGTCTTCAATTACAATGAATTTATAGAGGCCCCTGGAGCTCTAGGCTCGGCTCTCTCCTTAACAGAAAACAGTTGCAATTACTTGACACCTACTTGATAGCTAACCAAGGTGTTTCGCCATTACAACTTTCAAAACAGACACAGGTGGTATATGCATAACCGCTTTTTACATTCAGTGCCTATTTTACTATATGACCAACTACTTGAATAAAAACAAAATAGAAAAATGACAGCTCTAGCTTGCTGCTTCCATTTCTTGTTGATTTCTTAGCTAATACCTTTGAGCTCTTAATATTGAACATCGGAAATATCTAAGATTGAACTGCTACCTATCGGGTGTGTTTTTTTACCCTCGTGGCAGCACACTGTAGATATGAACAATTACAAATAACAAACTCTCCATGGCCATGCCGACTTTCCAAAAATGGGCTTGCAAACCATCTAAGTTTCTTCAAAATTTGATACAAGGAGTAATTACTTCTATAGCTAGAACTGACTTGCTGGGTGGCGAGATGTAGATAACGTAAGAACGCCATCACCTTAGTCATGGGTTTTGACCTGATCATACCAATCAAGAAAATCATTTACGTCATAGGAAGCCTTTGTTTGGGTTTCCTTTGGTGGGGGGGCAGGGGGCATCTCTTCAGTGGGGAGTATTAAATATTTGATAATGTCTTCCTCCTGGGGGATTTTCTACTCGTCCTCTTCATGGGCTCTTTCCCTTCCTCTCTACTGCTAAAAACTCCAACCCCTCTGTCGCGTCTTGGGATCTTCTGGTTCGCTGACAGAACCATCCTCCACATGGTCGAAAACCACAGGAGGTAGAGGGGTATGCTCCTCCTCCATCTCAGACAATACATGCTTGGGTACAACTACTATTTCAACTCCCTGATCTATCTCCATGTCTCTGATAACAACAGCAAAATATCTGAATAGATGAACTCGCCACCTTTTCAGAATTGGACGTATGTTGTGAATCATGGGAATTAGGCTTATAATGACTAATGACGATGGCATCACCATGTGAATCATTCTGCTATGATTCTTTGACTTAGACCTTCCAAATGATTTATTATGATGACTGAGGATAGGACTAATGCAAGACACCCTTTCCGTGCTTTTCAGATCATACAGAAAAGACACTCGATGGCGCTGAGGTGGTTCAGCCCATGTGGCCATCATTGATTTACAATGAAGATGTCTTTCACCTGCGAAAACTCATGATTGGATTAGGACCCTAGATTTCAGTCTTACAGCTCCAATCATGACCGTTGGATGATGTGCCTTTGCCAACCACGGCGATTTTGGGCGTGCTTAACATGCCGACGATTAGAATCACCACCGCTATTGTAGGCCATTGATTTATCTCTGTTAGATCTATGTTGTTGCAAGGAGCAGGACGTTTACCCCAATCACGGTGATTTGGAATGCAACCCTTTTTCGTGCATGTTAGATTAGCACCATCCCCTTTTTATTGTAGATCTTTGTTTTTGTCGATCTACGACGTTGATTTCTTTAGGAATCTTCCATCTGGTTAACATTTCCTCCGCGCTTGTAACATTTCCACTTATATCTTTACACAAAAAGGTTCAGGGACGCAGATCTCTGGGGCAATCTAATTCATGTCATCCCTACATACTTCTATTTGCTCTTGGCGTATTATCCTGCTTTTAGTCCCCCGATCACCCTGGAAACTGGATCTTCGAGTATTCTTTCTCCTTTACCAAATCCACCGTATCTAGCTCTAATATTTTACCATGGCAGCGTGATATGGGATTTTTGGCTTCTTTTGAGGGATTATCTCGATCCTGCAATTCTTTTTTCCTTCATAAAAAACCCCTTTCAAAACCTAGCACATTTTGGGTGCTAACAAAGACCCTTATCAACTAACAAAAGCGGGGTTTTCTACCATTAGCATGAACTCAACCAACAATCAAAGTGACTACAAGGGTCATGGTCTGTGAGGCACCTGCAATAATTAATTAATACGAATATGCGAAATAACAGCAATGACAGAACTCAGAATCACTTTTATATTGATCACAGGTCACTTCATGGGGGAAACCTCCTATGAGAAAGCTTAATAAAAATAACTTCACGGTGCCTTCATAGGTCTCAAAACACACTTATATACTAATTCTAGGCGCCAATACTATGGGTCGAAACCATGGGTCGTTACAAACTATGGATCAATAATACTATGGGCGACTTACAAAGCATATGCGCCAACAACAATAACACAAACTATTGATCAACAAATACTATGAGACGACTTACAAATCATATGCATCCAACAACAACATACTAACAAAGTAAAGACATGGGTTCCTAACATCCCCTCCCTCTTAAAAAAAGCTTTGTCCTCAAAGCTTTAGATGTGGAAATTGTTGTTGAATCTGAAGGAGTGGTTCCCATGTAGCATCCTCTGGTTGCATGCCGTGCCACTGAATTAAGACCTCTGTGATAGAGCGAGAGCGAAGCTGACGCGTGCGCCGATTGAGGATGGCCTCTGGCTCCAAAAGGATGGATCCTTCATTGTCCAGTTCGGGTAAAATCATTTGTCCACTGATGTTGGTTCCAAGAACTTTCTTCAAACAAGAGACATGAAATACTGGATGAATGCGGGAAGAAGGAGGAAGTTCCAATTTATAATCAACGGACCCAATCTTCTGAAGAATCCGATATGGCCCATAGAAATTTGGAGCGAGCTTATGACGCCCTTTGAGTTTCAAGGAGGATTGTTTGTACTGTTGGAGACGAAGAAAAACCATATCACCGACTTGAAAAGTGTGCTCTGAACGGTGTTGATCAGCTTGTTGCTTCATGCGATTTCTTGCCATGTGAAGATTGTCCCGCAAAATGCGAAGAATTTGATCGTGGTTTCGAAGGACCGTGTCAACTTCCTGAACTAGTGAACTGGTGGGGGTGTATGGAAGAAGAGCTGGAGGTGCCTGACCATAGACTATTTCATATGGGGTCATTTTAGAGGCAGTGTGGTAAGAGGTATTGTACCACCATTCAGCGAGAGGAAGCCACTTTGCCCACTGATGTTGTTGTTCCAAGGTGAAGCAACGAAGATAAGTTTCCAAACATTTATTGACAATTTCAGTCTGACCATCTATTTGTGGGTGATACCTTGAACTCATCTTCAGTTTGGTTCCAGTGTGGCGAAATAGTTCTGTCCAAAAATGACTGGTGAAAGTCGCATCATGATCCGAGACAATGGAAGAAGGGATGCTGTTAGCACTTAGATTTTATTCTGGTTGTAAGAAAATAAGACCTAAGGTAACCTATTTCAAACCAAGCTTTAGGTAGAAGAACTAACCATTTTCTCTACCAGAGAGGGCTCTCTCAGGATATATATATGAAGGCTAAAATATATAAAGGTTTCCTTAAAACTTCTCAAAAGATATTTTCTGGTCGAAAAGGTAAACAAGAAACATTGGGCATGGAGTCAAAGCTTTCAAAATGTATAATAAACCAGCAAGAGATTTTCACCATAAAGATTTTCACAGAGGCAAGATAGTAATCATGTTACAGTCAATTTGATTTTTCAGGCGACATAGAAAGAAGTAAAGACATTCCATCAACAACAGGTATCTATCCAGGATAAATCTATTGTAAACTTTGGAGAATAAAAATGGATATTTAAATGCAGATAAAATGAGGCATAACCAGTATGAATCTCAAGTTATTTCAAACGCTCATTTAAATATGGAAGAAAAACACCATGGGAGATATAACGAAGAAGATAAACATGCACATATAAGGATAAGGAAAATAACAGACTGCAAGACTGATTAACTCATGAATCTCTGTATCAAAGGATAGGTATCATCACTGTACTGCCTTTATTTCAAGAATAAACTTCAAAACATACTTGTTTCTCAAAAATTTTCCAACCCTTTCAACAATGACCTCCATTGTTTTTTATACAAAATTTTCAGAAGAAGCTCCACATAACTGCTTCTTCTAACTAATAATTAAAAATATTTAACTAAAGATAACTGTCTTCGAGTAACCCATAACTGTATTTCAAATAATATTACAAATTTTAAAATAAAAAGTCTTTTTGCCACTTGGCAAGACTTTTGGATATCATCATTTTGCCACATGGCAAGAGTCTCAAATGTATCTAGGTATGAACAGAATATCTGGTCTTTCCATATTTCTCAACATAATTCCACTGGTCAACAGTGGGTAGGTCATAACTGGTCATTTCTTTCACTAAGACTCGCATCTCGATATGACCTGCATAAGAAATAGGAAGAAGGTTTGCGCAAGTTAAAATCAGCATATTTAAAATTTCAAATTCCCCTGACATTTTCTCCATTAGAATTTTTCCTGTGAGCATGTGATCTATCTGCTGGAATTTTCGGTGATCCATCCTGATATCAAACAATAATCTTTTATAATCAGCTGGAGGAATTAATTCATTATTTTCGTTCCAGAAAGCTGGGAATCCCTTGTTCACTAACTTGTCAAATTGCTTTTTGAACTGTATTACTTCTTTCCTTATTTCTCCTGCTTTGGCCTCGATGTTTTCGATATGTGAGTATTTGCCTAAGATCCTTCTGGCCCAAGTGATGACAAAAATTCTGTTTGTTATACTCATGGCCGTCAGGTCTGCCTCGGATAAACTATTTAAAAATGTAATTGCTCTCTGGGCTATTTCTTTCGGCTTTCTATTTAACCCTTCTCTGACTGCTCGGCAACTGTCGAAGGCATCTTTGGCTACTTTTTCCTTAACTCTTATATAATCCAGATATGGCCTAAGTTTTTCAACTTCTTTGATGATCTGGTCCCACACCATATGTTTACATCCCTGCATAGCAGCTTGTCCTGTTGCATGAGCAGCCAATCCTTTATTATTACTGCTCAATTCCTGATTATTTGCCTGCAAAGTTTTTATTTCTTTTTCTTTTGCTTCATTTTCCTCTTTTAATTTTTGTATTTCTGCTTTCAACAATTTGATTTCATTATCCTTTAAACTTATTTGTGACATTGCCTGCAAAATCCCATCTACACCATTCTTATCCTCTTCTGGGCCTGGCTGTACTTGCTGCTGACTGTTCTCTGCTAATTGTTTTCTTGCTGTTGCCAACTGTTCTTCTAACATGAACCTTTCTTTTTCCCAATAATCTTTTTCGTCAGAGAGCTTTAACAATTTAGCTGTGACATCATTGACTTCGTTAGATAACTCTTCTTTCTCTTTTTCTAATATTGTCAATTCTGCACCTTGAATGAGTACAATATCCGGGATTTTTAACTTTCGTCTCAATGTTGAAATCACCTCTTCTTTTTCCTGGAGCAGTTTAGTAGCTGCAGCTCCATCTTTATTAGTTAAGTCCATTTGTAGCTTCTTAATTTGATGTTGTCGAGACTTATTCTCTGCCTTTTCTTGTCTCAACTGATTATTTAATTTGTCTACTGAATTCTTTAGTTTGTTTGCTCTCAATGTGGCCCCCAAATAGTCTGAGTATATAACCTCTCCAGCTTGTCTATGTAACAAAATTTTGTCAGGGGCATTTATCTTTGACAAATCTACACTCATCTCTGAGATCTTGTCTTTGGTCACAACTGAAAATTTTAAAGAATTTTCTTTGATTTTCCTGCTGGTGAATAAGCTTACTTCATTGTTTGATATATTTCTGACCTTTGGAAACAATAGACTTGTTTGTTTCGCAGATTCCTGTTTGGTTTTACTATGTTCATTAAATACATCCATGAAATTTTTAGGTCTATTTACATCATCCCCTACAGAGGTCTCTTCAATATTGTATTCCCTCACTGTAACCTCGGGTATTTCATTTTCTGTAGCTTTTACTTCTTCTGAAACGGTTGTCAATTCCTGTGACTCATCAGTTTTCAATCGTTTTCCTTTTTCTGTCTCTTTATCATCAATAATCATAATGTCCTGTATAGGTCTTTTGGACCCCACTAATGCAGTATTGATTTCGCTTTCTGTTTCTGCCATTGCTTCTTCTAATGACCTTTCTATGTCGGACTTGTTTGGGATAATTTCTTCTTTGTATTCGAGCCAGTTGGCTCTGTCTGCCATCCCTTCAACAGTTTGATGATTCAGAGCCTTAATACGATGTTCAATTCTTCTCTTGGATATGATATTTAATGGGTCATATTCCAAGGCTGCATCTGTCTCAAAATTCATGTCTTTTAACAATTTCTCTATATATACAGCAGCGTTCTTATTCTTTATTGTAAACGGACCTAGTGTGAAAGGGTACTTAATGTCCGTTGCTTGTCTGTGGACTAAAAAATTGTTATCTTCTACAATCAATTTCTGTCTTAAAAACTCCAAGGCAAAAATCCTCAAGGTGAGGAATGCTGGTAGCACATAGGGTTTATGCTTGAACCCATACAATCTGACCACTGTACTATCTTTTGATAAAAACCAGTCTCTTGTAGCATACTCTGTATTCAGTTGCATTGATACCTGCATTTCTGGCAATACCCTAGGCAGACCTTTTTCCGAAAATCATCTTAAAGATCGTCGAGAGCATGTAATTGATGAAATTGAAAATATTGTTTTCCAGTGGAGTTGCAAAAACAATCTCTGGGAACTGTAATTCTTCCTGGCTGGATACCATAATCATTTTCATTAAAAATGCTTGAAACCTGAAATGTCTGTGTGTGGAAAATTCGACCATCTGGTCATGCATCCTTTCGGCTATGAAAGCTTCAAAATTTAATCGGGGAATTTGACTTTCATCAATTCCCGACTGGACTATACTTATTCTGTACAATAAACTTAATTGGAACTCAGTTATATACAAATCCGAATCTAACCCTAAAACTACGGCCAATAGTGTCAAGACCAACTGGGTATTCTCATTAAAAAGGTTGATATCTAAAGGGTAAGGGAGTTCAGAAAGGCTAGTTTCTGGTCTGAGACACGTCGACAAAAACACTTCCCTATCACTCTGAGAAGCGTGGTGAAAATTTTCAATAATCGACACCTCAGAAAAAACTTCAGGGTCGAGGGTTTGGGGCAAATCTATTTCTAGGGCTTTAATCACTTCGGCTGGCTCAATTTTGCAGATGGCTCTAGTTTTCTGACTGTTTAAAACAACTTTTTCTTCCCGTGAATAGTTTTCAGCACACCAGGAGACGAATTCTGGGAAAACAGGAAATTGGTCAGGGCAAAAAGCTATTAGAGATGACTGGTGAACTCTATGCGGGTCTATACCCTCTTTTAACAGCTCAGATAACTTCAATTTTACATCGGAGACCGGGAACCTAATAAGGGTATCAAAAACATCTTCATCTCTGTCTTCTAGGGCATCTTTTGACCTAAAAACGTCTATATCTTGTACAGTCTCCATCTAAATGCTTCTTTTAAACAAAATTCCGTTTAAAGAGAGTGACAGGTCACCAGACCCTACCTGTAAATTGCTTGCTTTTCGCCTTCTGTCGCAATCGCCGGCTTCCACCAGTCTTCGGAGCTCTCCAGGATAACGACACATACAAAATGCCGTTATGTGGAGCCCTTTCTTTTTATATAATCCTTTTTAGAATAACCTCCTTGCGCCTTTATGAACGTGGGTCATTTTCAACCATTGATCTTTGAACCATCATTTTGAACCGTCAGATCTTGTCCCTCTTTATTGCACTGGCGGTATCCGCGATCAAAAAGGTGGTTTCCTTTTCCGGTTTGCTACCCGCGCGGATGCGCCATCTACTGACACCTGTTAAGGCGGTTTATTCTCCGCGACCGCTTTCCTTTATATCACGCGCGCATGTTCCTGGCCGCGGATGAAACGCTGGCCGTTGATTTGATTGAAGCATGTATTGGCCTTCCGATCCATGCAAAGTATAGTGCCACGTGCCACGGTCTTATCAATCCATTCGTTGTTCGCCACCTGTTAGGTCCCACCTTGCCACGTAAGAGATCTTTCCATCTTTCTGTAATGGGTGGTTCCGCGCGGTGTTATGGTGGTTTCCGATACCACTCTCTCCAAGCGCGGATGAATGAATGTGGGACACGTGCCTTGGTGGTATTATGTCCGCTACCACCCTCCACCGTTTGTTGACGATCACTTTGGCGACGCGGGGTTAATATGGACCGTTGATTTGGATCTATGCTATCTCCGCCGACGAAACCTGACCGGGGCTTAACCTATCCATAAATTTGTTGGCGGACTTTATAAACATGGGTTTTTATAATGTATTTTTATATAAAAATCTTTATTTCAACCCTTTTAGAGATGATTCTTTTTCTTAGGACCTTTTATCAAAAATGTCAATTTTCCTTAGACCTGGTGTCAACAACTGGCTCCAACTGGGGATGCTATCCTCCCTGCGAGGTAGCAAAGAACATCGTAGACCAAGTGCCTGATCCATTGGGCCAAAATTTTTTTTTTTTTTTTTTTTTTTTTGAAATATTTACACTGTACAGGAACATTCCTTCACTTCCATTTTTTAGGACAAATAATGTTTGAGGTGCCTCCCATTTACTGGCCCTCCAGGATAAAATTCTCCATTGCAATTTTTTAAGATAAAAGCATTTTCTCCTTGGCATCCTGCAATAATATATGGACCTTTCCATAAATGTTCAAACTTTCCATGGTGCTCTTCTTTCCTGGAATCCCATTTCAAAACCAAATCATTTATTTGAAAATCCCTTTCCTTAACTTTTCTGTCAAAAGTCTTTTTCATTTTTTCTTGATGTATTTGGGTCTTGTTATATGCCTTCTCTCTGACTTCATGTAATTCTATCATTTGATTTATTCTTCTTTGCATATGATTTGGTTCTTCATCAACTTCTTGTAACAATTTCATGACTGGCAATCCTAAAGAAACAGGAAAAACTACTTCTGTACCATATACCAACTGGAAAGGGGAAGTGCCAATTGCTCTTTTTGTACTGATTCTGTCTGCCCATAGAGCATATTTAAGTTTGGTGTGCCAAGCTCTCTTATTATCCTCTAACAAATTTTTTATGATTCTCACCAAACTTTTATTTGAAGATTCGGCTAATCCATTTCCTTGTGGATAATAAGCTGTTGAATGATTCAAATGTATGTGATATTTATGACAGAAATTTATCATCTTTTTTGACTTGAACGCTGGGGC
Source organism: Larix kaempferi (assembly GCA_027924585.1). Lineage (NCBI taxonomy): Eukaryota > Viridiplantae > Streptophyta > Pinopsida > Pinales > Pinaceae > Larix > Larix kaempferi. The sequence goes on along the minus strand of BSBM01000487.1, from coordinate 6,267,866 downwards.
ATTATCTGTCACTATCCTTTTAGGGCAACCAAACCTGGACAAAATATTTTCTTCCAAAAAGTTCATAATCACCGTCTCTGTAGCATTTCTGGTTGGTATGGCCTCAATCCATTTTTTGAAGTAATCAGTAGCAGTCAAAATCCACTTGTGTTGTCCTGAAGAATTCGGGTTAATTTCACCAATAAAATCTAACCCCCACTGTTGGAACGGTGCTTCAACTGAAATGGGTTTCAATGGAAATGGTAATAATTCTCTTTTTCCATCAAAAATTTGACATTCATGACATTTTGTTATTTCTTTATATACATCGGAATACATGCTAGGCCAGTAAAAACCAGCTCTAAGAATTTTGTTCACTGTAGCCTTCCATGAATGATGTCCTCCATACATACCTTTATGAAATTCCACCATAATATGCTGTGCCTCATTCTCTAAAAGACAATTTAACAATATTCCTCCTGGATCTTTCCAAAACAAATTCCCATCTAATATGCAAAACTTTGCAGCTTTCAGTTTTACTGACCTGGCTCTCGTTTTTTCCATGTCTACGGATGCTTGGAGATTCTGTAAGACATACACAATATCTGAGTACCAGGGAGATAAAGAGAAATCTTCAATTATTGGTGACTTTGGAACATTCTCGGACGAAGTTTCAGCCATAAAATTTATACTGAGGGAATCCAAATTTGTTTCTGTCATCATCTTAGCTAGACCTTGACCTTTTATTAATTTGGTGGGTTTAATGTCCAGGTCATATTCTAGCAGTACTGCTATCCATTTTTCTCTTTTCCCTTCATGATCTGGTTGTGTAAGAATGTCTTTTACTGTTGATGATGGAACATGCGCTATTGTATGAGAATGCAAAATATATATTCTGAAATCCTTCAATGCTTTCACCAAAGCATAAGCTTGTTTTTCCATGATGTTGTATTTTAATTCTGCATCTCTCAGAATTTTACTAAAAAATGCAATAGGCTGTTCTATACCCTCTTGATTCTTCTGCAACAGTACTCCAGCCACTGTGTGCTCCGATGCATATGTAAACATAATGAAATCCCTTGTATAATTTGGACTAATTAATACCGGTGCTTCGGTCAATGCTTTTTTTATGTTGTCAAATGATTTTCTTGCTTCTTCATTCCATTTGATTTCTCTATCTTTTCTCAACATTTCAGTTATATTTCTTAAAATTTCAGCAAAACTGGGGATGAACCTCCTCAACCAATTTACCCTTCCTATGAATGACTGAATCTCTTTCTTACTTCTAGGAATTCCCACCTTTTGTATTGCAGATACTCTCTCTGGATCAATCTTAATTCCTTCTTTGGATATGATGTGTCCTAATAACCTTCCTTCTTCCATGCAAAAATGTGATTTCTTAGGATTTAACGAAATTCCAAACCTTCTACATTTTATGAAAACTCTTTCCAAATGTTTCCAGTGATCAGCGGCGTTGTTTGAATAAACAGTGATATCATCCATGTATACCACCACAATTTTGTCCCTTTCGTCTGCAAATGCAATATCCATAGCTCTCTGAAATGTTGCTCCTGCATTCATTAGACCAAATGGCATTTTGGCGTACATAAACGTTCCCCAAGGTGTAGTAAAAGCAGTTTTTTCTTGATCTTCCGGGTGAACTTTGATTTGATTATAACCTGAAAAACCATCTAGCATGGAAATTCTCTCAGCTCCCACAACTTGTTGTAAAACCTGGTCCATTTTAGGGAGTGGATAATTATCTTTCAACGAAGCTCTGTTCAAGTTTCTAAAATCCACACACAGCCTTATTTCTCCATTCTTTTTCCTCACAGGTACTAAATTTGCTAACCACTTGGAAAACCTCAGAGACACAATTATCTTAGCATCAAACAACTTCCTCACCTCTTTTTCTATCACTGGCAGTAGCTTGGGATTTATTCTTCTCAACTTTTGCTTAAAAGGCTTTTCACCTGGTTTAATTGGAATTGTATGTTGTATAACACAAATATCATATTCCTTTAAATCCTCATAGATCCAAGCAAAAACATCTGAAAACCTTTTCATTACTTCCACACTTTTATCTTCTTCTTTTCTTGGTAACTTCTTTGAAAGTTTTACTAATTTGGGATCTTTTTCAGAACCCAGATTATAATCCTTCACATCTTCAGGCTTTGGTTCAATCTTTGGATTCTTTACCACATCATTTTTATCAAATAACTTTTCTAAAGGAATTAAACCTCTAGGGATAACATTATTCTTCAGTTGAATAATATCGTTACCTCCGATCCTCTGTTTGAATTTTTCGGCTTCCTCCGGAGAATCCACTTCGTCTGGACCCATCTCATCACCTTCTGCGTCAATAGATCTGTAGTGGAACTCATCTGTCATTTCCAAAAAGCGTTTGATCTGTTGGTCATCTTCAAAGACCTGCCAATGCTTGACATTGTCTGGAATAGATGGTCTATGTATGACTTCGATATTATATTCCTTTTTAGAAAAGACGGGAGTTTTGAATGCAGCTCCTGCAGTGGCTAAAGAATCTGCTACAGTGTTGCTAACTCGTGGAATTGAGATAACATCGTGTTCATCAAAGAAGTTTTCCAGTAAATCCCACACTTCATTCCTATAGGACCTCATTTTAGGGTGTTTGGTCTGATAAATAGCTTTTACTTGATTTATAACCAATTCAGAATCTCCGAATACCTCAATCTTTTTTGCTTTCAAATCCTTCAACACATTCAATCCCAGAATTAAAGCCTCATACTCTGCAACATTGTTGGTACATTCAAAATTCAATTGGTAAGAAAACATTAGAAATTCTCTGTCAGGTGTAATTATCCATACTCCTGCTCCAGCTCCTTCTCTGCTTCTAGCTCCATCAAAGTGCATTGTCCAAGTACCTTCTTTTCTGATCTTTTCTCTTAACAATTTTTCCTCCTTATTTTCTTTAGGTTCAATTAAATCAATCTTTTCTTTAGATTCAACATCATTGTACAAAATGCAAGACCCCAAATCGGTGTCTAAAGCATAAATGGCATGTTTCTCAGGTTCTTTTAGATCACTTACCAAATAAGAAGCTCTCTTTTCAGTATACAATCTTCTGTGTACCCCCAACACTGGAATAGTAGCGAAAGACATATCCATTTGTAAAGTTCCCTTTAACTTTGAAGCCCACGACCTAGACAATAACATACCAAACTTTGCAGGGATATCAGCAACCACCACATCCATGAGAATACCTTTGGCTGGTATTTTACTGAGATTGACTGTCAAATCTTTAATCAACCCTAAACATTTAACCTTCCTTGAATCAAAAGAAAATAAGTCATCATATGGTCTTGTGATTTCCAATCCCAAAGAATCTACTACAAGTTTAGGCATCAAATTATGAGAAGCTCCGGAATCCAACATACAGTTATGTACCACTTTATCATGAATATCCAAATTCACATAGAAAGGAGAAACTTCTTCCAAACTATTGTCTTCCATTCTTGATCCTAAACAGATATTAGGATTATCATCATCTAACTCCAAAGTGTCTACTTCCACCCGATTTTCTACCTGCATCATCTTGAAAATTTGTTCCTTGTATTCCTTGTTCTTCAGTATTTCATTAAAGGATACTGAAATCTTGACTTTTGACATTTCATTCTGTATGTTGAAAGGAACCAAATTTTTATCACTTTCTTTCATTGAATCTTTCTTGATGTCTGGAATTACCTTGGGTACATCTTCATTTTCTTTTCTTTTAGTTTGTGGTTCAGACTGACTTGTAGAAGCTTTATCAACATTTCTTTTTGACTTGCCTATTGGTTCTTTCCCTTTGTCAATTACAACATCTCGGTTCCTCAGATTCATCTTTCTTTGAAGATCATTTATGGCGTTTTGATAACCAATCTGGTATTGATCACTTCCCATTTCCAAACTACAACATTCTCCTTCTGCCATGAACATATCATGCTCCTGTTTAGTCAAATATACTTCTGGATCAGAACTACCACAATGATGAATATCCCCTTCAGGCATTTCGGCTTCAGCTTCTCCAGCAATATAATTTTCAGGAAAAGGAGGTCGGATCTGATCGTCTTCTGCATTCCTTGGGTTTGGCTGTCCTCTCGGTCTTACAGCTGGAACAAAAGGTCTCCTGAAGTTGGGGTTTCTGATTTGAGGTTCTGCTGGTTCTTTATTTGGAGTTTTATTGTCCACTACTAATCTTTCTAGCAATTTTTCCATAGTTTTCATCATCGCTTCGAACTTTATATCAGTAGAGGAAGAAGAGGCAGAAGAAGAAGCCACATTTTGATTATCTTCTCTAATTTTCTTTCTATCCATATCTCTATGTCTCATTTTTCCAGAAGCCATCATATTAGCCTCAACTTCTACTGCATCTTTCATCATTATTGCCAAAGTAGTAGATCTTCTTTCTCTTAATGTGCATGAAAAATCACCTTCAAAAGCATCAGCATAATGTAACTTGGCTGCTCCTACTGGAGGTTTTATATCTGTAGGGATTGAATTGTAGACTTTCATAAATCTGGCAGAAAACTCCTGAACTGACTCAAACCCTCCCTTTTTCAAATTGTTGTATTGGGTCAATACCTGTGAAGGATTCTTCTGATCTTCCCATCTTTCAATAAAAAGGGTTGTAAAGGCATCATAATTTGCAATAGATCCAGCTGCCAAAGCTCTAAACCATTTTTTCACTTCACCTCTCAAACTTTGAGCAAACAACCTCATTTTAGCATCATCAAAATCTACTTCTTCTAAATCAATAAAATCGCTGAAATTATCAACATGTTGCTGTGCTGTATAATTTCCCTCATTATCAAAAGTAAAGATCCTCTGTGCATAATTTTGAGGCAAATCATGTAAAACTGCTGGCAAAACCAAAGGAGCAAATCTGGCAGCCATGGGTGGTGGGTTATAAGGTGCAACTACAGTCGCCTGTTGTCTATTACCCGGTATAGGTATTCTTTGGGCTTTGGATATTTCAGGTGCTTTCCTCTCAGATCTTTGTAAATTTTCCCAAACAGATTTTAAAGAATAGTCCCACAAACTTTGTGGATCAACTTTTGTTTCTCTCAAATCAGAATCTGACTTAGTTCTAAACAAAATCTTTTCACTGGAACCAATATTTTCTTCCTCAAACAAATGTTCTTGCGAAGAAGGAAATATATTTGAAAGCTGGGAAATACCTTCTTTCGTCTTGCCTTTGATTTTCTCCATCTTGAGGAGTTTTTCTGGATTATCTACGCCCGAAAAGAACTGCTAACCGGGATTCCTTCTTGTAGCCACAATGTCTTTCTCAAATTAATCTCAAAACTTCTAAAAACTGTCACAAGTGAAGTCGCCAGGGCAATATCTACAACCAACTTGTTTCAAACTTCCTTGCCCAAGAAATTTGAGCTTTCTTTGTCGTTTCTCCCAGGGAAAATTTCACTTTTGATCCCCGGCAACGGCGCCAAAATGTTAGCACTTAGATTTTATTCTGGTTGTAAGAAAATAAGACCTAAGGTAACCTATTTCAAACCAAGCTTTAGGTAGAAGAACTAACCATTTTCTCTACCAGAGAGGGCTCTCTCAGGATATATATATGAAGGCTAAAATATATAAAGGTTTCCTTAAAACTTCTCAAAAGATATTTTCTGGTCGAAAAGGTAAACAAGAAACATTGGGCATGGAGTCAAAGCTTTCAAAATGTATAATAAACCAGCAAGAGATTTTCACCATAAAGATTTTCACAGAGGCAAGATAGTAATCATGTTACAGTCAATTTGATTTTTCAGGCGACATAGAAAGAAGTAAAGACATTCCATCAACAACAGGTATCTATCCACGATAAATCTATTGTCAACTTTGGAGAATAAAAATGGATATTTAAATGCAGATAAAATGAGGCATAACCAGTATGAATCTCAAGTTATTTCAAACGCTCATTTAAATATGGAAGAAAAACACCATGGGAGATATAACGAAGAAGATAAACATGCACATATAAGGATAAGGAAAATAACAGACTGCAAGACTGATTAACTCATGAATCTCTGTATCAAAGGATAGGTATCATCACTGTACTGCCTTTATTTCAAGAATAAACTTCAAAACATACTTGTTTCTCAAAAATTTTCCAACCCTTTCAACAATGACCTCCATTGTTTTTTATACAAAATTTTCAGAAGAAGCTCCACATAACTACTTCTTCTAACTAATAATTAAAAATATTTAACTAAAGATAACTGTCTTCGAGTAACCCATAACTGTCTTTCAAATAATATTACAAATTTTAAAATAAAAAGTCTTTTTGCCACTTGGCAAGACTTTTGGATATCATCATTTTGCCACATGGCAAGAGTCTCAAATGTATCTAGGTATGAACAGAATATCTGGTCTTTCCATATTTCTCAACATAATTCCACTGGTCAACAGTGGGTAGGTCATAACTGGTCATTTCTTTCACTAAGACTCGCATCTCGATATGACCTGCATAAGAAATAGGAAGAAGGTTTGCGCAAGTTAAAATCAGCATATTTAAAATTTCAAATTCCCCTGACATTTTCTCCATTAGAATTTTTCCTGTGAGCATGTGATCTATCTGCTGGAATTTTCGGTGATCCATCCTGATATCAAACAATAATCTTTTATAATCAGCTGGAGGAATTAATTCATTATTTTCGTTCCAGAAAGCTGGGAATCCCTTGTTCACTAACTTGTCAAATTGCTTTTTGAACTGTATTACTTCTTTCCTTATTTCTCCTGCTTTGGCCTCGATGTTTTCGATATGTGAGTATTTGCCTAAGATCCTTCTGGCCCAAGTGATGACAGAAATTCTGTTTTTTATACTCATGGCCGTCAGGTCTGCCTCGGATAAACTATTTAAAAATGTAATTGCTCTCTGGGCTATTTCTTTCGGCTTTCTATTTAACCCTTCTCTGACTGCTCGGCAACTGTCGAAGGCATCTTTGGCTACTTTTTCCTTAACTCTTATATAATCCAGATATGGCCTAAGTTTTTCAACTTCTTTGATGATCTGGTCCCACACCATATGTTTACATCCCTGCATACCAGCTTGTCCTGTTGCATGAGCAGCCAATCCTTTATTATTACTGCTCAATTCCTGATTATTTGCCTGCAAAGTTTTTATTTCTTTTTCTTTTGCTTCATTTTCCTCTTTTAATTTTTGTATTTCTGCTTTCAACAATTTGATTTCATTATCCTTTAAACTTATTTGTGACATTGCCTGCAAAATCCCATCTACACCATTCTTATCCTCTTCTGGGCCTGGCTGTACTTGCTGCTGACTGTTCTCTGCTAATTGTTTTCTTGCTGTTGCCAACTGTTCTTCTAACATGAACCCTTCTTTTTCCCAATAATCTTTTTCGTCAGAGAGCTTTAACAATTTAGCTGTGACATCATTGACTTCGTTAGATAACTCTTCTTTCTCTTTTTCTAATATTGTCAATTCTGCACCTTGAATGAGTACAGTATCCGGGATTTTTAACTTTCGTCTCAATGTTGAAATCACCTCTTCTTTTTCCTGGAGCAGTTTAGTAGCTGCAGCTCCATCTTTATTAGTTAAGTCCATTTGTAGCTTCTTAATTTGATGTTGTCGAGACTTATTCTCTGCCTTTTCTTGTCTCGACTGATTATTTAATTTGTCTACTGAATTCTTTAGTTTGTTTGCTCTCAATGTGGCCCCCAAATAGTCTGAGTATATAACCTCTCCAGCTTGTCTATGTAACAAAATTTTGTCAGGGGCATTTATCTTTGACAAATCTACACTCATCTCTGAGATCTTGTCTTTGGTCACAACTGAAAATTTTAAAGAATTTTCTTTGATGTTCCTGCTGGTGAATAAGCTTACTTCATTGTTTGATATATTTCTGACCTTTGGAAACAATAGACTTGTTTGTTTCGCAGATTCCTGTTTGTTTTTACTATGTTCATTAAATACATCCATGAAATTTTTAGGTCTATTTACATCATCCCCTACAGAGGTCTCTTCAATATTGTATTCCCTCACTGTAACCTCGGGTATTTCATTTTCTGTAGCTTTTACTTCTTCTGAAACGGTTGTCAATTCCTGTGACTCATCAGTTTTCAATCGTTTTCCTTTTTCTGTCTCTTCATCATCAATAATCATAATGTCCTGTATAGGTCTTTTGGACCCCACTAATGCAGTATTGATTTCGCTTTCTGTTTCTGCCATTGCTTCTTCTAATGACCTTTCTATGTCGGACTTGCTTGGGATAATTTCTTCTTTGTATTCGAGCCAGTTGGCTCTGTCTGCCATCCCTTCAACAGTTTGATGATTCAGAGCCTTAATACGATGTTCAATTCTTCTCTTGGATATGATATTTAATGGGTCATATTCCAAGGCTGCATCTGTCTCAAAATTCATGTCTTTTCACAATTTCTCTATATATACAGCAGCGTTCTTATTCTTTATTGTAAACAGACCTAGTGTGAAAGGGTACTTAATGTCCGTTGCTTGTCTGTGGACTAAAAAATTGTTATCTTCTACAATCAATTTCTGTCTTAAAAACTCCAAGGAAAAAATCCTCAAGGTGAGGAATGCTGGTAGCACATAGGGTTTATGCTTGAACCCATACAATCTGACCACTGTACTATCTTTTGATAAAAACCAGTCTCTTGTAGCATACTCTGTATTCAGTTGCATTGATACCTGCATTTCTGGCAATACCCTAGGCAGACTTTTTCCGAAAATCATCTTAAAGATCGTCGAGAGCATGTAATTGATGAAATTGAAAATATTGTTTTCCAGTGGAGTTGCAAAAACAATCTCTGGGAACTGTAATTCTTCCTGGCTGGATACCATAATCATTTTCATTAAAAATGCTTGAAACCTGAAATGTCTGTGTGTGGAAAATTCGACCATCTGGTCATGCATCCTTTCGGCTATGAAAGCTTCAAAATTTAATCGGGGAATTTGACTTTCATCAATTCCCGACTGGACTATACTTATTCTGTACAATAAACTTAATTGGAACTCAGTTATATACAAATCCGAATCTAACCCTAAAACTACGGCCAATAGTGTCAAGACCAACTGGGTATTCTCATTAAAAAGGTTGATATCTAAAGGGTAAGGGAGTTCAGAAAGGCTAGTTTCTGGTCTGAGACACGTCGACAAAAACACTTCCCTATCACTCTGAGAAGCGTGGTGAAAATTTTCAATAATCGACACCTCAGAAAAAACTTCAGGGTTGAGGGTTTGGGGCAAATCTATTTCTAGGGCTTTAATCACTTCGGCTGGCTCAATTTTGCAGATGGCTCTAGTTTTCTGACTGTTTAAAACAACTTTTTCTTCCCGTGAATAGTTTTCAGCACACCAGGAGACGAATTCTGGGAAAACAGGAAATTGGTCAGGGCAAAAAGCTATTAGAGATGACTGGTGAACTCTATGCGGGTCTATACCCTCTTTTAACAGCTCAGATAACTTCAATTTTACATCGGAGACCGGGAACCTAATAAGGGTATCGAAAACATCTTCATCTCTGTCTTCTAGGGCATCTTTTGACCTAAAAACGTCTATATCTTGTACAGTCTCCATCTAAATGCTTCTTTTAAACAAAATTCCGTTTAAAGAGAGTGACAGGTCACCAGACCCTACCTGTAAATTGCTTGCTTTTCGCCTTCTGTCGCAATCGCCGGCTTCCACCAGTCTTCGGAGCTCTCCAGGATAACGACACATACAAAATGCCGTTATGTGGAGCCCTTTCTTTTTATATAAGCCTTTTTAGAATAACCTCCTTGCGCCTTTATGAACGTGGGTCATTTTCAACCATTGATCTTTGAACCATCATTTTGAACCGTCAGATCTTGTCCCTCTTTATTGCACTGGTGGTATCCGCGATCAAAAAGGTGGTTTCCTTTTCCAGTTTGCTACCCGCGCGGATGCGCCATCTACTGACACCTGTTAAGGCGGTTTATTCTCCGCGACCGCTTTCCTTTATATCACGCGCGCATGTTCCTGGCCGCGGATGAAACGCTGGCCGTTGATTTGTTTGAAGCATGTATTGGCCTTCCGATCCATGCAAAGTATAGTGCCACGTGCCACGGTCTTATCAATCCATTCCTTGTTCGCCACCTGTTAGGTCCCACCTTGCCACATAAGAGATCTTTCCATCTTTCCGTAATGGGTGGTTCTGCGCGGTGTTATGGTGGTTTCCGATACCACTCTCTCCAAGCGCGGATGAATGAATGTGGGACACGTGCCTTGGTGGTATTATGTCCGCTACCACCCTCCACCGTTTGTTGACGATCACTTTGGCGACGTGGGGTTAATATGGACCGTTGATTTGGATCTATGCTATCTCCGCCGACGAAACCTGACCGGGGCTTAACCTATCCATAAATTTGTTGGCGGACTTTATAAACATGGGTTTTTATAATGTATTTTTATATAAAAATCTTTATTTCAACCCTTTTAGAGATGATTCTTTTTCTTAGGACCTTTTATCAAAAATGTCAATTTTCCTTAGACCTGGTGTCAACAGATGCCATGAAGACGAAAGATCTGTTCCAGGAAAATTTGAGCGATGGAGGAGGCTGTATAGGGATGGCTGAGAGCACAGAAATGACTATATTTGGAGAGGCGATCAACCACAATGAGAATCACTGTCTTCCCACCAGATTTAGGGAGCCATTCAATGAAATCCATAGAAATATCTGTCCAAATCCATGTAGGTATATGCAAGGGTTCAAGCAATCCTGGAAGGAGTGTTGTTTCACCCTTATTGCGCTAGCAGGTATCACATTTGGCCACCATCCATTGGATTGTCCTTTTCATGCCCTGCCAAAAGAAGTTAAGTCGTGCTCATTCATACGTTTTGAGGAACCCAGAGTGCCCTGCCAATGGAGAAGCATGGAGTTCATAGAAGACATCCTGTTGAAGATCTATGCTCTGGGGAAGCACCAGACGATTTTCAAGCGTTGGATGATTTGAGATAAGGAAGAGTCATTGACATAACCCTGTTGAACAGATTGCAACCAATTTAGAAGAGGCATAGAAATAACTGAAAGAGAACCTTGGGCATCAAATGTGCGAGAAAGAGTATCTGCCACAATATTGTCTTTACCCTTCTTGTAAGTGATCTCATAGTCATAACCCATGAGTTTGCTAACCCATTTTTGCTGTGCCGGGGAGGAGAGACGCTGGTCCAAGAAATATTTCAGACTCTAGTGATCAGTCTTGATGCAGATATGATTCCCTAATAGGTATGGGCGCCACTTTTGTATTGCATGCAAAATAGCCATCATTTCCTTCTCATAGGTAGAGGCAGCTAAATTCTTACCTGAAAGGGCTTTGCTGGTGAACGCAATGGGGTGTTCATCTTGAAGGAGAACAACACCAAGTCCATTGCCGCAAGCATCACTCTCAATAGTGAAGGGCTTGGAAAAATCGGGCATAGCTAGCACAGGTGTAGTACACATAGCTTGTTTTAGTTTGTCAAATGCACACTGAGCAGCAGGTGTCCATGTAAAAGCATCCTTTTTCAATAGAGCAGTTAATGGAGATGCAATCTTCCCATAATCCTTGACAAACTTGTGGTAGTAGCCAGTCAACCCCAAAAAACCACGAAGGCTCTTGAGTGTCTGAGGATGCGGCCAATTGTTCATGGCATCGATTTTGGCAGGATCCACGCGAACCCCTTGTGCTGAGATAATGTGCTTGAGATACTCAACTTCCTTCTATCCAAAAACACATTTAGACTGCTTGGCATGGAGATGATGGTCAGAGAAAAGTTGCATGACAAGATCCAGATGCTAGAGATGTTCATCCTATGTTTTACTGTAGATGAGTATATCATCAAAGAATAGTCCAGAATGAATTTCCGCAAGTAGGGTTGAAATATTTTATTCATTAAGGCCTGGAATGTGGAAGGAGCATTAGTGAGGCCAAAGGGCATGACCAAAAACTCATAATGGCCATCATGTGTGTGGAAATCTATTTTAGGAATATCATCCTCATGAACTCGAATTTGATGATACCCAGAACGAAGATCCAACTTGGAGAAAAAGTGAGCCCCATGAAGCTCATCAACAATAGGAATTGTAAACTTATCCTTGATGGTGAGGTGATTAAGTGCTCGGAAGTCAATGCAGAGGCACCATGACCCATCTTTTTTGTGGACAAGAATAACTGGAGAAGAAAAGGAACTAGTGCTTGGGTGAATAATACCTTGCTTCAATAAGTCCCAAACGAGCATTTCAATCTCCATTTTTTGGTGAAATGGGTAGCGATAGGGCCTGATATTGGGAGGAATGCTGCCAGGAAGGAGCTGAATACGATGGTCTTCTTGCTTGGAAGGTGGCAATCCCACTGGTTCAGCAAAGACACCTGTATATCGATCCAGAATTTGTTGTAGATCCAAAGGAGTAGTGGAGACCGCTGATGGTTGCATCTGGATGGAATGGATCTGAGCGATGACACCATGTGAAGTATTCTTGAGGAGTTTTTCCATGCGATGTGAACTGATGATGCTAAGAGAACCTGGTTGTAATCCTGTCAATATGTGTTTTTGTCCATTGAGGGAAAACTGCATCCAAAGTTCAACAAAATCCCATAAGATAGGGCCAAGTTTATGTATCCATTGAGCACCCAAAACCACATCACATCCGCCTAAGGGCAAGGCAAACATGTCAGAGTGCAAGGTATAATCTCCCATAGAGATACGCACATTTCGACACTTCCCTTTGCAAGGTAAGGTGCCCCCATTGGCAACCATGACTTCAAAGTTGGAGCAAGGATGGATAAAACAATCAGCTTGTTTGGCGATCTGAGGGTCAATGAAATTATGAGTGCTACCAGAATCAATGAGTATTGTAAGAGGAAGCTTCTTGAAGTAACCCCTGACCTGAATTGTTTGGGGGGTGGTGATTCCAGCTAAAGCATGGAGAGATATCTCTGGCTAGTCATCCTAAGACAGAGGGTCAATAGGCGGTTCCTGAATGTCGACTGGAGCATCCAGTGTTTCTGGATCTTCGTCACCAATTTCAGAGGCAAGCGAAGACTCCACATCCAGAGATAGAGATTTTGTTGAACACATCTATGTCCCCGATTGAATTTCTCATCACAATTATAGCAAAGCCCCTTTTCTCTACGTGCTTGCATCTCTGTTTCAGACAGACGCTTGATAGGAGTCGGTCAAGGAGCCTGCGGTATAGGTGGTCACTGAGAACCCATATTTTGGAAGGGAACAAAAGTGGGCTTGGAGCATTGTTGGGATGCAATCTTGTCTTCTTCCAACTTATCCAACCCTAGGGCTTCCATCATTGTGTTGGGACAGAACATTTTGACCTCAGAGTGGATGGCATCGTTTAGACCATTGATAAAACAACTCCGGTAAAAGTCATTAGACAATCCTTCGGTGTGGTTGGCTAGATTCTCAAATTCAGTTTGATACTCTCTCACCGTGGCAATTTGGCGAAGTTTAGTGAGGGCTCCTATGAAGTCATCAAAAGCACTAGGACCAAATCGTTGCAAAAGGAGCTGGCAAAAGTCTGGCCATTTGGGCTCTGGATGAGCCTTGATGTACCAACAGTACCATTGAAGAGCTTCCTGTTCCAAGTGAAAGGATGCCAGGGGAACTTTGTTGACATCAAAAGTATTATGCAGACTGAAATACTGTTATGCACGTTAGATCCATCCAGTTGGATTAGTACCATTGAAGCGAGGAAAATCAAGCTTCGGACCACGGAAATTGCTGGAAGAGGAGAACCCATTGTCTGATGAAGACTCGGACTACCATTTGTTGTTCATAGCTGAATGTTCAAGATGGAGGCCAAGAAATTTTTCATCCAGATCCTGGAGTTTGGCTTGGATGGCTGCAAGTGCTTCCTCCATGGTTTTTACTCCTGCTTGCTCCTGCACGGGTGACAACCATAACCAGGAAAACAAAAACAGAAACTACTTCAGTAAGGGAAAATCTGGACTAGGGAAAAAATATGAAGGGTAATTGGGGTTTGACTAGGTTTTGGACACTATTGAATAGACAGGGAAACAAAAATGAGGATTCCAGAAGCGGGGTGAAAGAATGGGAAAATTTGGCAGAGGGGAACAAAGAAGCAGAATTCAGAAATGAACTCTGTGGTAAAATTTGAGGGTGATTGGGTGAAATCTGAGGAAGTTATGGCAAACCCTAAAAATAGACAAATGTGGGATTTCAGGCTTTGGGAAGGGGGATTGTGGATAGGGTCCTCATGAATGAAATATGCAGAATGGGGTGACAGTGGTTCCCCAAAAATTTCAAGGGAAACAGAGTGAAAACAAGGGAGATATGGAGAAAAAACTAAATTTTCTATGGAGAAAATGGATCTGAATGACTGGATGTAAAACGGCACAGCAACGATCGACGACAGTTCAGTTGAAATTAGATATGGACCCCAGGTATGTGCAGATTCCTAACAGTTCAAGGGTTTCACTCGGCCACCAATGCTGTCTGACGGCTTGCGTATTGGGGCAGTACCCCTCACTCCACGGCTCAGGTAAAACTGATAACCGCTTTGCCACAAACGACAGTTCTTGGTTTACCTCACGGGTGGGAACTAGTCAATCAGGTAGGGGTCGTTGCCCTTTTCGCTAACAGGTCCTCTTAATGGGCCATCTACTTCGGGGTTCCTATGGTATTCCTCACAATGAGTTTTAGGGATTATGCCCAAGTACTTCCCACAGTTAAGCAGATAGGGATTATTCCCAAATCCGAACCTGCAACAGATGCAAAAAACAATTTGGCATAAATTTCACCCAACGAGCCCAAGAAAGTGCTCTGATACCAGATGTGAGGCACCTGCAACAATTGATTAATACGAATATGCGAAATAGCAACAATGACAGAACTTAGAATCACTTTTATATTGATCACAGGCCACTTCGAGGGGGAAAACTCCTATGAGCAAGCTCAATACAAATAACTTCACAGTGCCTTCATAAGTCTCAACACACACTTATATACCAATTCTAGGTGCCAATACTATGGGTTGTTACAAACTATGGATCAACAATACTACGGGCGACTTACAAAGCATATGCGCCAACAACAATAACACAAACTATTGATCAACAAATACTACGGGACGACTTACAAAGCATATGTGTCCAACAACAACATACTAACAAAGTAAAGACATGGGTTCCTAACATGGTCATCCACAAGATCTCTATCATACATTCTACATAGAATTTATAATGAAACTCGGTCGACAATTAGGTGCAGAGATCACCCATCTCTAATACGCTATAAAAAAATAGGGACCATTTGTCAAATTGCGTTCTCTCAAAATTTTAAGCAACCATTCCGTCAAACAAATGAACATAGAGGTAACTTTCCAAACTACAGAGAACCCAATGCATCTCTATTACACTATTAAGTGTACAGATCGCTCATCGGTTAGCATTTGCAAATTTTAGCACACATGTTGTCTAACAAAATAGATGCAGATGTAATATAACAGATGAAACCCGAGCTTACAGGGACTAATCTCTTGGAAGAGTCATCCCTTCTCATAACCTTTGTGCATCGAACAATGTTGCGCTATCATCCAAAAACTGCGGCTACATTATGAGCACTCGAAATGATATTCAGAGATATATTAATAAATAAAAGGAACTATATAGGGATCCATCTCTGGAAGAGATATCCCTTCCCTAGGCCTCCTACATGTTCACAATACAGAGCTCACAACATATATAAACCATATAATAGAAAAATCATCCACGGATCAATGCTTCATGCAGTCCCTTCCCCAGTTATCCTACGGAACTCCAAAACAGAGAAATTCCCAAACGTTTCCCATGCAGATTATACGGCATTAATCTATGTAGAAAATAATATATATATATATATATATATATATATCAAAAAATTGTTGAGCAATGGGATCAGACTCCTATAGAACTATCCCCTCCCATGCGAGATCTCAGTTAAGAGTTCTATCCAATAAATTATATAACGATATTTTCTATATGGAGCACGTACTATGTTCAACATATCCATATGCAGGGTTTTTGTTAAATAATAAATTGAACAAATGTTAGGAACAAGGATCGTTCATCCTGAACATGATCACGAGCTTTGTTAAACATAGGCACAGGGATTCACAAGCTTCATACAAATAACACAGATCAATGTAGCATATAATTTAACAACGAGGCCATACCCAAATCGTGGCAGCATATAATCGCGCCGAGGTTAATGCATCATATAAATTTAACACAGAGGCAACACCCAAATCGGGGCATTATAATCACACATAGGTTATTACCACATATAAAATATAATCTAGGGATCCTACGAATGCAAAGATAACGCATTAAAATACTAATGCGTAGTGATAATCCAATTGGGAATTCATCAATATAAAAATCAGACACACTATAAACTTCACAGGATCAAGTGTTCTGCTCTATACTTTCCCAAAGCATCCTACATACCCCATTGTAGAGACTGTTTCCCCAAAATAGTATCCTCTACTCCCCTCACTTAGCTTCCTTAAGAATTTTCCAATCCCCCCCCAATCTCGGCGGTGGTAGAGGGTCGTGGGTCTCGTACTAAGGAAGATGGAAGTAAAAGGAGTGCTCCATGCATGGAATAACTAGTGCAATTAAATCTGTGGGTGCTCCACTAAGGAGACACCCTCCTAATAACTCTCAGCTCGATCTATGGAGGATGGTCACTAATTCGATTTTCTCACAATTCATTTAATACTCCACTCAAATGGAGTATGTCATTCATAAGGGAAATTCTTCATACTATTGTACGTATTATCTCTTTTCTAATATCTTTATATATTTCATATATGTATATGTGTGTATACTTTTATTCATTTGCATAACCTTTACAATGTGGCATCTACACATTGCTATATATATATTTAACTAGGTAATTATCATTACACACATATATATGAATATTTATATATATACATATTTGTACAAAAATACTTATTGTATAATATGGTTCATTAAGATACCTTAGGAGGTACTCTTCCTTCTATTCTACTCTTAGGTTATCTTCCAATTATAATACTTACTTGGCATTGATCACTGGATTAGGAACTCTTAAGGATATCCATGGGTATTTTAGTAATAGTTGACATAGTGCTAACTATTAGGTATTAGGAGTTCGTAGAAGCCTTTCGACATGTAAAAAGTGACTTCAGTTTCCTTCTCTAGGGTAAACTTTAAAATTTCTAAGTGACCCTTAGTTAACATCAATGTTGGCTCAATTGTTTGCGGCACTATGATGACATCAATCATCAACTCATGGCCTACCTGCCATTATACCTCTCCCGTAGTGGAGTCAACTGCCCGTCGTTTAGTTGCATCACTATTTCTACAACTTACAACTTAGATAATTAATCACATAACTTAAGGGGGTTACTGGTGGGGCATTGGACTTAAGCTCATCACCAGAAAAATAATAAAATATTCATTTATATTTACAAAATAATAGGGGCATAAAAGAGGGATATTACATCCTCCTCCCCTTAAGAATAACACCATCCTTGGTGTTCATGCTTTTCAACATTTTGTCTTCCTCTATTGAGTCATCTTTTGCTCGCTTAGTCATCTTTGTTTTGATATTCTCAATCCTCTTTGAATTTTCACAACTCCCACAAGTTGTTATCACTCATAACCTGCACTTTTATTGCAACAAAACCAGGTCTCCCAAATTTGTTCAGTAAAACATAACATCAATTTCATACTCCGGTGCATAACATAAACAATAAGTCCTTTTTGCAACACAACATTTTCAATTCATGGAATATCTTCTAGCCTTTGTTTGTTCTTTTTCACCATAAAGATACATAATACATGATTATTTTTCAATATAACTCAAAAAGGTTTCATAGATATCCATATTTACTTATCTTTTGGAGGACGTCTTTGACCTCCAATACTTGGACAATTTAACTAATTCTCAACACGAGGTAGACATCTCTTTCATCCACAAGTTAACATCATCTATTTCACATAATTTTCAAGCAGTACAATTTAAAATTCAACATTCATCCTTGCCCTTAAGGGAATTTTTCCTACTCAAGTTTTATTTGTATTCATATCATTCATATATTAAGATATTCAACAATCCATTTACTTGGAAATTCGTTAATATGCGTTTTATTGTTAGATCATGAAGATGAAACTTTCAACAACACTTTGTTAAACATCAAAATCTCCCTTGAGTTTGGAACTTCGAAAACCCTCTGGTGAACACAGAACTCCCTCTCGAGTTCTGTCACCAATTTCCGTGTGGACTTACGGGCTAAACATTGAGGTTACTCTCCCTTTTGATTTCTAGTCAAAAGTTTTCTCCTCAAAAACATCAAACATTGTCCTGTCTTCCATATGTCAAACTTTGTGCCTTGTTATTTCCATTGATATGATAGACTCTTTCACAATTCCCCTCGAGCCTCCTCACTTGAGTCTGGGAATTTCTTTTCCACCCAGCCTCGTGCTTGAGTCCAAGAAAAGTTACTTTAGCAAAGTAGAGTTGGATCATCAATTTTTCCACTTGGTTTTCACTCAGAGGTAAATTTCTTTCCCCCTCAAGCCCTCTCGCTTGAGTCTAGGGAGAATTCGTTTTCCCATCAAGCCTTGTCGCTTGAGTCCAGGAATTTTTTTTTTAATAACAATCATTTATTATTTCTTGCATTTTTGTTAATTATGACATGCAACATAATAACATCAAATAGGTTCACCTATTTACTCATCAATTCTTACTCATGCTTAAATATATATTTTCATGAGTCCTTGATCTTTATTCAGATTCTTACCATATGCTTACCATGCATAATATACCATGTTCTTGTCCTCCAACAAGTCCCACGGAATTTGACAATCTGCTAAATTCACTTGTTAGTACCACTTTATATAAAAAAATCAAATTTTGTAAGAAATCTTTTCCTAAGCATAATAATAAGAAAATCATGATCAACATTCTTATTTGATTTATTAATTTCATCCATCATACCTTACGACATGAAATTACAATGTTAGCATATATCATTTATTAATCCCTTAACGTTTTCAATAATTCCAAAGGTCGTCTAATTCATCATTTGATTTTTTCCGACTTACGTTCTCATAAATTCGCAAGATGATTGTAAAACAATTTATGTATATACATCTCTATATATGAGGAAAATTTCTAGAAATATTTACATCTATTTCTTGAGTGTATCAAAAGTAAAATCATAATCCAGCTTCTGAAGTTAGTATTTTGACAAAATGCATGATATGAAAGCTTTATGCTTACAATTTTTAATCCACAACTTTTGTTGGTCAAACATGTCTCATCATGAATTTCCATATCTTTAAGGAAGATGGTGTTGAATTATTGTAACTTCAAAGAATATTATATTTGTACTTTATTATTCCGAAGATGTTTCATTCCTCTGTGAAGATCTTATTGTATATCCGGAGATGTTTATTCCTCCGTCGGAATGTGGTAACTTGGGTTATTAGACTTCCCAAGTGGGGGTCGACCATGTATGTGTTATGTGGGTCAAAGGGTTGTTAGACCACCCTAGTGGGGTCAACCCAGTTAGTTGTAGTGGGGTATTTAACCAAGTGGTAAAGTTGGGGCTGACCTAATTAATATAAAGTACAAGTCGGAGATGTGTATAAATAGAGGATGTGTGTTCCTAATTATATACACACTTCCCTCACTTGAAATGTAGCACACTTGTGAGAGAGGTCTGCTATGGAGGAGGAGGAGATCATGTCTTTGGTTTGCATCTTTGTATATTGCTGGTCATCTATATTGAGGAAGCTTTGCTGGGTTTTCTACCCCATGAGGGTTTCCCAAGATAAATCTGTGTCTCTTGTATTTATGTTGTGCTTATTGTTTCTTCAGTGATCCTGTATATGCTATTATTATGAAATGGAATGTAATGCTGATATTTTATGTCTTAGCATATTGAATCTTAACATGCTATCAGAGCTAACCTGAAGGAAGACAATGTATGGCACTTACGACACTTGCTTCACTTGCGACAATTTGAAGGTTAGGGTTTTGTATAGCAAAAACTAGTCATCGTGGAAGTTTCGCTATAAATCCATTTTGGAAAAGGTTTAGTATCTGAAACCTTTACAGGTCGTAGATAACATTCCCAGGTACCTTGTGTCCAATGTACACCCTTAGATTCGTTGTACTTTGTGAGTTATGATTAGTACAAGTTAGGGCTTCTTCCTTTTCTAGATCTCAGTCAAAATCAGGTGACGTAGGAAAAAAGGTCATTACTTGGGATAGGAAGCTCCAAATGAAATTTCATAAAAATTGACAAGTAGTACATAGACTGTACTATCTCAGGAAACGTTTTCAGAGGCCAAAGTTGAACCAGTGACACATGGCATGTCGTACAAGTTAGCTCTCTTGTTTTATCCCATAAATAGGTTACGTTGCGACACTTGGTATAACTCTCTCTCAGAAAATCCAATTGAGGTCAGACCTATCGGGATGGAAATATGACAGGTTAGACTACCACAAAACAAAATTTCAGACCCTGTGGATTGAAAAGTTCAGAGTTACAGTAGAAACAATCAGGTATATATTTCTGTCAAAACATAATTATTTTTGGAGCATCTTCATTCATGGCTTCCGGAATTTAGGGTTTCGAAGAAAGTTAGAATTTTTGGAATCAGAATACATGGCTGAATGCTACTCAGGAAAATCAAAATTTAGAGACCAAGATTGAATTTTTTGGTTGGGTAGAAGATCGGGCTTGATCAAACCCTAGTTCAGGATCCTGTCGAGAAGATCCAGAAGTTTCGAAGGCAATTTTGAGGGGTCAAATTTTGGATATTTCAAAATTGAAGTATGCTAGTTTGATCAGCTCAGCAAGACACATCCTTCCATCTATTCATAAGAATGAAAGTCAAAGATTGAATTTTTAGGGTTTCTCTAGCAAACCCTAATCACGCTCCAGATCAAGTTTCAGGGGGAATTGAGGCTAAGGCCTTACATAATAAGACTACAAGAAGTCTCAACAGGTATGACTTAATGAGGTTCAGGTATGTCTTGAAATCTGATTCTTGATTAATTTCATAATATGTTTGTCTTCATATTATTTATTAGTACAATCTTGATTAATGTTAGAATTGTCGTATCACCCTAGTAACAGTATGAATGCATGTGAATGATAGAAGACATTCATTGATTAGGGCTATATGATTGTACTAATGCACTGTGGTGTTGTATGAGGTTGATGTTGTCTGCTAACAATATACAGGTACATCACGAAAGACAAATCAAGTTCCATGACCATGAAAACATGAAGATAAAGACTCATCCATAATCCTTGATCACATAGAAGTTCTACTTACAAGGTATGTATGACTTTGTTCTATTATGTTTAACCTATGAGATATGCAGGTTCCAGCACAGGATCTCTAAATCATTAAAGAGAACAAAGCAAGTATACTAATCCAGGTATGTTTTCCTATGTCAAGTTAGAATCTTACCTTGTATTAGGATCCCTTATATAAGTATACTTGGTATGATTAGATATGCTTATTCATAAAGTTAGTAATCAAGAGTTTATGCATATTATGATTAACGAGAAGAGTCCTATGATCAAACAAGAATATGCATAAGAAGACTTCCCTGAAACCTTGAATACTCATGTTTATTATCTATGATCATGACTTTACATATTCAAGATTATTTAAAATTATAATGTTTTGATAATATTGAGAATATACTAATGAATGTATGTTTGTGTATGAGATCATGAGGATGACACTAGTGCACAATTGAGCATGCACAGTGGTACATAATTAATAGAAGTTCAAAAGACATATAGAATATCAAGCGGGAGGAAACCACACAAACATAAAAGATAAGTATTTGAGTTGTTATTTGAAATAGTAAATGATATTCCATGTAATAAGTTGTACATATTTGTATTCCTAGAATATATCATGTTGAGCGTAAACATTCATATAGCATTGAATACTATACTACTAATATGCATATGATTGGTAAATTGGACAAAACATTCCATTGTTGCTTGTCTAGAATGAAACCTCTTTGCTGACATGTTGAGAGCTATGCACACTTTCGATAGTATGTTCTTGTAGAGATGGAAGGCATATAGATAGCCACTATATGCATATACGATATGGAAAAGTGTTGTGCCAAAGTATTGGTCAAGATAGTTGCATAACTATGTAAATGATATCTGTATGCATAATAGGTTATCATGTCAACATGATTTCATGATTATGAAGTATTTCTAATCATGTACTTAATTTTGATTTGTAGGAAAGATCATGAAGAATGATGAACACCGAACAAGTGATGGATGTTCAACAAGAAGATTTACAAATCAAACAAAATATAGAAGGCTCGTGGCTAGAAGATTCTCTTAGAAAGAGGAAGAGAATCATGACGAGATGATTGCTCCAAGTGGCTAGATAAGACCATTCTCTTAATGGTGTAATTAAAGAAGAAGTGTCAATCAGGTTCTGTATGGGTACCCAGGATCGATAGTCAAATGATGAGCTTAATGATCGCCATGGGTGATGTGGATCTCAACCTTTGCTACAAGGTTGAATATGGTTTCTATACACAAATGACATGGATGCAAGAAGGAACTCACCACAAAGTTCAACTAATATTGAGGCTCAGATCAGTAGACCCATCTGATGAAAGATGGCATAGATAGATGGCTACATAAATGAAAATGAAAGATCTCAGATTGATGCATTACTTCCTAGTTCTGAAGTATGGAAAGGCTCAGAAGGAATCTTTCTCAACCAGGGAAAGTATGCCGAGAAATATTAAAAGGACTTGATATGTTGGAATGGCCACTCTCATGGATTCCAACTTGAAGCTGTTAGCAGATGACTCATCAGAGTTAGTGTATATAACTCTGTACAGACAAATTATTGGGTCATTGATGTATCTAAAAAAAACTAGGTTAGATATATGCTTTGCTGTGAACACATTGAGTCAGTGTCTAGTGGAAACAAGATGTGTTCACCTGATAGTTGCAAAGCATGTGATGAGGTACCTAAACGATATAATAAATTTTGATCCATGCTATCTTGGAGATCATGACTTCAGATGGCTACACAAATGTTGATTGAGCAGAAAGTGTATCAGACAAGAAGAGCACATCGAGAAGATGTTATTGTCTGGGATCAGCCATGATCTTGTGGTTTAGCAGGAAGCAGTCTAGTGTGGCTCTCAGCACAAGTGGAATATATGGCTGCTTTCTCTGCTAGTTGTGAAGAAGTATGGCTTCATGATTTTTTGACTTAGACATAGACCCAACTGTGATCCCATGTGACAAACAGAGTTGTATCAAGATGGCAGAGAATCCAGTGTTCCATGATAAGTCAAAGCACACATAGATCTGACAAGATATGGTGCATAAAGGAACTATAAAGTTCGAATTTGTAACAAGTTACCGATGTACTAACCAAACCTCTACCTCAAGTGAACAAGTTACCGATGTACTAACAAAACCTCTACCTCAAGTAAAGTTTGAGTATTTTCCGAGACAAGCTTGGTAGGACCATCCTTGAAAGGAGGAGTGATGTGGTCACTTATGATGAGATTGTCGACATCGACAGTAAGGTCAATGATGTGGATACCTATATTGGTGATGCCAACAGAGAGGTTGATGGATGGTCCTTATACAGGGTCCAAGTTGACGAGGGGATTGCATCATCCTTGAACACATGTTCTAAAAGTATCCGTAGACATATGTCTCCAAGAAAGAAGAGGGATTGTATCATTGTTGGAGCATAGGCCACAGCTATTGCAAAGCTGCCAATTTTGAGGAAAAGCACCATTTTTGGCAGAAATTAATAGTGCGCGGTACGGCGCCAGATGGACGAGCTCACCGCAGATTGCAGGCCAAAAATCGCGGAGCTCGCATGCACGACAAGGCAAAGAGTAAATAAGATGGCCGAGTAGAAAGCTCAACCACCACAATAAATGAAGCGATGGAAGAGGGATCAGCTACCCTCACTAAGGAAAAGTACAGGAGTGATGGTTGCTCGGACCAAGGAAGAGCAACGGGCCAAAGCATTGAAGGCGAAGGACAAGGAGCAAAGAATGATGAAGCGGTGCCTATACCCACGATCTATGCCGGAAATCAGGGAGCCTGCAGGAAGCTCCGACGTGACTGCAAGAGGCTCCTACAGTACACCTAGCTATGTCAGTGGTTAGGGTTTTTGGGGATCACTATTGGGAAAGGCCCACAGTTTTGTAAAGGTGTGACCCTCAGGGACACCTATATATATGTGTAATTGGGAAGGTTAGAAGGTTAGAAGGTGAGAAGGTTACACAAACAGTCTAAGTTGATGTCTGAGTCTTTTGTATTGTTGTATTTTGTAAAGTTGTTAATGATCATTGTATGTATGTAAGAAGGCCGCGATCTCACAGGGAGATCGGTTGGCGTAAGGGCCATTGTATGTGTCGATCAGTCGCAGGAGGACTGAGGGGAATGTAATTGTATGTCTTTGGCATTGTAATACCTGTAGAAGAGGAGAATAGATCTAAGAGAAGGGCTCCCAGCTGTGTGCGTGGAGTTTCCTAGAAAGATCTAAGGCTGCAGCTGTGTGCGCAGCAGAACTGTGTTAGCCCCATCCAAAGATAATATAAAAAGTCCTATGGATGTGGATTCCCTCTTGGGGGTGAACTATATAATTCTAGTTGTTGTGGTGATGCTTTATGTGATTGCATTTCTTTGATTTACTGTCTATGTTTCTATGAATGTTCCGCTAGATTTATGAATGAGCATGTAAAGTAAATCCTCGAAGCTCCCTTAGAAGCATACTTGTGCAGTTGAAGGAGTCTGAGAACACTGTCGTTGCAGTGCTTAAAGTGTGTGTTTCTACGTCGGGGTACAAGGGCTCTCAGAGGAGATACATAGTGTATCGACATAGCGGGTAAACGCTTCGTGCACAGGCACAGAGCTACTACGTAGCTAGGCTGGGAAGAGTGAGTTCCAACGCTGTAGCGCTGTGAGGTCTGTGGGAGACTAAGACGTTCCACTCCAGGGTATCCTCCCGGAAGGGAAGGGAGAAGACCGTAGTCTCCACATCACCTAGGTTAAGGAAACCTGATTCCTTACCCCCCCTATAGCCACTTCAGGTGAGACTTCGGGCTGCTGCGCACCTCGTTGTCGAGAGGGCCAGTGTGCCAAAGGGGTGTTTGTTGCTGCGCATCTTGAGAAACCCGGGTCTTTCCAAAAAGCATCCAACAATCATCCCTGAACACATGTTCTAAATTGATCCGTAGACAGATATCTTTGAGAATGAAGTTCCTAGTGGACAGGTGTGGGGATTGGATCATCCCTGGACTTCAGGCCTAAAGAGAACCGTAGGCATATGTCTCTAAGAATGAAGTTCTTAGTGGACAAGTGGGGACTGTATCGTCCCTAGACTTCAGTCCCTTGAATTGATCCGTAGACGTATGGTCTTCGAGAATGAAGTCCTTGATGGACATGTGGGGATTAAGTCATCCTTGGACATAGTCCTAAATGTACAGTGGGGATTAAGTCATCCTTGGACATAGTCCTAAATGTACGGTGGGGATTAAGTCATCCTTGGACATAGTCCTAAATGTACGGTGTGGATTAAAGCATCCTTGGACATAGTCCTAAATGAATGGTAGATTAAATCATCTTTGGACATAGTCCTAAATGAATGGTGTGGATTAATCATCCTTAGACCGTAATCCTGTAATTTCGAAAGGAAGGATTGTCTTAAAAGAGATTGAGTATGGATTAATCATCCTTAGACCGTAAATTCCGTAATTCTGAAAGGAAGGATTGTCTTAAACATGATTGTGATAAGATTGATCCCGTAATTCCGAAAGGAAGGATCACCAATGTTGATGGACTAGAATCCTGTAATTCCAAAAGGAAGGATTGTCCACGATCCTGTAATTCTGAAAGGAAGGATCATGTGTATTGCAGAGTATGCTGCTATTGTGTATACTTGAATGATGACGATACTTGTATTGATGAGGATACTTGTATTGATGTATTGATACTTGTATTGATGAGGATACTTGTATTGATGTATTGATACTTGTATTGATGATATGTATTGATGAGGATACTTGTATTGATGATATGTATTGATGAGGATACTTGTATTGATGTATTGATACTTGTATTGATGATATGTATTGATGAGGATACTTGCATTGATGTATTGATACTTGTATTGATGATATGTATTGATGAGGATAATTGTATGTATACTTGTATTGATGAACCCTACTTGTATTGATGATATCTATACTTGTATTGATGATGTCTATACTTGTATTGGTATGGATAATAATACTGATGATCATGTGATGACGATGCTAATGATCGTGTGATGATGATGCTGTTGATCGTGATGGTCTAGATGACGATGCTAATGATCGTGAGGATTCAGATGTTGATGTTGCTGTAGCTGTTTGAATGCTGCAGAAGATAAAGACTCAGTACTGAAGATGTTGATGTTCCAGTATTGAAGATGCTCTAGTAACTGGTTGAGTTACTGATGATGCTGAGAAAGCTTCCAATGATTTATAGATGTATCATGTATGATGTTGATGACTCCTTGTTCATGCATATGTTGTTATAATATCCTTCTTGTTAAGGGGGAGTGTTGAATTATTGTGTAGTGCCCAACCATGGCACTGGGTCTCTATTCAATTTTCATGTAAATACCAAGTTATTTTGTTTTCTATAAAAAAAAAAAACAGTCTATGTTTCTGTTTTCTAAATGTTCATATGTCTGTTTTCTATATGCTTATATGTATCTACAAATAAATAAACTTAAGACTTCTCATTTTAACTCTGTTATTTTAACATACATAATTGGAAAACAAAAGAAAATACATTTTATTTAAGCTAACTCAGTAAAATACAAATACCTGGATCCGTAGATTGAAGTAATATAAGAAAATTTATGTAGTTGATTTTGTAGGTTCCCTTAGCAACCCGAAATGATGTGTCCACCCTGCCGATCAGCTATTATCTTGCTGACCCTAGGAAATCAACGGATTTCCTAGCCCTCGAGCCCACAAACAGATAATCTCCATAGCAGCCTTGTCCTTAGTTCAATAACCATACTGTTCAGTGAGTTTTCCCCCTCCTCATTGGAGTTTTCTCCCTCCTCCATTCCTCGAGTTGTCCCCCATCCTCGGAATATTTCCCTTCTCCATACAAATTCTCACAGTTCTCCCACAATAACCCCCCGACTACTTTGTTAAATCTTCCCTTTATAGAAATCTTCCTCCTTCATAAATTCATAACTTCCTTATCACTCCACCGCCCTAGCTGTCATGGTTTTTGGAAGTATAAATCATTAATGTAACACCCTTTTCAAGGTAAAATGATGATTATATATTATTTTAAATCATCCAACTTTCTCTCGAGCAGTGGAATTATTAAATTTCTAGTTTAGATTTGAATTCCTTTTGTTTAATCGAAACAAGATAATTATGAATTATATTTAAACTCCCAAGACAATTTTAAATAATATTAAAATCACTCCATAGCTTAGTTAAGTGTTTTAAATAATATATATTTTGTGTGACCTTTCAAGATATGAAATGACATAAATCTTAAATGTTTGTACCCACATCTCGATTCAAAACTAAATGTTCTTGTAATAAATTCTAGTAATCATATCGTATAGTTTATTATTAAATCGACTTTATTCATTAGTTTATTGTTAATCATATCGTATAGTAATCATATCCCTCGTATCTCCTTAATTTTATTCATTAATTTATTGTTCTCTTTTTTTTCAATTAACATGAAAACAAACCCAATTACTCAATAATTTATTTAAACAAATCCTTTTAATTTACTTGGAATGATTCTGTCAATTACTTAAATGAATAATCTATTTAATAAATTATTCAATCCACTATGTTTAAAAAAAAAAGGATTATTTTTATTAATTAAATAATAATAACAATAATAGTAATTAAGTTAATGGTGAATAATGAATAACAATATTCATTTGTTTAATTGATAAATGATCCAATATCAACATAGTACCTTTGTGTATTGATAAACGAAATACTCTTAATGGTTTGATTAATCATGATCAATAATTAAATAGTACACTCTTCCAGTATTAATGTTTAACTGTTATACTTCATATTGGCTTCATACTGACGTTATACTTCATACTGATGTTATACTTCATATTGACTTCATATATTGGCTTCATACTGACGACACCTTCACCTGAGTAGACTTACAATTGAAGAAACTTATTTTAATTGTTCATTACATTGTTTACATACAAAGACTAATTAACTTATTTTACACATTAGCATCTTGATCATATATTACTTAAGTCGTTTACTAACTCCTTAACTCAGTTATCTATGACAACTTATAGCATTGTTAAATCCTTATAAGTATGTTGTAAACACATACTATCGCACATGTAGAAAATGTGCATGCGTGGCCAGCGTATGCACAGGTCTAACAAGTACTATAAACATACATCATATTTCCTATGCTTAAAAAATAACTAATACTAATAATACTTCATGCAAACACAACAAGTATATATTTATCATAACATTACTAAAACATCATCGGTCATTATAGCAGTTAACCTCTAATATTTCATTTCATTATCTTTATGATTACAGTTGTTCAATCAATCAAGTACAAGGAAAGATACCTACTACCACTAACTCAAGATCAACGAATACCCAACCCTCAGCAGTACTAACTAACATATCCTCCCATCCTAACCTACATCCACATCCTCCCTATCCTTCCTCTACTAGTACAAAAGTGGGTGCCAGCTATACTGACCTGACCACATAGAACCTGAGAGCGGTAGCGTCGGCTAACTAGCGGACCTAGCCTCCCCTAGCAGGCATTCAACCATCGTCATCACAACAACTTGGGGAGCGTGTCTCAGCACGGCCCTCCCACGACCCCGGGTATCATAGAAACATATGGTGGGAAATACATCCATCCCTCTCAACATACTGGGTCTACTCCCTTATCAAATCATA
The DNA here is from genome assembly GCA_027924585.1 of Larix kaempferi. NCBI lineage: Eukaryota > Viridiplantae > Streptophyta > Pinopsida > Pinales > Pinaceae > Larix > Larix kaempferi. The sequence goes on along the minus strand of BSBM01000487.1, from coordinate 6,238,851 downwards.
CTTTGCTACTATCAAGATTATCGGTGATGATGCTCTCCTATGCATTATGATGTATACTTGATGTTGATGATGCATACACGGTCCACACTGAAGTGACGATTATGCATATTTTATGATGATGATGCATACCCTATGACAATGATGCATACCTATGATGATGATGCATGGCGATGCATGCCTTATGTTCAGTGGAAGTAGAGAAGGATTATTTGTTCAATGATATATGCATGAAATATTTACACAGTGGCATATACATATGTACTTAGTAATATTTAAACAGTGGTATGTTCAGTAAAATACACTCAGTGGCATGACAATTAGTACACAGTAATATATGTATGATGAAACACAGTGATAAATGCTCAGTTTATGTATGAAGTGCTAGAGATGTTTACACAATGATGTGCTCAGTGATGTTTACACAGTGATACTCAGTGATGTATGATGAAAACACAATGTGTGATGATATAGAATTATAAATGATGCAATGGCGACAATAGTACAATGATGAATAGTGGTAATTAGGAGTGAGCACATTGGTTCAGTTGAGCAGCATTAGCACAAGCTACTACATGTGCATTAACTTCATAGAGTGTACATCATTATCACATGCATTATCATCATAAAGTGTATAATATCATAGCATAAAGGTATGCAACATCATCATCATATCCTCCATAATGACTTCAAATATATATACCAATATATAGGCTCACATACTAATATCAAAGATGAACTCTATCCATGAGAGACATGTGCCATTACAAGAGAAACCAAGAAGCATGAGCCATACCTTTTTGAAGATCAGAAGGTCAAGAAACAATATACAAACCAAAAGAAACTCTAGATCATGTCATCACATAGGCCTCGTAACAATCTTTCCAACGAGCCAAGAATTTTGTAATTCCGATTCCGTATGAGAAAGTTATGCCAATTTTAGTAAAGATACCCAAAAATTTCTCCTCCGCAAAATTTCGCATTTTTCTCCAAGAGTTGCGAAATTCCCATTCATGAGCAAATGAAATGTTTGATATTCTATTTATATAGGTCATGGAGGAAATTTATTACCTCAAACAGGGCCGACATGCAATTCAAAATTACAAATAATTAAATTTTCTTTTGTTTGGTCGGCTCACCCAAAAAGGTGGGGTACACCAACTTCAAAAATTCATATCTCTTCAACCATAAGGAGTTAGAAGATGCTCCACATATCAATGGAAATGGCTTGACGAGGACTATCTCCCTATGATGGGTTTATTTGCAAATTCTTGGTCTAATACCCTTAAATTATTCAATGTGTCCAGGACGTCAAAGAACCCACACATGAGGGTGCCAAAGACCATACCACTAACTACAATAGTTTGAAAGTCTTCTTCAACATATCAAGGCACGTCCATGGGATCTACCTCCATCTACATCCCAATAGCCATATAACCACAAATAGGACCATACATCACCATGGTTCAAGACCCAAGGCACTGCATGCAAGGGTTTCAAGGACTCTTTCAAGGATATCATATGATATTTAAACAAGATACTTTCCATGGACTTCAATCCCATCACATAGGACTCCATATCCAAGTGATGAGGGAATCATGACCAAGGATTCTATCATATCAAAGGCTCCAACAATCATGGTCTTACAAACCACCATATGTATGGATTCCAAGACCCAAATCATTTCCAAATGCACCATCAATGATCATATAGTGTCCAAGGGTCATCATGCCGCCATTTATGTGGGTGCCAGACCTTCTCATGCATAATGACCATCTCCAAGGGTTCCATGACCCCAACAAGGGATACACGGGCATCAAGATCTTCATCAAGGGTTCCAAGTCTTCATCAAGTCATTAATGACCACATCATCACCTTTAAGGGGACAAGGACCATTAAGCCATCAAATGTGGGTCCAAGGACTTCTTCAAGGCTTCTTCATCAAGCAAGGGACTTCATAGGCTTCTTCAACCACCTCAACCACACCAGGAGACCTACAAGGGTCAAGATCCATCATGACATCACCTGTGGGGTTGCTAGACCTTCTCCTGGGTTACCATGACCTCAATAAACACAAATGACCATTGAAAGGTTCATTTGGACTCTTGCAACTTCTTCAACACTTTTGTAGCGTACTGGGGCATAAGTTGTGGTACTGGGGAAACAAAGAAACAATTGGGGAAACGCAAAACATCTTTGGGGTACTTAAACACTCTACAGGGTGTTCAGGGCTTTTGTCATTGTCCCAAGGGCTCCAAGGGATTCAAACTTGGGCTTGGACAAGATCAAAAGGTCTCCTTAGGCACTGACAATTACTTAATCCTCAGGGTCTCCTCAAGGGGTACCAAGACATGTTGGCATCAATGACAACTTAATCAACATCGGATAACTAGCGGACCTAGCCTCCCCTAGCAGGCATTCAACCATCGTCATCACAACAACTTGGGGAGCGTGTCTCAGCACAGCCCTCCCACGACCCCGGGTATCAGAGAAACATATGGTGGGAAATACATCCATCCCTCTCAACATACTGGGTCTACACCCTTATCAAATCATACTTTGCTACTATCAAGATTATCGGTCCATGTCATCGTATCATCAATTTCGGTTGCTAAGGTTTACTACATGGATAGGTTCTTATCCGTATATCAGATCAAGTATCCGGCTATCCTATAGCCCTTGTGTACTGTAGGTTAGTATTCCACAAGATACACATTTTATAACAAGCATCTCCATTCGATCACCAATTGATCCATATCATCAACATCATTTTATTTTACGTCACAATTTTATCGCATCACAGGTATGCATGGAATATAACTGTTCTATCAATTTCATCATAGGATGGCATCCACATACAACACCATATATTTCACATTTCATCAATGAAAACGCTAAAACATATATTGTCAACATAAAAGCAATGAATCTCATGATAATCATAACTTAATAACTGCATGAAAATAGTAACATCATAATATCGTTGCATCATAGTCATAATGAAAACATAACATAGTAACAACATAAACATGGTAGCAACATATAATCGGGTCGATCGTGTCATAAGTATATTTTACTCACTCTTAGCTGAGTTCAATAGATAAAAAGAAATAAAGTGAAATATGTCTCATGGATAAATCTATCTAGTCGAAATATGGGGCGTTACATATTGTAACTTCAAAGAAAATTATATTTGTACTTTATTATTCCGAAGATGTTTCATTCCTCCGTGAAGATCTTTTTGTATATCCAGAGATGTTTATTCCTCCGTTGGAATGTGCTAACTTGGGTTATTAGACTTCCTTAGTGGGGGTCGGCCCTGTATGTGTTATGTGGGTCAAATGGTTGTTAGACCACCCTAGTGGGGTCAGCCCAGTAAGTTGTAGTGGGGCATTTAACCCAGTGGTAAAGTTGGGGCAGACCTAGTTAATATAAAGTACAAGTTGGAGATGTGTATAAATAGAGGAGGTGTGTTCCTCATTATACACACACTTCCCTCACTTGAAATGTAGCACACTTGTGAGAGAGAGGTCTGCTATGGAGGAGGAGGAGATCATGTCTATGGTTTGCATCTTTGTATATTACTGGTCACCTATATTGAGGAAGCTTTGCTGGGTTTTCTACCCCATGAGGGTTTCCCAGGATAAATCTGTGTCTCTTTTATTTATGCTATGCTTGTTGTTTCTTCAGTGATTTTGTATATGCTACTATTGTGAAATGGAATGTAATGCTGCTATTTTCTGTCTTAGCATATTGAATCTTAACAGATGGAGTACGGCATTTTCATTGATCTTGATACAACCAGTTAATACAATATTCGTCATGGTTATTTGAATCAATATGGTCATAGCTAAGCACATTCTTTCCCTTACATATACTAAAAGGAAAATCAATTGTTAGTACAAGGTCATTAACTACTATCTTATCTAAAATCCCTTATCCGAAACCATTTACTTCCATATGAGTTGTTCATTGGTTCTAAAATAACAATTCTTAAACACAATGCTCCTTAACTCTGTGATTGTATCTATATTCCTATTCATTAGACCATACGATATTACTAGGAGATTGTTACCCATTGAGTGCTACATTAAAGCAAAACTACTCGGTACAATAAACGAAAAAAAATCATGATAGAGTTTATCTTCTTTTCAAAAAGATTAGAACCACTTAGTGCAATTATAATTCTAATTATTTCTATTTGAACTTCATTGTAATATTTCTTCCAGAATGGATTATTATTTATAAACTAGTATATTGTTATCAACTTTCTTGAATCACAACAATGCCAAGGTTGATTTCTGATTCTACTTTCATAAACAACTTATATATTTGCAAAGGAATCTAATTTCATTAAACCAATATAACTACTCATCTATCAACTGATTATAACTATTCATCTCTTAACTGAGTATAACCATTTATCTTTTAACCGAAAAACAATTATTCATTCTTGTGTAGGGTCGACCGCACCCAATACTATTATACTTTCCTCCTGATCTACAATATCTTATCCTATGATGAATTCTACAAAATAATGTCTATTCATTATAGCTATTCTACTCATCGTATTCAAAAAAACTTAACTTATATGCTAATAGAAAGTAGACACCTTAGTCTATCATAATTCTAAAGCAATGTTTACACTTTGCGGAATATACATTGAACCTGAAAAACATAATGCTTCAGCAATAAATATAATGGAACTTACTTACTTGTAACCCACATACGACTTATCGGTTACCTTTTTGCGATTTTTTTATTGAAAATGAATTTGTGTCGTTGCATCTTGCATGTAGAGTTCCTTCATTGGTTCCACGAACATTCATTATTTTCCTCATGCTAAGCCTAGATAGTCCCGAGTATTTTGACTTATGCTCTGATACCATATGTAACATACCCAAAAAATCCAAGTGAGTATTTTAGTGAATTTTTTCAAAAATAGTATTGGTAGAAGTACCCATAATTTAATATAAGATAAGTAACTAACTGAACAGGGGTTGATTAATGTGGGATAGGGCTCCCTTCCCAACTACAACACAACAGTGTATATATACTTCAACCATACACATATGTGTAATGATAGACGTGGAGCAAAGAAAAATGAGAAAATATGAAGGTATTATTCCCTACATAGGAACTTTTCTTAGCATTAAATGTTGAGACTAATAAATAAGACCCTTATCAACTAACAAAAGCGGGTTTTCTACCATTAGCATGAACTCAAACAGTAAGCAAAGTGACTACAAGGGTCACAGTCATACAATATATCTCTATCATGCATTCTATAGAGAATTTATAATGAAACTCGGTTGACAATTAGGTGTAGAGATCACCCATATCCAATACGCTATAAAAAATAGGGACCATTCGTCAAATCGCATTCTCTCAAAATGTTAAGAAACCATTCCCTCAAATGAATGAACACAGAGGTAACTCTGCCAAACTACAGAGAACCCAACGCATATCTTTTACACTATTAAGTGTAGGGATCGCTCATCAATTAGCATTTGCGAAGTTTCACACACATGTTTTATAACAAAATAGACACAGAGGTAATATAAAAGATGAAACCCGAGCTTACAGGGCCTAAGCTCTTGGAAGAGCCATCCCTTCTCATGACCTCTGTGCAGCGGACAATGTTGCACTATCATCCAAAAACTATGGCTAGATTATGAGAACTCGAAATGAAATTAAGAGATATCTTAATAAATAAAAGGAACTATATAGGGATCCATCTTCGAAGAGCTAACCCTTCCCCAGGCCTGCTACGCATTCACAATACATAGCTCACAACATATATAAAACATATAATAGAAAAATAATCTAGGGATCAATGCTTCACGTAGTCCCTTCCCCAGATATCCTACGGAACTCCAAAACAGAGAAATTCCCAAACATTTCCCACGTAGATTATACAACATCAATATATGCAGAAAATAATATATATATATATATACATATATATATCTATACACACACATATATATATATACATATATATATATATATACATATATATATATACATATATATATATACATATATATATACATATATATATATATATATATATATATACACACACACACACACATATATATGTTGATGTATATGTAACTTCGGAATGTATTTCACACATATGTATATTGTATTCCTATAGAGATGGTATTATTCCTCTATAAGGAAGTGTCGTCAATTATATTGTAAGTATCGTAACTTATACTTGATGGGTTATTAGACCACCTTGTTTGGGGTCGACCCTGTATAAGTCATGTGGGTCAAAGGGTTATTAGACCCCTTGGCACATTGGCCCTCTCGGCAACGAGCTGCGCAGCAGCTCGAGGTCTCACCCGAAGTGGCTATGGGGGGGCTAAGGAATCAGGTTTTCTTAACCTAGGCGACGCGGAGACTGCTCTTTCTTCCCCTTCGACTCCTCTAAGGTGAATGTCTGACCCCTCTTCAGACTCATGAGCGCAGCAGCGCTCAAGATCCTGCTCAGCAGCCTAGCTGCGCGGTACTTCCACTCCTGTGCTAGGACCAATTATCCTCTGCGCCGGTAGTCTATGCGTAGTTTCTCTTGAACGCCCGTCGCAACAACAAGTTCCCCTATCGCAGCGGCGACGTCGTCTTACCGATTCCTTCGACCCTTAACGATTGTAATCCTCGAGGAATCTTCCAAGGACTTACTCAACACTCATAAAGATAATGCAACATTCCTGTATATGCTGTTAGTAAACTAAGATAGGCAATTACTTCAATCACAACATCATAACAACAAGAGATATGAAGTCCACCTCCACGGGGAAATCCACGTCCACGGGAGTATCTTATATTAACCAGAAAATGATAGAGTTATACAATATGTTGCGCACACAGCTGCAGCCTTAGATCTTTCCAGGAAACTCCACGCACACAGCTAGGAGCCCTTCTCTCGATCTAGTCTCTTCCTCTACGGAGATTACAATAGTTCAGACGTCGATTCAGACCGTCTGCAACTCAAAGATTAGCTTCACTGCTAACCAGCTCTAACTCCTGTTTTCTAGCAACACGGTAGAAAACAATCCACAAGATCGTAACAGAGGATGATCAACTCGATCGATCCTTCTTACATCTAGTATCTCCTATCTTAGCTAGCTCACTCACAGGCTTAGCTAACTGACTAACTGACTGGCTATCTAAGTAACATCTACCCTTTACAATCATACATATATATAGGTGGCCATGGCGGTCGCACCTTTACAAAACTGTGGGCCTTTCCCAGCAGTAATCCCCAAAAACCCTAACCACGCACATGGCTAGGTGTACTGTAGGCGCCGCTTGTAGTCATGTCGCCGCTTCCTGCAGACTCCATGAATTTCGGCGTAGCTTATGGGTATGGGTGCCTTGTCCTTCGCCTTCAATGCTTTGGTCCGTTGCTCCTCCTTGATCCGAGCAACCATAACTTCTGTACTTAGCCTTAATGAGGGTAGCTGAGCCCTCTACTCCATCGCTTCATTCATTGTGGTAGCTGGTCTTTCCACTCAACTTCCTTCATTCTCTTCTGACATGCGCGCGAGCTCCGCGATTTCCGGTCCGTAATCTACGCTTATATTATCCATCTGGCACCGTACTGCGCACCGTCTGCTTCTATCCCCAAAATTGGCGCTTATTCAAAACTTAGCACTCTCTCTTCCATACTTGTACTTTTTCCTCAAAATTCGCAGCTTTTACCATAGTTGCGGCCTTGGCTCCAACAGGCCCCTAACACTTACTTGTGGCTCGCCCTCGAGCCACTCGCACTAGCGTGTGGTCGCTTTACTTGTGCATCTGCTTTTGCTTGGGTCTCCGCGAATGTTTTCTTCCACTGCGCAATAGCGGAGTCCAATTCATCGACATATTCCACAGCTGTCTGCACCATTTCTGCAGTGGCTTCTTCTTTAGTTATGGCAACGGAACCATTTGTTGGCTCAACAACAGGGTTCAAAGCAACGGAACCATTTGTTGGCTCCTTCTTTCTCTGGGTTACGCCTCAATCTCGCGTGTCTCTGAAATAACAAGTCTCATTCACGCAGCAACGGAACCATTTGTTGGCTGCTGCAACAATCTCCTACATCGCAGAATCAGCAAGTCTCACAGTAACAAGTCACAAGGCAACGGAACCATTTGTTGGCTGCTTTTTGGACAGACCCGGGTTTTAATGAAGCGCAGCAACAAAACCCCTTGGTGCACTGGCCCTCTCGGCAACGAGCTGCGCAGCAGCTCGAGGTCTCACCCGAAGTGGCTATGGGGGGGCTAAGGAATCAGGTTTCCTTAACCTAGGTGATGCGGAGACTGCTCTTTCTTCCCCTTCGACTCCTCTAAGGTGAATGTCTGACCCCTCTTCAGACTCATGAGCGCAGCAGCGCTCAAGCTCCTGCTCAGCAGCCTAGCTGCGCGGTACTTCCACTCCTGCGCTAGGACCAATTATCCTCTGCGCCGATAGTATATGCGTAGTTTCTCTTGAACGCCCGTCGCAGCAACAAGTTCCCCTATCGCAGCGGCGACATCGTCTTACCGATTCCTTCGACCCTTAACGATTGTAATCCTCGAAGCAGCTTCCAAGGACTTACTCAACACGCATAAATATAATGCAACATTCCTGTATATGCTGTTAGTAAACTAAGACAGGCAATTACTTCAATCACAACATCATAACAACGAGAGATATGAAGTCCACCTCCACGGGGAAATCCACGTCCACGGGAGTATCTTATATTAACCAGAAAATGATAGAGTTATACAATATGCTGCGCACACAGCTGCAGCCTTAGATCTTTCTAGGAAACTCCATGCACACAGCTGGGAGCCCTTCTCTCGATCTAGTCTCTTCCTCTACGGAGATTACAATAGTTCAGACGTCGACTCAGACCGTCTACAACTCAAAGATTAGCTTCACTGCTAACCAGCTCTAACTCCTGTTTTCTAGCAACACAGTAGAAAACAATCCACAAGATCGTAACAGAGGATGATCAACTCGATCGATCCTTCTTACATCTAGTATCTCCTATCTTAGCTAGCTCACTCACAGGCTTAGCTAACTGACTAACTAACTGGCTATCTAACTAACATCTACCCTTTACAATCATACATATATATAGGTGGCCATGGTGGTCGCACCTTTACAAAACTGTGGGCCTTTCCCAGCAGTAATCCCCAAAAACCCTAACCATGCACATGGCTAGGTGTACTGTAGGCGCCGCTTGTAGTCATGTCGCCGCTTCCTGCACGCTCCATGAATTCCGGCGCAGCTTACGGGTATGGGTGCCTTGTCCTTCGCCTTCAATGCTTTGGTCCGTTGCTCCTCCTTGATCCGAGCAACCATAACTTCTGTACTTAGCCTTAATGAGGGTAGTTGAGCCCTCTACTCCATCGCTTAATTCATTGTGGTAGCTGGGCTTTCCACTCAGCTTCCTTCATTCTCTTCTGACATGCGCGCGAGCTCCGCGATTTACGGTCCGTAATCTACGCTGAGATTATCCATCTGGCACCATACTGCGCATCGTCTGCTTCTATCCCCAAAATTGGCGCTTATTCAAAACTTAGCACTTTCTCTTCCATACTTGTGCTTTTTCCTCAAAATTCGTAGCTTTTACCATAGCTGCGGCCTTGGCTCCAACAAAGAGCGACCCCCCTTAGGCTTAAAACAGAAATGTTTGGATCATGATGATATGTCCCACTTGTATATTTTGCATTATCATTCCAATTTATGACAATGTTGTTAGTCCCCAAGTCACTAAAAATTATGATTGGGCTATTTGAAGGATCCTTCACCTTCTCGTGCATAGTACATATATAAATTAATATATCAAGGTTTTAGTTTATAATGCAACATAGTTTAATATTTTAATCATTACGTTATAGTCATTTAATAATGCATTTTTATGTGGTTGTCCCTATGAAACTAGTTTCTTTGCTTGGACCATGGTTATGGCCCTAATAACCACCTCTAGCATGCCAAATATTGCTATAACATCCATATTATTTTTTTTCCCTAAATATTTCATTTAAAGGGTTGGTGTTGTAGTTTTGGACCCTATTCATGGTCAATCAACCATAAAGACATATTTTAGACCCCAATAAATTGGTCCTTATCGTTGTACAATGCGTATCATATTGAGAACCATTTAGTGTGGAAAACGATATAATGGTTCTGACATGACCATGGATAAGGCCTTCAGAACTAGATCCTTAATGATATTTTTTCCTAATGGTGTATGTATCCCACTTGTTGGCTTAATATCCACTCAAAATGATGTGTGTAATGTTTGAAGGTCTCTTTTCATTGGATGAGCTTGGAAGTTTCATTTAGATCATATGTCTCTTATTTTCCATTCTTGACTGTGGTCAAGACCCCATGAACCTTCCCTCCTATGAAAACCTCCCATAGGAACTCATATCTCACTCTAATATCAAATATATTTTCTAGAGGAATTATGTGATGATTTGAGGACATTTTCATAGACCATCTACTTAAAATATGCATATATGAATTCACAAATTTTATTTCTTCTTTTTACCAAGGAAAATACCTAGAGACCAAACAACCTCCTAATGAAACCAATATCCTAAGTGGAGACCGAATATCCCCTATAAATGGATTTTGTAGTGTTCTGGAGGATTATGCATGGCCCATAAGTCTTGTAAGTTTCATTTAGGTCCAAAGAAATTCATTTTCTATTGTGTCCATTTTTAAGGTCTCAGCATCCATCCTTTGTGTTTAAAATTTCTAGTGGTTTCCATATCTCAATTGGGCCCAAAATATTGTGATTAATATGATATTAATTTTGATCATATTGTTGGGCTTGGCCCAAGTAAGGCATTTTTGGAAAAACAGCTTTGGAACTGCGAAGTTGAGCGCAGTTCAGCTGGAGACTTTTTGGAGAAGATAGTTTTGGGAGCTGCGAAGTGGAGCACAGCACAGTATCAGCAGAGAAAGGAAGATGGCACCGCGAAGAGACAACACTGCGAAGATCCTGATCCGTGGGGATCTGGCAAGGAAGAATGTTGGAAGGAAAATGACACATATTCCGGTAAGACCATCAGTGGTCTATTTTTGGTTAAAATACTCCATGATTACCAAGCAGTAGGGTAAGGAGTAAGGCGGAAGAAAAGTGACCGATCACACGTGTAGAGGAAGCACGATGTGAACCGACTGCGCAAGGTCGTTAGAGAAGGAAAGACAAGGTGAAAGCAACAGTCGGCTTGCGGTCAACAGGGTAAGCTAAAAGTGATGTGACCATGTGTAGAGGATGGCTACGATGAAAGAATCACTATCAGAATCCATCAAGTCCGGTTAAGGCATAACCACGACAGTTTTGGGATACCTTAGGGGTTTTTCCTATGCATTGTAAAGACATGACCTATGGGCATGATCTATAAGAAGGCACAATTTTATAAGGGAAAGGGTTGTTGATCTCTATTAGTTGGGTTAATCTTCATTGTAAAATATTCTGAGTGTTGAATGCCCTTGTAAAGGATCTGCAAGATGCATGCGCAGAGACCAACAAAGAGAGAAGAGAGTCTACAACTGAGTGCGCAGACTGGAACTGTTGTACCCTTCCTGAAATAATATAACAATAGTTCCAGTGGATGTAGCTCCCATCCTAGGGGTGAACCACGTTAAATTCTGTGTTGTGTGATTGTTTATGTGTTTGAATTTGTATATTTGCTTACAATGAATGCTTAAGATCTCATTTATCAGTTTATATGTATTCACCATAAGAGTGAAGATGGGAATAATATGTTAAGTATCGCATATGTGGATGAATGTTAGATGCATAAATATTTCTAAGGAAAAATAAATGCATAAGTAGATTGGGATAATACTTAAGTAAGTGGAGTTCACGTCATGCGATTCACTTGAAGTGCAGCACCAGAAGTGCGCAGTATATTGTATGTTGTCATATTGTATAAGTCATAAGATAAATAACCTAAGGCAATTGATGAATGGATAGGGAATACTAATTAAAGTCACTTAAGTTGGTTAAGTTTGAACAGGAAGCATAGTTATCAGTTGCATTGTCCTGTCGACGAAAGACTATCCGACATCGTGCATTCCTTGGATGCGTGCTAGAGTAAGTGTTGAACACAAAGGAGTTAAGCTTCGCTTAGTTATCAGTTCGCAGCGTGATGTTCATCAGATCGATTTACGCACTCATGACATGGTTGTGGAAAACAAATTCCACATCCCCCCCATAACTTCACCTCAGGTGAGACCTCAGTATGTTTGCAGACTGTTGCCGAAAGGGCCGGTGAAAAGGAGTTTTTTTGGTTCGTTGAACCGCGAATAAATTGGGTCTTTATAGATAACCTCAAGACAGTTATGTAAGACAACAAATGGTTCCGTTGCCGCGCTAAGAATTGGTGATGAGTTGCCGCGCTTGGAAGAAAAGGTTCCGTTGATTGTAGAAAATTGGCACCCAGACAAGAAAGAGATTTGGACCTGGTGTGATAAGACAGAAAGAGACTTCGCAAGGAAGGAAAATAGACATCTGCATCTCTCTGACATAGATTGGTTGAACAAATACCTGTGGAAATATATTCACGAAATTTTCTAGGAATCCTTTGGAAACAACTTGCAAGAGTGGTTATAGAGGCTCGCAGAGAAAAAGAACTATTTCCAGCCAGAAATACCTACAACGTGGACCCAGGAGCTCATTGCAATGCTCAAAGCAATACATTGTTCACTTTCGCGAGTAGTTGACTTTTGGGTTGAAAGCATACTAGAAGGCTTTGTGATAGAGTTCGTTGTGGACACCTTGAAGTTCTACAGCACAGCCGAAGCAAAGTTTTTCAAAGGTTTCAGAGGTAAGTACTTGAACAATTTGAGTTTATATATTAAAATGCTTTTAGCTGAGAACTAGTTTTAAGAACAAAGTAAAATTCCTAGAAGACTTTGAATCTATAATGGCCAATAGCATCTATAGTGATTCTAACGAAGAGACACATAATTTGAGAAGTGGAAAAAGATATAAGTACACTACTAAGAATACTTCCAGTGAACATGGACTTCACGTAGACATTGATTTAGAAACCATGCCTGACAGCCAAACCGTACCCCTACCATCCACCTATCAGCCTATTACCCCACAGAATCCGCCGGTTGCAAGTACCGCACCTCCTATTTCTCAGAATCCATTAGTTTAGAACCCTCCTGTTATTAATATTCCTAATCCTCAAAGCATAAATACCAGTAACACCGCGGCAGTGAGTACTCATACTATCCTGACTCAGACCATTCCGACTCAGAATATTCTGATTCATAATATTTCGTGCAGTACCATCCCAAACACCACTCAGAAAACTACACAGAACCCTGTACCACCTAGGAGAAGAATGACTGATGATATTAAGCTGTTGATATTCAAAGGAACGGGTCTAGAGGAACATGAGAAACATTGGTTTCTATGTTAAGCCGTATGGAGTGTCAAGCAAGTTCAAGATGATGCTGTGAAGCGAGCGCAGCTCATCACTATGTTCAGAGATAGAGACTTGAATTGGTTCATGAAATATTCTTAGGGACATAATAGAACCTTAGTGGAGATTAAGGCTGCACTATTAAGTGAATTCAAGAAACCAAAGTCAGAATCCCAATGTATAACATAATTAAAGGAAACTAAGCAAAAACCTAATGAGACAGTTTGGTAATTTGACCAGAAGTTTAAGACATTGTTGGAACAAGTAAGTTTCGTCATAGCTCCGCAATAGAACCAAGAATGGTTTATAGCCGCGTTGTTTCCCCATATCAAACTGTCGTTGATGCAACATAAAGTGGATTCGTAGGAAGAAGCCTTGGAGATTACGATGAAGTTAGAAGCTTCACCCATAGGAGAGACTAGAACTAGAATGTCTTAGATCCAGACCCAGCTAGCTACCTTGACATTAAAGTTGCAGGACATGAAAAAGGGGAAATAACAAAGACAAGAAGTCTGATGTATAGGATGCAAAGGAGAAGGGCACACTAGAGAGCATTGTCCTTTGTTTCAAGAATACCTTAACAGTGTAGCACAAAATCCACTCAATCAGAACCAAGCACCATGGTATGAAATCTGTAGAAGTAGAGGACACCAGCCATAAGAATGCTACTTAATTCAGAAGTATGTGTGCACCCCTAAGAATTTATATTGCAACTTCTGTAAGCTAATTGGACATGATGAATCCAACTGTAGAGCATATCAGCTCATGATGGAGAGGAAGTGAGATCTAGCCCATATGCAGGGTGGTGGAGTATACAGAGTCTAAGAATAAACTTTACAGAAACAATATAATGCACAGTATGATCAAGGCCCATATAGAGGCCATGGAGGATTCCATGGAAGAGGAAGAAATACTGGCCCAGGACAAGGAAGAGGAAGAGGCCATATCATCTGTTACAACTGTGGCCATCCAAGTCACTTATCTAGAGATTGTACCAATCCATGTACTACATGTAATTATTGCAAATCTTTTGAGCATGTTATTGAAGACTTCCCAGTGTTAGCGGTAGAAATGCAGAAGAGAAAGAAAGATGCATCGAACCCGAACATTTAGCTGATCGTAGCAGAGAGAAGGGCTGTGGATCCAGGTATTAATGTGGTGACGCGAAGTGGTGTTTCAATAGGAAGGGATAGGAAAGCAGAAGCTTCAACTTCTGGAGACTTTGAAACTAAGCAGACCCTAGTTGAAACAATTTGGATTAGAAAGGCTAGTGGGAAGACACCTGCTTTCAACCTAGAGAAAAACAAAGAAGTCTTTGAAGAAGTGCAGGACATCTTCAAAGAAAAAGCACCTACATCACCAAGAATCTCGTTGCGTAGTAAAATACCACATATAGAGGATATGCTAGCAGTTTATGACAAAACGTTCCATGTAGCAGAGATAGGAACCTCTGTTGCACAGTTCCTACGGAGCTGCATGAAATTGTTGAAGAGTGCAAACACTGTAGTAGAATTACAAAAATTGTTAAACCAGTATGAGCCACGCAGTGTGCAGGATACTGCTGAGAGCGCAGTCATCACATCAAAATCTATAAAAGAACAGGTAGAGAAATGAGGCTCACTACGCAGATAAGAGATTATGAGATGGATGAAATCATCCTTGACTTAGGATCTGAGGTAAATGTCTTGGCTAAGTAGACATGGAAGCAGATGGGAAGACCAAAGTTGTTGTGGTCACCCATACAATTGAGGTTAGCAAATCATATGAAAGTCATACCTTTTGGCAGATTAGGCAATACAATTGTTGACATCGATGGAGTGCAAAGTCATGCGGACTTCAAGGTTATCAAAATTATGGATGATAGTCATCCCTATCCAGCACTGTTGGGTATAGACTGGGCTATGGATAACCTCACCATCATAAACTTGAAAACAAAGAAGATAATATTTGAAGGACAAGACATAAGGGTCATCTCACCATTGGACCCCTCACATGGAGAAAGATATAGTGAGATGATTCAGGAAGAATCCAGAGCACAGGATCTTGAGCGCATCTACAAGATGACTGTGAATCAGGATGACTACATTAATCCTACTACGGATGGATCACTTAGTTGATGATGTGACAGTTCTTGCATCTCAGACTCTGATGCAGGACTAGAGAATTGGCAAATCCGTATGCACGAAGTATATGCAAGATGATGTGCGCAGATCACAAAGTCATTGCACTGGATTGGAAACGATGTAAGTCTAATCCCCACCTATGATGGTTCGACTAATGTTTATACATTTATTCAAGAATATACTGTATCAGTTGTAGCTGAACATCACACACCAACACTAGACATGGCACTGCCCGAGACACCTACCAGATGGTGGGTTGCGCATAAGCACATGTTCACCACATGGGACTAATGTAGGCATATGATGTAAATTAGATTCATGGAAAACACTGCGCTGACCATGGTAATGTACAATGGACAGACAAGTCCAAGGGATCACATAGAGCTCTGTTCGGAAGCATGGATAAAGAGACCACATACATAATGGGTTCATTTGTTTGTGCACACATTAGACCAGATTCCAAAGAATTGGTATCTAGACATGGAGTTGCGCAGAGGAACCACAGATTGGGTAATGTTGGCTGCGAACTTCCAGAAAATGTTCAGCTTTGAAGATGAAAGTACAAGTATAAATGGATGTTAGGAACCCATGTCTTTTCTTTGTTAGTATGTTGTTATTGGACGCATATGCTTTGTAAGTCATCCCGTAGTATTTGTTGATCAATAGTTTGTGTTATTGTTGTTGGCACATATGCTTTGTAAGTCGCCCATAGTATTGTTGATCCATAGTTTGTAGCGGCCCATGGTTTTGACCCATAGTATTGGCGCCTAGACTTAGTATATAAGTGGGTGTTGAGACCTATGAAGGCACCGTGAAGTTATTTGTATTGAGCTTGCTCATAGGAGGTTTCCCCCTCGAAGTGGCCTGTGATCAATATAAAAGTGATTCTGAGTTCTGTCATTTCTTCTATTTCGCATATTCGTATTAATTAATTGTTGCAGGTGCATCACATCTGGTATCAGAGCACTTTCTTGGGCTCGCTGGGTGAAATTTCTGCGAATTTTTTTTTTCGCATCTGTTACAGGTTCGGATTTGGGAATAATCCCTATCCGCTTAACTGTGGGAAGTACTTGGGCATAAGCCCTAAAACTCATTGTGAGGAGTACCACAAGAACCCTGAAGTAGCTGGCCTATTGAGAGGACCTGCCAACGAAAAGGGCGACGACCCCTACCTGATTGACTAGTTCCCACCCGTGAGGTAAACCAAGAGCTGTCATTTGTGGCAAAGCGGTTATCAGTTTTACCTGAGCCGTGGAGTGAGGGTACTGCCCCAATACGCAAGCCGTCAGACAGCATTGGTGGCCGAGTGAAACCCCTGAACTGTTAGGAAGCCGCACATACCTGGGGTCCATATCTACTTTCAGCTGAACTATTTTCGATCACTACTACGTCGTTCCAGATCCATTTTGCAAGCTGTTCCAGATCCAGCCGTTTTCAATCCATTCGGTGCTATTCTAGATCCCTTCCGAGCCGTAACCGCTCTAGTCTGAAAATAAAAATAAAAATAATATATATATATATATATAATTCAGTTTTTTGTCCATGTCTCCCTTGTTTTCACTCTATTTCCCTTGAAATTTTCAGGGAACCCCTGTCATCCCATTCTACATATTTCATTCCAGAGGACCCTATCCCCAATTCCCCTTCCCATAGCCCGAAATCCCACATTTGTCTATTTTTAGGGTTTGCCATAACTTCCTCAGATTTCACCCAATCACCTTCAAATTTTACCACAGGGTTCCTTTTTGATTTCTGCTTCTTTGTCCCCCTCTACCAAATTTTCCCATTCTTTCACCCCGCTTCTGAAATCCTCCTTTTTGGCTTCCTTATCTAGTCGACAGTGTCCAACACTTAGTCAAACCCCAATTACCCTTCAGATTTTTTCCCAAGTACAGATTTTCCCTTATTGAAGCAGTTTCTGTTTTTGTTTTCCTACCCGGTCCCCCCACCCCCCCCCCAAAAAAAAAAACTCTTGGTTATGGTTGTCACCCGTGCAGGAGCAAAAACCATGGAAGAAGCACTTGCAGCCATCCAAGCCAAACTCTAGGATCTGGATGAAAAATTTCTCGGCCTCCATCTTGAACATTCAGCTATGAACAATGCTGATGTATATGTAACTTCGGAATGTATTTCATATATGTATGTTGTATGTACTCCTATAGAGATGGTATTATTCCTCTATACGGAAGTGTCGTCACTTATATTGTAAATGCCGTAACTTATACTTGATGGGTTATTAGACCACCTTGTTGGGGTCAGCCCTGTATAAGTCATGTGGGTCGAAGGGTTATTAGACCACACTATTGGGGGTCGGCCCATTCAGCATTATGTTATGTGGTTAAGTTCGAGCCTACATGATTTATGTAAAAGGAAAGTCAAGTCAAGTATAAATAGAGTGCGGGAGGCACTCTATTTACTCACTCACTTCTCACTCATGCACTCAAGGAGGAGTGGTGCACTTATGGAGGAGGAGGATCTGCTGCTAGGTTATGTCTATCTCTCATGTTTGGGTTGTATCATTTCTCTATCTATCTCTGAGGAAGTTATTGGGGTTTTTCACCTTTATGGTTTTCCCCAAGTAAATCTTTGTGTCTCTTGTGTGATTGCATTATTGTCTCCATGATTGATATGCTGTAGATATGTTGTACATGTTGTTCTCTCAGTTAAGATCCTAGATCAGATTGAAGTAAATTCTGAAAATTTAACATGGTGTCATAGCTAGCCTGAAAGAAGGCATGATATGGCATGTATGACACTTGTTGCACTTACGATGTTAGGGCTTGATATAGAAAAAACCAGTCGTCGTATCACTTTCGCTAGAAATCCGTTTTGGCTAAGTTTTCGGATCTGAAATATTTGCAGGTTGAAGATTAAATCCCCATGTACCTTATGTCCAAAGGACAACCTCTAATTCGTTGTAGTTTGTGATTTATGATCTGTACAATATAAGGTTTCTGCCCCTTCGAGATCTGAATCAAAATCAGGTGACCTTGAAAAAAAGGTCATAACTTGGGATAGGAAGCTCCAAATGAAATTTCGTAAAAAGTGATAGGTAGTACACAGACTGTACTATATCAAGAAAATTTTGCGGAGGCCGAAGTTAAACCAGTGACACGTGGCACTCCGTACAAGTTCGCTCTCCTGTATTATCCCATAAACATGTAACATTGCAACACTTGGAATAACTCTCTCTCAGAGAGTCCAATTGAGGTCAGACCTGTCAGGATGGAAAGATAACAGGTTGGGCTATTTTAGTAAAATTGTTCAGAGGCCAAAGTTGAAATAGTGACACGTGGCACAACGTACAAGTTCGCTCTCCTATATTATCCCATAAACAGGTCATGTTGCGACACTTGGCATAACTCTCTCTCAGAGAATCCAATTGAGGTCAGACCTATTAGGATGGAAAGATAACAGGTCATGCTATCTCAGGAGACTTTTTCAGACCCTATGGATTGAAAACTTCAGAGCTATACCAGAAACAATCAGGTACATATTTCTCTCAAAACATAATTATTTTTTGAGTACCTTCATTCATGGCTTCCGGAATTTAGGGCTTCAGAGAAAGTTGGAATTTTTGTAATTGGAGAACATGGCTGGATGCCACTCATCAAAATAGAAATTTAGAGACCAAGATCAGAATTTTTGGTTGGGTAGAAGGCCGGGCTTGATCAGACCCTAGTTCGGGACTTTGGTCAGAAAAGTGGAAAATTAGGGCTTCTGTAAAAATGGAAATTTTTGAAATCTGTGACCACGGCTGGAAGCTCCTCAGAAAAATAGAAGCTTAGAGATTTGGATCAAACCTTTTGATTGGGAAGAAGAGTGGGCTTCATCAAATCCCATTTTAGGGTCACGTCCAGTGAATCCGGAAGCTTGAAAGGTAAAATTGAGGAGTGAAACTTTGCAGTTTTCAAATTCTGAATATACCAGCTTGATCAGCTCATCAAGGCGCATATTTCTATCCTTTCGGAAGTTTAAAATTCAAAGTTTGAATTTTTTGGGGTTTCTCTGACAAACCCATATCCAGATCCAGGTCCAGTTCTTGCAAATCAAGTGGATTGGGTTAATGCTAGAAGAAGATGGATTGGTCACCTACATAAGTGAAGAAGTCCCTGTTTCAGAGGGAGATGAGTCTAAGGCCTTACATAAGAATATTACAAGCGATCTCGACAGGTATGACTCATTGAGGTATGTTTTGATATTTGTTCATGATTAAGTTCATGGTATGTTTATCTTCATGTTATTACGGTTAGTACAATCTCGATTTTAGATTTGTTGTATCACCTTAACAAAATTATGAATGCACAATAGAAGATATTCATTGGTTAGGGTGTTGACACTTATGATTATACTAATGAATTATGGTGTTGTATGAGGTTTATGTTGTCTACTAACACAAAAGGTACACCAAGAAAGACAAATCATGTTCTACTTCAAGAACGTATGATCATGGTGACATGAAGACAAGGATTCATCCATTGTCATGGATCACATAGAAGATCTACTCTCAAGGTATGTATAGCTTGTTTATACAATGGTTAACTTATAAGACATGCAGGTTACTAGCACAAGTCACTGAAGAGAACCAAAAGACATTATACGAGTATGTTAGACATAACTAGCTAGAATGCTAATCCAGGTATGTTTTTCCTATATCAAGCCAGAATCCTACCTTGGGTTAGGATCTCATACTGTTGTGTTGTTGATAATGATTATTCATGAAGCCATAAGTTTGAATAATCATGGGTATATCCATATTATGTGTCTTACCTTAATTAATGATATGACTAACCCGAAGAGTCATAGGTTTGAGTAATTATAGGTTTAGACATGTTATGTTTCTTACGATTTGACTAACCATAAGAATCCTACATAAACCTTGAATGCTAATGCTTAATATTTCTGTTTGAAATGATCATGACTATACATGCTTGAGATTATTGTGTCTTAATAGTATACTAATGAATGTATGATTTTATTTGAGATCACATGGATAACACAATCATGATACTAATAAGCATGTATAGGGACCAAGGATGAATATGAGTTCAAGAACAGGTAATCCAGGAAGCAAAGATCAAGAGGGAGTACACTCCAATGGTTTATGCAAGGATGCATATATTCAGAGGGAGTTGACCATCTCTCTACATTCCACAACAGAAAGGTGTAGTAGAAGCTACTTCAGATTAGGACTCCAGCAGCTCTTGCAAGGAGGCGAAGACTCAGAGGGAGTCCACCCAACGACCAAACAAAGATAAGTATTTTAATTATCATTTCTTGCATATTTGTTTGTTTAAATAAAATTCTTCAATAATGTATATGCTCATGTACCTAGACTTAGGATATGTATTGTGCATATTAGAATAGTTGCATTAATGAACAATATACTACTAATACACATGGGTAAGTGGCCTATGGCACCGTACAACATTCCATTGCTACTTATCTAGAATGAAACCTCTTTGCTGACATGTTGGGAGTTGTGCACACTCTTAATAATGTTCTGGTAGAGATTGGAAGGCATCTAGAAAGTTACGGGATATGGATAAATGTTGTATTGTTAAAATTCAATATGCTAAGACAAAAAATAGCAGCATTACATTCCATTTCACAATAATAGCATATACAGGATCACTGAAGAAACAACAAGCATAGCATAAACACAAGAGACATAGATTTATCCTGGGAAACCCTCATGGGGTAGAAAACCCAATAAAGCTTCCTCAATATAGATGACCAGCAATATACAAAGATGCAAACCCTGAGCATAAGCTCCTTCTTCTCCATAGCAGACCTCTCCTCCACAAGTGCGCCTTTCTCAAGTGAGTGTGAGTGTGTCGAATGAGGAACACACCTCCTCTATTTATACACTTCACTGATATGTATTTTACACAAGTACACGTAGGCTCGTATTTAACCAATGGGTTAAATAACCCACTACAACTAACTGGGCCGACCCCTCTAGGGTGGTCTAATAACCCTTTGACCCACATAACACATTTAGGGCCGACCTCCACTAGGGAAGTCTAATAACCCGAGTTACCACATTCCGACGGAGGAATAAACATCTCCGGATATACGATAAGATCTTCACGGAGGAATGAATCATCTCCGGAATAATAAAGTACAAATATAATATTCTTTGAAGTTACAATATCTCAACACTCCCCCTTAACGAGAAGGATATTATAACAGCATCTGCTCGAGCAAGGAGTCATCAACATCATACATGATACATCTATAAATCACTGGAAGCTTTCTCAACATCATCAGTAACTCAATCAGTTACTGGAACATCACTGTCAACATCAATCATCAACATCATGATCTTTAGCATCGTCTTCATACGATCAGCAGCATCGTCATCATACGATCAGCAGCATCGTCATCACACGATCAGCAGCATCGTCATCACATGATCAGCAGCATCGTCATTACATGATCAGCAGCATCGTCATCACATGATCAGCAGCATCATCATCACACGATCAGCAGCATCGTCATCACACGATCAGCAGCATCGTCATCACACGATCAACAGCATCGTCATCACACGATCAGCAGCATCGTCATCACATGATCAGCAGCATCGTCATCACACGATCAGCAGCATCGTCATCACACGATCAGCAGTATCGTCATCACATGATTAGCAGCATCGTCATCGCACGATCAGCAGCATCGTCATCACACGATCAGCAGCATCGTCATCACACGATCAACAGCATCCTCATCACACGATCAGCAGCATCGTCATCACATGATCAGCAGCATCGTCATCACACCATCAGCAGCATCGTCATCACACGATCAGTAGTATCGTCATCACATGATTAGTAGCATCGTCATCGCACGATCAGCAGCATCGTCATCACACGATCAGCAGCATCATCAAGGAATGATGTAAACCAGTCATGTACCTTTTGAACCGAAGTCCAAGGACGATCCAGTCCTATCTTTATCGAAGACATACGTCTACGGCTCTTCTTTCGGACTTAAGTCCAGGAATGATCCAATCCCTTCATTATCGGAGACATATGTCTACGGCTCTTCTTTCGGACTGAAGTCCAGGAATGATCCCAATCCCTTCATTATCGGAGACATACGTCTACGGCTCTTCTTTCGGACCGAAGTCCAGGAATGATCCCAATCCCTTCATTATCGGAGACATACGTCTACGGCTCTTCTTTCGGACCGAAGTCCAGGAATGATCCCAATCCCTTCATTATCGGAGACATACGTCTACGGCTCTTCTTTCGGACTGAAGTCCAGGAATGATCCCAATCCCTTCATTATCGGAGACATACGTCTACAGCTCTTCTTTCGGACCGAAGTCCAGGAATGATCCCAGTCCCTTCATTATCGAAGACCTCACGTCTGCGGCTCTCTTTAGGACTGAAAGTCCAGGGATGATCCCAATCCCCTCAATTGTCCACTAAGGACTTCATTCTCGGAGACCTTACGTCTACGGCTCTCTTTAGGACTGAAAGTCCAGGGATGATCCCATTCCCCTCAACTGTCCACTAAGGACTTCATTCTCGGAGACCTTATGTCTACGACTCTCTTTAGGACTGAAAGTCCAGGGATGATCCCAATCCCCTCAACTGTCCACTAAGGACTTCATTCTCGGAGACCTCATGTCTACGGCTCTCTTTAGGACTGAAAGTCCAGGGATGATCCAATCCCCTCAACTGTCCACTAAGGACTTCATTCTCGGAGACCTCACGTCTACGGCTCTCTTTAGGACTGAAAGTCCATGGATGATCCAATCCCCTCAACTGTCCACTAAGGACTTCATTCTTGGAGACCTTACGTCTACGGCTCTCTTTAGGACTTGAAAGTCCAGGGATGATCCAATCCCCTCAACTATCCACTAAGGACTTCATTCTCGGAGACCTTACGTCTACGGCTCTCTTTAGGACTTGAAAGTCCAGGGATGATCCCATCCCCTCACATGTTCATCAAGAACATGTATCCTCATCATCATAACATGTATCACCTCAACATGCATCATCAATATCAAAACATGTAAAACCACAACATGTATCATCATCATCAAAACATGTATAACCACAACATGTATCATCAACATCAAAACATATATGACATGTATCATCAACATCAAGACATGTATAACCACAACATGTATCATCATCATCAAAACATGTATAACATGTATCATCAACATCAAAACATGTATAACCACAACATGTATTATCAACATCAAAACATGTATAACATGTATCATCAAAACATGTACAATCACAACATGTATCATCATCATCAAAACATGTATCATCAACATCAAAACATGTATAACCACAACATGTATAAGTAAAGCTAAGTATTCTAAGTATAAGAGTCCTAAATCTAAATAATTCTAAGTAACTGGGTGTAGAGAACATGTTACCTCATCAACGACCTTGTTGTTCGATGAGACAATCTCATCAGTAGTGACTATACTACTCCCCCTTTCGAGGAGGGTCCTTTTAAACTACACCAAGCTTGTCTCGGAAGCATTCAAACTTCACTCGAGACAGAGGTTTGGTTGGTAAGTTCTTCACTTGACGTAGAGGTTTGGTTAGTACAACGGTAACCTGTTACAAATTCAAACTTTTAGAGTTCCTTTCTGCGTCATATCTTGTTAGTTCCCTATGTTCTTTGACTTATCATGGAACACTAGATTCTATGTCATCTTGATACAACTCTAAATATCACATAGGATCTCAGTTGGTTCTATCTCTAAGTCAAACAAACCTAAAGCCAAACTTCTTCACAACTAGCAGAGCAAGCAGCCATATATTCCGCTTGTGCTGAGAGCCACACTAGACTGCTTCCAGCTAAACCACGAGATCATGGCTAATCCCAGACAATAACATCCTCTCGATGTGTTCTTCTTGTCTGATACACTTCCTGCCCAATCAGAATCTGAATAGCCATCTAAAGTCATGATCTTCGAGATAGCATAGATCAAATTCTATCGTGTCCTTTATGTGCCTCATCACATACTTTGCAACTATCAGGTAAACACATCTAGTTTCCACTAGATACTAACTCAAGGTGTTCATAACAAAGCATATATCTAACCTAGTATAAGTTAGATATATCAAAGACCCAATAATTTGACTGTACAGAGTTATATCCACTAACTCTGATGAGTTATCCCCTAACAGCTTCAAGTTGGAATCCATAAGAGTGGCCATTCCAACACCTCAAGTCATATTTCTCATCATACTTTCCCTGGTTGAGAAATATTCCTTCTGAGCCTTGCCATACTTCCAGACCTAGGAAGTAAAGCATCAATTTGAGATCTTTCATTTTTTTTTTTTTTTTTCATTTCTGCATTGAATGATCTTCTGCATATCTATCTGTGCCATCTCTCGTTGGATGGGTCTACTGATATGAGCCTCAATATCATTCGAACTCTGTGGTGAGTTCCTTCTTGCATCCATGTCATATGTGTATCATATTCAACCTTGTAGCAAAGGTTGAGATCCACATCACCCATGGTGATCATTAAGCTTATCAAATTATTATCGATCCTAGGTACCTATACAGAACCTGATTCATACTTCTTCTTTAATTACACCATACTTGGAGCAAACATCTTGTCGTGATTCTCTTCCCCTTTCTAAGAGAATCTTCTAGCCATGAGCCTTCTATATTTTGTTTGATTTGAAAATCTTCTTGTTTGAACATCCACCACTTGTACGGTGTCCATCATTCTTCATGACCTTTCCTACAAATCAAAATTAAGTACATGATTAGTAATACTTCATAATCATCAAAAGATAACCCATTATGCATACAGATATCATTTACATAGTGATGCAACTATTTTGACCAATATTTTGGCACAACACTTTCCCATATCCTGTATGTATACAGTGGCTATCTAGATTCCTTCCATCTCTACCAGAACATACTATCGAGAGTGTGCACAACTCTCAGCATGTCAGCAAAGAGGTTTCATTCTAGACAAGCAACAATGGAATGTTTGTCCAAACATATGCACATTAGTTGTATATTGTTCAATGCTCTATGAATGTTTATATTCTAGGAATACAAATATGCATGCAGGCAATATCATTACTATTTCAAATAGCAACTCAAATACTTATCTTTTATGTTTGTGTGGCTGCCTCCCGCTTGATCTTCTGTATGTCTTTTGAACTTCTATTCATTCTGTACCACTGTGCATGCTCAAGAGTCATCCTCATGATCTCATACACAAACATACACTCATTAGTATATTCTAAATGCTATCAAAACATTATAGTACTAAATAACCTTGAAAACGTATAGTCATGATTATAGTTAATAAACATTAGTATTCAAGATTTCAGGGAAGTCTTCTTTTACTCATGCATATCATTGATAAAAGATATAATATGCATAATCCCTTGATTACTAACTTTATGAATAAGCATAACCAATCATTCCAAGTATACTTATATAAGGGATCCTAACACAAGGTAAGATTCATGGGAAACATACCTGGATTAGTATACCTACTTGGTTATGTACAACATACCTAAACAACCTCTTCAATGATTTAGAGATCCTGAGCTAGAACCTGCATGTCTCATAGGTTAAGCATAATATAACAAAGTCATGCATACCTCGTAAGTAGAAGAAAGATTATGGATGAGTCTTTGTCTTCATGTTTTCATGGTCATGGAGCCTGATTTGTCTTTTGTGATGTACCTGTATCTTGTTAGCAGACAACCTCAACCTCACACAACACCATAATGCATTAGTACAATTATAAGTGTCAACACCCTAACCAATGAATATCTTCTATCATGCATTCATAATTTTGTTAAGGTGATACAACAAATCTAAAATCAAGATTGTACTAACTGTAATAACATGAAGACAAACATACCATAAACTTAATCATGAACAAATCTCAAAACATACCTTGATGAGTCATACCTATCGAGATCGCTTGTAATCTCCTTATGTAAAGCCTTAGCCTCATCTCCCTCTGAAACATGAACTCCTTCACTTATGTAGGTGACCAATCCATCTTCTTCTAGGATTAACCCTATCCACTTGATTTGCAAGAACTGGACCTGGAGATGGATTTGGGTTTGTCAGAGAAACCCCAAAAATTCAAACTTTGAATTTCAAACTTCCGAAAGGATATAAATATGCGCCTGGATGAGCTGATCAAACTGATATATTCAGAATTTGAAAACTGCAAAGTTTTACTCCTCAATTTTGCCTTTGAAACTTTCGGATTCACTGGACGTGACCCTGAACTGGGGTTTGATGAAGCCCACTCTTTTGCCCCATCAAAAATTTTGATCCAAAGCTCTAAGCTTCTATTTTTCTGAGGAGCTTCCAGCCGTGGTCACAGATTTCAAAAATTCCCATTTTTTACAGAAGCCCTAATTTTCCGCTTTTCTGATCAAAGTCCCGAACTAGGGTCTAATCAAGCCCGGCCTTCTGCCCAACCAAAAATTCTGATCTTGTTCTCTAAATTTCTATTTTGATGAGTAGCATCCAGCCGTGGTCTCCGATTACAAAAATTCCAACTTTCTTCAAAGCCCTAAATTCCGGAAGCCATGAATGAAGGTACCAAAAAAATAATTCTGTTTTGACAGAAATATGTATTTGATTGTTTCTGGTGTAACTCTGAAATTTTTGATCCACAGGGTCTGAAAAAGTTTTCTGAGATAGCCTGACCTGTTAGCTTTCCATCCTAATAGGTCTGACCTCAATTGGATGTTCTTAGAGAGAGTTATGCCAAATGTCGCAACGTGACCTGTTTTGGGAAAATACAGGAGAGCGAACTTGTACGGCATGCCACGTGTCACTGTTTGACCTTCGGCCTCTGAAAAAGTTTTCTGAGATAGCTCCGCCTGTTATATTTCCATCCTGACAGGTCTGACCTCAATTGGATTCTCTGAGAGAGAGTTATGCCAAGTGTCGCAACGTGACCTGTTTATGAGATAATACAGGAGAGCGAACTTGTACAGCGTGCCACGTGTCACTGTTTGACCTTCGGCCTCTGAAAAAGTTTTATGAGATAGTACAATCTGTGTACTACCTGTCACTTTTCACGAAATTTAATTTGGAGCTTCCTATCCCAAGTTATGACCTTTTTCCCAAGGTCACCTGATTTTGACTCAGATCTGGAAGAGGCAGAAACCCTATATTGTACAGATCATAAATCACAAAGTACAACGAATTAGAGGTTGTCCTTTGGACACAAGGTACCTGGAGATCTTATCTTCGTCCTGTAACAATTTCAGATCTGAAAAATGCGCCAAAACGGATTTATAGCGAAAGTGCTACGATGACTGGTTTTTGCTACGTAAAACCCTAACCTTCAAATTGTCGTAAGTAAAGCAAGTGTCTTTAGTGCCATACCTTGTCTTCCTTCAGGTTAGCTCTGATACCATGTTAAAATTCAATATGCTAAGACAGAAAATAGCAGCATTATATTCCATTTCACAATAATAGCATATACAGGATCACTGAAGAAACAACAAGCATAGCATAAACACAAGAGACAGAGATTTATCCTGGGAAACCCTCATGGGGTAGAAAACCCAGTAAAGCTTCCTCAATATAGATGACCAGAAATATACAAAGATGCAAACCCTAAGCATAAGCTCCTTCTTCTCCATAGCAGACCTCTCCTCCACAAGTGCGCCTTTCTCAAGTGAGTGTGAGTGTGTCGAATGAGGAACACACCTCCTCTATTTATACACTTCACTGATATGTATTTTACACAAGTACACGTAGGCTCGTATTTAACCAATGGGTTAAATAACCCACTACAACTAACTGGGCCGACCCCTCTAGGGTGGTCTAATAACCCTTTGACCCACATAACACATTTAGGGCCGACCTCCACTAGGGAAGTCTAATAACCCGAGTTACCACATTCCGACGGAGGAATAAACATCTCCGGATATACAATAAGATCTTCACGGAGGAATGAATCATCTCCGGAATAATAAAGTACAAATATAATATTCTTTGAAGTTACAATATCTCAACATGTATTGAAGCATTGGCTAGGATAATTGCATGACTGTATGACATATTTCTTTATGTGTAAGAATTTGTTCTGAAAACTATGAGATGTTTTCTAATCATGCAATTTAACTTGTTGTGTAGGAAAGATCGTATGCCATCTCCTACAAAAGAAGAACTACAACATTTGTTCAGCAACAAAATTATCTATTGAAGATATTGAAGTTCCCAGGATACGGGAAGAATGCCATGATCCGTCGATCATGAAGAACGATGTTTGGGATGCGGTCCCAAGAGCTAAAGGGAAGTCTATTGTGACTTCCAAATGGAACTATCAGATCAAGCATGTTGCAGATGGCAGCATTGAGAAATATAAAAGTGATGAAATAGAAGATGCACCAGATGGATTTCAAGACAACATGGTGTAGTCATATATGTCTGTAGAACATGGTATGGTAGGATAGACAGCTTTCTATCTAGTTTGGGCTTTACCAAGAATAAAGCGGATTCCAACCTTTTCTACAAGGTTGAGGAAGGCAATCCAGTGATACTACTTTTGTATGCGGATAACCTGTTTGTTACAGGTGAAGATAGATTGATTGCCGACATGCAGCGGAAGCTTGTTGCCGAGTTCGAGATCCTGAAGAGGTCCGGAATGATGCACTATTTTTTTTGGCATGGAGGTGTGGCAGAGTGATAGAATGTTCCTTGGACAAGGGAAGTATGCAGTAGAGATCTTGAAGAGGTTTGGGATGATGGATTGCAAGGCCATGGCCACACCTATGACATCGAATCTGAAGCTTCTATGTGATGCTTCATCTAAGCCGGTTGATGTCTCTACGTATCGTAAGATGATTGGGTCCTTGATGTACTTGACTAACATGAGACCAGACATTTGTTTTGTTGTGAAGACATTGATTCAGTTCCTGACAGATCTGAGGCGTGTTCACCTGGTTGCTGTAAAGCATGTTCTGAGGTAACTGAAGGGTACAGTGGATTATGAGCTCAAGTATGAAGTGAATCAAAATTTTAACCTGTAGGGTTATGTTGATTCAGATTGGGCTGGCAGTGTTGCAGATAGGAAGAGCACATTTGGGTGTTGCTTCAGTATGGAATTAGGTGTGATCTCATGGTTTAGCAGGAAGCAGTCTTGCGTGGCACTGAGTATAGCTGAGGCAGAGTATGTTGCAACCTGTTCAGCTAGCATGGCTACGGAACCTATTGTCTGAGTTATTTAATCTCCCGTTGGATGCTACTGGTATCTTTTGTGATAACCAGAGTTGTGTGAAGCTGTCCGAGAATCCTATGTTTCATGACAGGTCAAAACACATAGAGATCAAATATCACTATATCAGGGATATGGTGCAGAGAGGAGCCGTGAAGCTCCTGTATGTTGTGACAGACGAGCAGATTGCAGATGTGCTGACGAAGCCACTAGCCAGGGTGAAGTTCGAGTACTTCAAAGAGAGGCTTGGCGTTCTTCATATCGAGGACACTTCGAGGAAGAAGTGATGGACACATTTGTTGAAGCCATTTCAAGCATGTTGGAAGGAGGATCCTTCACATGGTTGTGGATGTAAGCGTTGGATGTTGATGAGCATCAGGATAATGTTCTAGTTTCTACTTTGTATGATCAGTCGGATCATTTGTATGTATATGTATGGACGCATCATCTTGGATGCTGGATATGATCAGTTGGATCATTTATATGTATGTATGCATCATGTTGGATGCTGGATATGATCAGTTGGATCATTCATATGTATGTATGCATCATGTTGGATGCTGGATATGATCAGTTGGATCATTCATATGTATGTATGCATCATGTTGGATGCTTGGACCATGTATCTGTATATGTATCAGGTGGATACATTGTATGATCAGGTAGATCATGTATATTGATATGTATCAGGTATGATCAGGTAGTTCATGTATGTTGATGGATACATTGTGTGGATCGTGTATCTATGTATCAGGTGGATACACTATGTGTGATGATATATATCAGGTAGATACTTGGTGTGCATCAGATGGATGCATTGTATGATCAGGATGATCGTGGATGACGAGCTTCTCTAGATGACATGCAGTAGGATGTTGCGGTGATGATGATCAGGATGATCATGTGTACATCAGGATGATGTATGGTGAGTATCAGATGATACTTTGTGGCCGTGGATCAGGTTGTGCAGGTAAGCATGTAATTTGTGCCCTGGGAGATTTGCAGATGGGATGTAATTCAGTGCCCTGAGACATCTGGCAAATGCTCTTTCGAGTTTTTGCTTGAGAGGACATATAATTTGTGCCCTGGGAGATCTGCAGATAGTCTTTCGAGGTTTTGCCTATGGCATGTAATTCGGTGCCCTGGGATATCTGGCAGATGCTCTTGCGAGGTTTTGTCCTATGGCATGTAATTTTCTCTTGGGAGATCTAGACAAGATGAAAAAGGCCTCAGATGCTTCAGCCAGGTTTTGCCATGACCACATGTAATTTTCTCCTGGGAGATCTGGACAGGATGAAAAAGGCCTCAGATGCTTCAGCCAGGTTTTGTGGTGGACCACATGTAATGTGCTCCTGGGAGATCCGACAGGTAGAGTTGTGTGCTCATAACAGCCTGGAATGCTTCAACCAGGTTTTGTGGTGAGATCACATGTAATGTGCTCCTGGGAGATCCGACAGGTAGAGCTGTGTGCTCGTAACAACCTGGGATGCTTCAGCCAGGTTTTGTGATGGATCACATGTAATGTGCTCCTGGGAGATCTAACAGGTAGAGCTGCGTGCTCTTAATATCCTGGGATGCTGCAGCCAGGTTTTGTGATGCACGCAATAAGTCCTGAGGATTCCACAGTATGGCCAGTGATGACGAAGACCTGCAGGTGGTGGGCCTACATCCAGTATGAAAAATGACTGGCTCTGTAGAACTTACTATGACGAGTAGATTCAGAGATTGATTGAGATAGCAGCAACAGTGATGATGATGATGACTCAATGATGATTATCCATTGACGATGATCCAGAGAAGATGACTTTTGCTAGAAGACCTGTGCTGAGAAATACCTTCCTAGTTAAGAGGGAGTGTTGATGTATATGTAACTTCGGAATGTATTTCATATATGTATGTTGTATGTACTCCTATAGAGATGGTATTATTCCTCTATACGGAATTGTCGTCACTTATATTGTAAATGTCGTAACTTATACTTGATGGGTTATTAGACCACCTTGTTGGGGTCGGCCCTGTATAAGTCATGTGGGTCGAAGGGTTATTAGACCACCCTATTGGGGGTCGGCCCAGTCAGCATTATGTTATGTGGTTAAGTTTGAGCCTACATGATTTATGTAAAAGGAAAGTCAAGTCAAGTATAAATAGAGTGCGGGAGGCACTCTATTTACTCACTCACTTCTCACTCATGCACTCAAGGAGGAGTGGTGCACTTATGGAGGAGGAGTATCTGCTGCTACGTTATGTCTATCTCTCATGTTTGGGTTGTATCATTGCTCTATCTATCTCTAAGGAAGTTATTGGGGTTTTTCATCTTTATGGTTTTCCCCAAGTACATCTTTGTGTCTCTTGTGTGCTTGCATTATTGTCTCCATGATTGATATGCTGTAGATATGTTGTACATGTTGTTCTCTCAGTTAAGATCCTAGATCAAATTGAAGTAAATTATGAAAATTTAACAAACAACAAACGGTAGTCCGAGTCTTCATCAGACAATGGGTTCTCTTCTTCCAACAATTTCCGTGGTCCGAAACTTGATTTTCCTCGCTTCAATGGTACTGATCCAAATGGATGGATCTATCATGCAGAATATTATTTCAGTCTGCATAATACTTTTGATGTCAACAAAGTTCCGCTAGCATCATTTCACTTGGAACAGGAATCGCTTCAATGGTACCATTGGTACATCAAGGCTCATCCAGAGCCCAAATGGTCAGACTTTTGCCATCTCCTTTTGCAACGATTTGGTCCTAGTGCTTTTGATGACTTCACTGGATCCCTCACTAAACTTTGCCAAATTGGCACTGTGAGAGAGTATCAAACCAAATTTGAGAACCTAGCCAACCACACCGAAGAATTGTCTGATGACTTTTACCGGAGTTGTTTTATCAGTGGTCTAAAGGATGCCATCCACTCTGAGGTCAAAATGTTCTGTCCCACTACAATGATGGAAGCCCTAGGGTTGGCTAAGTTGGCAGAAGACAAGATTGCATCCCAACAACGCTCCAAGCCCACTTTTGTTCCCTTCTGAAATATGGGTTCTCAGCGACCACCTATACCGCAGGATCCTCGACCGACTCCTATCAAGCGTTTGTCTGAAACAGAGATGCAAGCACGCAGAGAAAAGGGACTTTGCTATAATTGTGATGAGAAATTCACTCGGGGACATAGATGTGTTCAGCAAAAGCTCTACCTCTTGGATGTGGAGTCTCCTCCTGCCTCTGAAATTAGTGACGAAGATCCAGAAACAGTGGATGCTTTGGTCGACATTCAAGAACCGCCTATTGACCCTCTGTCTTAGGATGACCAACCAGAGATATCTCTCCATGCTTTAGCTGGAATCACCACCCCCCAAACAATGCGGGTCAGGGGTTACTTCAACAAAGCTTCCTCTTACAATACTCATTGATTCTGGTAGCACTCATAATTTCATTGACCCCCAAATCGCCAAACAAGCATATTGTTTTTTCCATCCTTGCTCCAACTTTGAAGTCATGGTTTCCAATGGGGGCACCTTAACTTGGAAAGGGAAGTGTCGAAATATGTGTATCTCTATGGGATATTATTCCTTGCGCTCTGACATGTTTGCCTTGCCCTTAGGCAGATGTGATGTGGTTTTGGGCACTCAATGGCTATGCACACTTGGCCCTATCTTATGGGATTTTGCTGAACTTTGGATGTAGTTTTCCCTCAATGGACAAAAACACGCATTGACAGGATTACAACCAGGTTCTCTCAGCATCATCAGTTCTCATCGCATGGAAAAACTCCTCAAGAAGAATTCACATGGTGTCATCGCTCAGATCCATTCCATTCAAATGCAACCATCAGCGGTCTCCACTACTCCTTTGGATCTACAACATATTCTGGATCGATATACAGGTGTCTTTGCTGAACCAGTAGGATTGCCACCTTCCAGGCCAGAAGACCATCGTATTCAGCTCCTTCCTGGTAGTGTTCCTCCCAACATCAGGCCCTATCACTACCCATTTCACCAAAAAACGGACAGTGAAATGCTCATTCGAGACTTATTGAAGCAAGGTATTATTCGCCCAAGCACTAGTCCCTTTTCTTCTCCAATTATTCTTGTTTGCAAAAAAGATGGGTCATGGCGCCTCTGCAATGACTTCCGAGCACTTAATCACCTCACCATCAAGGATAAGTTTCCAATTCCTGTTGTTGATGATCTTCTTGATGAGCTTCATGGGGCTCAATTTTTCTCCAAGTTGGATCTTCGTTCTGCGTATCATCAAATTCGGGTTCATGAGGATGATATCCCTAAAACAGCTTTCAGCACACATGATGGCCATTATTAGGTTTTGGTCATTCCCTTTGGCCTCACTAATGCTCCTTCCACATTCCAGGCCTTAATGAATAAAATATTTCGACCCTACTTGCCGAAATTCATTATGGTATTCTTTGATGATATCCTCATCTACAGTAAAACATGGGATGAACATCTCCAGCATTTGGATCTTGTCATGCAACTTTTTTCTGACCATCATCTCCATGCCAAGCAGTCTAAATGTGTTTTTGGATAGAAGGAAGTTGAGTATATTGGGCACATTATCTCAGCACAAGGGGTTCGCGTGGATCCTGCCAAAATCGATGCCATGAACAATTGGCCGCATCCTCAGACACTCAAGAGCCTTCGTGGTTTTTTGGGGTTGACTGGCTACTACCGCAAGCTTGTCAAGGATTATGGGAAGATTGCAGCTCCATTAACTGCTCTATTGAAAAAGGATGCTTTTACATGGACAACTGCTACTCAGTGTGCATTTGACAAACTTAAACAAGCTATGTGTACTACATTTATGCTAGCCATGCCCAATTTTTCCAAGCCCTTCACTATTGAGAGTGATTCTTGCGGCAATGGACTTGGTGTTGTTCTCCTTCAAGATGAACACCCTATTGTGTTCACCAACAAAGTCCTTTCAGGTAAGAATTTAGCTGCCTCTACCTATGAGAAGGAAATGATGGCTATTTTGCATGCAGTATAGAAGTGGCGCCCATACCTATTAAGGAATCATTTCTGCATCAAGACTGATCACCAGAGTCTGAAATATTTCTTGGACTAGCGTGTCTCTTCCCCGGCACAATAGAAATGGGTTAGAAAACTCATGGGTTATGACTATGAGATCACTTACAAGAAGGGTAAAGACAATATTGTGGTAGATGCTCTTTCTTGCACATTTGATGCCTAAGGTTCTCTTTCAGCTATTTCTATGCATGTTCCAAATTGAATGCAATCTGTTCAACAGGGTTATGTCAATGAGTCTTCCTTATCTCAAATCATCGAATGCTTGACCAACAACCTTTCTGCTGTGCCACATTACTCTTGGGATGGTGCTTCTCTGTGATACAAGGGTCGTCTGGTGCTTCCCCAGAGCACAGATCTTCAACAAGCTGTCTTCTATGAACTCCATGCTTCTCCATCGGCAGGGCACTCTGGGTTCCTCAAAACGTATAAATGAGCACAACGTAACTTCTTTTGGCAGGGCATGAAAAGGACAATTCAATAGATGGTGGCCGAATGTGATACCTTCCAACGCAATAAGGGTGAAACAACACTCCTTCCAGGATTGCTTGAACCCTTGCCCATACCTACATGGATTTGGATAGATATTTCTATGGATTTCATTGAAGGGCTCCCTAAATCTGGAAGGAAGACAGTGATTCTCATTGTGGTTGATCGCTTCTCCAAATATAGCCATTTTTGTGCTCTAAGCCATCCCTATACAGCCTCCTCCGTCGCTCAAATTTTCCTGGACTAGATCTTTCATCTTCATGGCATCCCTTTTTCCATTGTCTCGGATCGTGATGCGACTTTCACCAGTAATTTTTGGACAGAACTATTTCGCCACACTGGCACCAAACTGAAGATGAGTTCAGGGTATCACCCACAAACAGATGGTCAGACTAAAATTATCAATAAATGCTTGGAAACTTATCTTCGTTGCTTCACCTCAGAACAACAACATTAGTGCGCAAAGTGGATCCCTCTTGCTGAAGGGTGGTACAATACCTCTTACCACACTGCCTCTAAAATGACCCCATATGAAGCAGTCTATGGTTAGGCACCTCCAGCTCTTCTTCCATACACCCCCACCAGTTCACCAGTTCAGGAAGTTGACACGATCCTTCGAAACCACGATCATATTCTTCGCATTTTGCGGGACAATCTTCACATGGCAAGAAATTGCATGAAGAAACAAGCTGATCAGCACCGTTCTGAGCGCACTTTTCAAGTCGGTGATATGGTTTTTCTTCATCTCCATCCGTACAAACAATCCTCCTTGAAACTCAAAGGGCGTCATAAGATCGCTCCAAATTTCTATGGGCCATATCGGATTCTTCAGAAGATTGGGTCCGTTGCTTATAAATTGGAACTTCTTCCTTCTTCCTGCATTCATCCAGTCTTTCATGTATCTTGTCTGAACAAAGTTCTTGGCACCAAGATCAGTGGACAAATGATTTTACCCGAACTAGATAATGAAGGATCCATCCTTTTGGAGCCAGAGGCCATCCTCAATCGGCGCATGCGTCAGCTTCACTCTCGCTCTATCACAGAGGTCTTAATTCAGTGGCACGGCATGCAACCAGAGGATGCTACATGGGAACCACTCCTTCAGATTCAACAACAATTTCCACATCTAAAGCTTTGAGGACAAAGCTTTTTTTTAAGGGGGAGGGGATGTTAGGAACCCATGTCTTTAATTTGTTAGTATGTTTTTATTGGACACATATGTTTTGTAAGTCGTCCCGTAGTATTTGTTGATCAATAGTTTGTGTTATTGTTGTTGGCGCATATGCTTTGTAAGTCGCCCGTAGTATTGTTGATCCATAGTTTTTAGCGGCCCATGGTTTTGACCCATAGTATTGGCACCTAGACTTAGTAAATACATGGGTGTTGAGACCTATGAAGGCACCGTGAAGTTATTTGTATTGAGCTTGCTCATAGGAGGTTTCCCCCTCGAAGTGGCCTGTGATCAATATAAAAGTGATTCTGAGTTATGTCATTTCTACTATTTCGCATATTCATATTAATTAATTGTTGCAGGTGCATCACAATGAAGCTCTACAAGTTATTAAGGAAAGGATATTCAAAACGAAATGCCCAAGTATCAATGAGGCAATGGAAGAAATCAAAGAAAGACTATTTGAATATATCAAAGTACCCGTGAACCTACAACTAGAATGGGGGAGGCAGATAGAAAATGCCCTTGAATGCTATAAACTCGCCGAAAATGAAGAACAAGAAGAAAGCGATGAGGAGGATCCGTGCAACGTCAATATACCTGAGTCAGAGGGTGCACGCGATGTAGAGGGACCTCCACTTGAAATTCCAGACATGAGTGGACCTGTGAAGATAAGAAAAGTGAACATTGACACAAGTGAAGAACTGAAGTTCGCATCAATTGGTGATTACTAGGATGATTCCATGGTTGTGGAGATCGTAGACCTGCTACATGAATATCTCAATTTATTTCCGACAAAGTTTACAGAAATGAAAGGTATTTTGGGCGACTTGGGAGTGATGAAGATACCTCTCAAGCTAGGCACGAATCCTGTTAAGCAGAGGCCTTATAGAATGAACCCTAGATATAAATAAAGAGTCAAGGAAGAACTTGATAAGATGCTCGATGTGGGGTTCATTGAGCTTATTGAAGAATCAAAGTGGATAAGCCTGATGGTTATCCAAAAAAAGAAGACTAAAGTTGAGATCAGGATCTGCGTGTATCTCATGAAGTTGAATGATGCTTTGCTGTAGGACCAATTTCCTACTCCTTTTACAGATGAAGTACTAGACAATGTTGGAGGAAATGAGGCCTATTCATTTACTGATGGATTCTATGGATATCATCATATAAGGATTGATCCTGTAGTTAGACACAAGAAAACTTTTTCTACTGAATGGGGCTTGTTCCAGTATACAGTAATGCCCTTTGGCTTGAAGAATGCACCTACCATCTTTTTTAGAGTTATAGTTGCGGCATTTAAAGACTTTATGCATAAATTTTTAGAAGCATATTTTGATGGTTTGACTATGTTTGGTTTGCTGAAAAACTACTGTGAAAACCTAAGAATGATGTTAGCTAAGTGAATGAAACATCAAATTTAATTAAATTTAATGAAGTGTGTTTTCTGTGTGCCTTATGGTATTCTTCTAGGACACATTATGTGCAAACAAGGACTGATGGTTGATCCTACGATGATCACAGTGATTGTGAATTTACCTACACCAACATCAGTAAAGCAACTTTGCACCACGTTGGGGCACACGGGTTACTACAGGAAATTCATCAAGGGTTATGCATTGATAACCGCACTGATGGAAAAACTCCTTAAGAAAGAAGTGCAATTTATATGGAATGCAAAATGTGAGCATGGATTGGACACGCTAAAAGAGAAAATGGTAATTGCGTCGATCCTAGTTTTTCCAGACTGGGAGAAACTATTTCATGTCCATGTTGATGCTTCATGTATAACATTGGGTGTTGTACTAGCACAACCAAGAGAGGAAGGTATTGACCATCCCATTGCATTTTCGAGCAGGAAGCTCTCATCTACTCAAAAGAATTATATGACCACTAAAGCAGAGGTTCTAGCCATGGTATACACACTGCAGAAATTCAGGCATTATTTGCTCAGTGCACACTTCTCAATGTTTACTAACCATTCCGCTTTGAAGTACCTGGTCAATAAGCCAGTGTTAGGGGGGAGAATCTGCAGATGGTTGCTACTCTTTCAAGAGTATGACTCTGAAATTGTAGTTAATCCAGGGAAATTGAACTTAGGACCTGAACATCTCTCAAGGATTGAGTTAGGTGAAGAACCCACCAATCTAGAAGACAATTTGCCTC
The DNA here is from genome assembly GCA_027924585.1 of Larix kaempferi. NCBI lineage: Eukaryota > Viridiplantae > Streptophyta > Pinopsida > Pinales > Pinaceae > Larix > Larix kaempferi. The sequence continues at coordinate 6,200,212 of BSBM01000487.1, read as the reverse complement.
ACACGCAGAACTTGTTTACTATACAGATCGTAGATGACTACTATAAAAACGTTGTCAGTTTCTTGACTACTGGGTTGGAAATGACCGAGTTTACTACACAGCAAAAGAAGCAGCTTGTAGTAAGAGCAACAGACTTCACCATAATTGCAGGACAACTATACAAATTGGGACTAGGTGAAGTGTTGCGCGGATGTGTATTAGAGCATGAAAAGCCATTTATATTAGTTGATGCACATTCGGGTGTATCGGGAGGCCACTACGTAGGAAGAACCACTGTGCATAACATATTGCAAGCAGGGCTATGGTGGCCTACCATTCACAAATATGTAAAGGAACATTGGTAGAACTGCGATGTCTATCAGAGGACAAGAAATCCATCACAAAGAGATGAAATGCCATTGAATCTGCAATTGACACTTCATGCATTTAAGAAATGGGCCATTAATTTTGTGGGACCTATAAAACCACCAAGAAAAAACATTGGTGCAAGATATATTATCATTGCAATTGATTATCTCACCAGATGGGTAGAATCGAATCCAGTGAAGGACTGTAGCGCAGTCACTGCCGCGCAGTTCATTTTTTAGAACATCCTTACTAGGCTTGGATTCCCAAAGATTTTGATGAGTGATCAAGGCACTCATTTTCTGAGCAGAACTATTGAGGCCGTGACTGAAGAGTTCCAAATTCATCATCAGAGGAGTACACCATACCATCCTCAAGAAAATGGAACTATTGAGGCTTTCAACAAAGTATTAGAGCATGCGCTGACAAAGGTATGCAATGTGAATAGGGATGGCTAAGATCTGCACATTCCAGCTGTTTTATGGACATACAAAACTACTTGCAAGAAATTGAGTTTCCATACACCTTTTAGGTTGTCCTATGGATAGGAAGCAGTGATGCCTATGGAGTACATTGTACCCAGCTTGAGAATAGTTGCATTTACAGGCATGGAAGATAACGAGATGCTAGAAGAAAGGATTAGACACTTGGTTGGGTTGGAGGAAGATGGCTTCATCATAGGCTTCCACCAGCAAGTGTACAAATACATATAAAAAACATGGCATGATCGCCATATCAAGAACAATACCTTTCAGGTAGGTGATCTAGTCCTCTTGTACGATAGCATGTTTATGAAATTTCCTGGAAAGTTTAAGATGCATTGGCTTGGTCCATATACTGTTGTACATGTTACTAACGGTGGCGCAGCTCAGCTATCCATTTTAGCTGGCAAAAATCTACCTGGATTAGTCAATGGAAGTAGGATAAAACCCTATAGGGATAGACCTGCTTTGTAAAACCCTCAGTAGAATGAAGCTGGGAAGTGAAAAAAAAACAAGAGAGAAAAAGAAAAGAAAAGAAGAACAACACGCAGCTCGAAGCTCAAAAAGGTAGCTGCACAGATCCAATGAAGTAGAGAATATGTAAAGTTCAGAACCAAGCAGCTCGACATGGCGAAGTAACTACGTTAGAGTAGTGATGAGCCGCTGTGCAGTTCGACAGAGCACTCCAAGAAACTAGCCGTTAGAATGTCGGTCGAAAAACTAGTTGTTATACAGTGATTTTGCCGACGACCACTTGAGCATTTAATGTAGAAATAGCCATTTTGAAGAATTTAATGAAGGAAAGGACCCAAATCCGTGGAGTATTTGGACAATGGACATGCCATTTAATTATTTTCTAGCCATTGAGGGACGCGGATGGACCTCGCTGCACCTATAAATACTCCTGTATTTGCACTCGCAGGCGTTATCGAGATTCTAAAATTTTTCTTGCAAGCCATACTTGAATTTGTTTATAGTGAGTGATCAATAATCTCGTTATTATGTCAAGAACATCCAATCAATGTCTGAAATCTCCTTGACTGAACAAGAATTCATAGTTAGGGAAACTATGAGGGTGTTTCAATATGGTGGGATTGAAGGGTTAGTGAGAAACCCTGCTAAGAAGGTTGTTACCGAGCAAGGTCAAGTTTCCTGATGATCACCAAGACATTCTACAGCTATGCAAGATGAGGGAAAAGGACCAACAACAAAGAAATCGAAACCAAAGATGATGAGCTCCATCGTACTAGAACTTCTGCTGGGGGACAAGGAAATACCACTTAAGTTGACCCCCCAGTATATCTCGCCATGCAGAGGATGCACCGGCCATTAAGCTATTAAAGAATGCGAAGTATGAGATTCCGCTTTCACCTATCTCAAAGCATGTGAAGATAGAAGGAAATTTGGTGGGGAAGATTGCAGAGTGTAAGTTTGAAGACTTTGACCTACTTCAGATACAGAAGGACCCAGTTGAGCCAAAGTACAAAAAGTTTTAGCCAGATCAGTACATGTGTTGGAGGAAGGATGTGAAAATAAAATTTTATGTTGGTCATGCAGAACTGGTTATTGGGAGTAGTCGAATCGGGATTGCTCAATCTATTGAGGATCCCACACTTCGACCGAACACCAGAGATGAATGCGGTGGTGGGCACTCTGATGTCGCACACTCACCAAGGCTATTCATGGTTGGATCACAATGTCAAACTGAAGATCGACCTGATCCATCGCATCATGGGGCTAAGAAAGCGAGGTGAGGACCCCAATCAGTTATTTCAAGGAAAGAATAGGGAGAAGGAGTTCACTGCGAAGATGAAGAAAACACATATCATCATGAAAGGAAAAAGAGGCTTCGTCGCGGACGACATAGATGAAGAGGTTATGCAGTTCATAACACAACTGCTAGCAGGAAAGATTCTGCAAAAAAAATACCTACTGAAGTACCCGTTGGCGTAGTGCTCCTTGGGGCAAAGGCCGTGATGGGAGGAAGATTTAACTGGTGTTAGTACCTGTTAAATGAGTTTCTAGAAGAATTGAGCAATACGCAGACACATGGAAGCAACTTCAACTATACTTGGTTGATAGTGATGATTGTATTTGTAGGGTGGAAGGACCGAAAACATTATGTTGGTTTGGTCACTGACAATAATGATTATAGAGGAGCCCTTTATGCCAACCTATGGGAGAATTTGATAGCAGAAAGACAACACGCGTTAGTCGAAGTCTTGTACACATACTACGAGCAGCTGCGCGAAGTCATTATTGCCAAGCCGCATATATCAAAAGAGGTAACAACTAAATATATTCACACTATCAATTTTTCCACTGATATGCACTCTATCTATATTTCAGCAAAGGCTCAAAAGAAGAACTCGGAATGGTTCCAAGGGAACTATCACATGGGCGAAGAAGACATCGACACCATTATGAAGGAATGGATACCTGAATTTAAATTCGAAAGACCTGTGGAAATAGAGAGTGACTCCATGGAGAGTAATCTAATCCCTACACCTATTGTTGAAGAGTCGTGATCGGGAAAAAGGAAGGAAACCAAGAGTTATGTAAAGCCAAAGGTACAGAAAAGAAGCAGAAAGTTGTTAAGGGCCAGTCAGAAGCCAAGCTCCATGATGACTATTATGAGACGATCGCATCCATGGTCACTACATAGATGGAAGATCTATTAGCCGATAAAGATAAAAAGAATGAGGCGATTCAAGAGAGTTTACAAAAGAATCTCACCACGGTGCGAGGTATAACATAAAAGTTTGAGCAAGTACAACATAGCTTACCCTTACAGTGAGATTCAGAATCAGAAGGAACGTCAGGGGAAACTTCGCAATCGAATACAACGCCTCTAGCCCTGACCTTACCACCTAAGTCACGCATCATCAAACTTGACTAGCCGAGTGTAATATTACCACCGCGCGAACAGTTAGATTCGGGCGAGCAGGACATCCAACATGTGGATGTCGACATTGCGATGTTTCCAATGGAGGGTCTACATAATTTGCATCTGCAGGTTGTTGAGGAGATCCATGAGAGAAATGTAGCCGCTTTCAACCATCATAATGAGTTATATTCAAATTATAAGTAGTTGCAAGAATCAAGCTTAAAGAGGACCATGCAACTTCAAGATGAGCACGACCAACGAATGAGATTAGAGCATACAAACACTTCCGTAGTCATGGAGATAGTAGAATGCGACGAGTAGACAGAACCTGCGGATACTATCCTTAAGATGTGATCGATGGTCAGTGATCTTAAGGCCGAGATGAAAGATATGGAGACTAGCTACCAAGCGAAGATTGTTTCGTTGGAAGTGCAGAATCAGTCGAAGACACCACCTGATCAGCAACAGCTCAGAGCAGAAGAAGTGAAAGTTGCAGCAGAGAGTATAGCCAATGAAGTGGCTAAGTGCCAAACTCTACTGGACGAGGCAAGACAAAAATTTACTGCGCTGGAAGAGGACCCAGAGTTGCTATAACTCAAGAACACTTTGAAGGAAAAGCAAGACGCATTAGATGCTCTAGATGCAGAGGTGAAGTCACTGTAGCCAAGAGATAGACTAAAAAGATATCTAGAAGTCAGAGAATTGAAAAGAACAGTTCAAGTGTTGAGAGATAGGGAGACTGAAGTCAGGGATAAATCGTAGCCCCTGCAAGAGGAATCCCATGAACTAACACAGAAAATTGAAGAAACGTTGAGAGAGCTCCAAGAAGGACAAGAATCAGTGCTAGAGCAAGCTAAGGATGATATAACACCTGATGTATTGGAGACCATCAAGCAAATTGAGAAGGATACTAAGGAAACCATTGCAAAGCTGAGTGCAACCTATCAAGGGTTCACTGCTAAGTTAGCTTTGCATGGGGGTGAACAATTAGGAGAACCAGAAGTTGAAAGTGGCTCAGGGATGAGCCACATGTAAGTGTTGGGGGCCTGTTAGGCCTGGCCCAAGTAAGGCATTTTTGGAAAAGCAGTTTTCGATCTGCAAAGTTGAGCGCAGTTCAGCTGGATACTTTTTGGCGAAGACAGTTTTGGGAGCTGCGAAGTGGAGCACAACGCAACATTAGCAAAGAAAGGAAGACAATGCCGTGAAGAGATAGCACTGCAAAGAGCCTGATCCGCGGGGATCTGGTAAGGCAGAATGTTGGAAGGAAAACGACACATTTTTCGGTAAGACCATCGGTGGTCTATTTTTGGTTAAAATACTCCATGATTACCAAGCAGGAGGGTAAGGAGTAATGCGGAAGGAAAGCAACCGGTCACACGCGCAGAGGAAGCATGACGTGAACCGACCGCACAAGGTCGTTAGAGAAGGAACGGCAAGGTAAACGCGACAGTCGGCATGTGGTCGACAGGGTAGGCTGAAAGCGACGTGATCGCATGCAGAGGATGGCCATGATGGAAGAATCACTATCAAAATCCATCAAGTCCAGTTAAGGGATAACCACGACAATTTTGGGAAACCTTAGGGTTTTTTCCTATGCATTTTAAAAACATTACCTATGGGCATGATCTATAAGAAGGCACAATTTTGTAAGGGAAAGGGTTGTTGATCTCTATTAGTTGGGTTAATCTTCATTGTAAAATATTATGAGTGTTGAATTCCATTGTAAAGGCTCTACAAGCTACGGGTGTAGAGAACTGCAGAGAGAAACGAGAGTTTGCAGTTGAGTGCGCAGATTGGAAATGTTATACCCTTCCCGAAATAATATAACAATAGTTCCAATGGATGTAGCTCCCATCCTGGGGGTGAACCACGTTAAATTCCATGTTGTGTGATTGTTTATGTGTTTGAATCTGTATATTTTCTTACAATGAATGCTTAAGATCTCATTTATTAGTTTATATGTTCTTACTTTTATATGTATTCGCCATAAGAGTGAATATGGGAATAATATTTTAAGTATCGCATATGTGGATGAATGTTAGATGCATAAATCTTTCTAAGGCAGGATGAATGCATAACTAGATTGGGATAATACTTAAGTAAGTGAAGTTCACGTCGTGCGATTCACTTGAAGAGCAACACCGGAAGTGTGCAGTATATTGTAGGTTGTCATATTGCATAAGTCGTAAGATAAGCAACCTAAGGAAATTGATGAATGGATAGGGAATCCTAAGTAAAGTCGCTGAATTTTGTTAAGTCTGAACAGTAAGCATAGTTATTAGATGTGCTATCCTATCGACGAAAGACCGTCTGACATCGTGTAGTCCTTGGATGCGCGATAGAGTAAGCGTTGAATGTGAAGGAGTTAAGCTTCACATAGTTATCAGTTCACAGCGCGAGTCCCGCAGTGCGCTATTCATCAGATCGATTTACGCACTCATCACTTGGTTGTGTAAACCAGATTCCACAGCCCCCCTATAACTTTGCCTCGAGTGAGACCTCATTCTGTTCAAGACAGTTATTTAAGCCAACACATATGACAATTATTTCCTTCATCAAGTATCGAAAATGCTGTGAGATCCACCCCAAGTACAAAATTTATCTTAATGATGCACATACCCCAACAAGATTCCAATGATTTGCATCTATAGGGTGGTTTAAAGCCTAGATCAATGATTATGGCCTTAAAACCTTTGTTTTGGGCCAAATGCCAAAAAGTGTCTCTTCAATACAAAACCTTCTAATGATACCTACATCCCATTTAACTATAAATGTATTTTAGTGATGGTTTTGGTAGCTTAATAAATCTTCCATGTAATGTAAATCCTATAAGACTAATTTGCGGTTGAAGGGCCTTATTTTTCCACCCAATCCTAGTCAATGCCCTAATACCCATGTCTACCACACAAGAAATCTTGATGGCATCCATATCCCATTTGTTTGCAAAATATACCTTTTAGAGGGCTCTTATTGTAGTTCAAAGGCTTGATCGCAATCTATTAGCCCAAGAATATTTCTTTAGGTTCTTATTAAATATATTTATCTCCCAACCATGGTTAAGGCATCAACACATATCCATGATGCACAAAACATCATAATGAAATCCATATCTGACTTGAAGAACAATGATGTCCTATAGATGACAAGTTATGTGGTTTAGGGAATTGGTTATAGCACTTGATACTCAAATAATTCATCAAGGAACCAAGAAACTTTCTTTCCTCCTTTAACCAAGACTAGTTCCTTAGGAAGCCCATCCTTAGCATATAAGACTTCATAATAGTACCCATAATCCACTTGGATGCCAAAGACCACCTATAAAGGGCCTATGTTGTGGTTCGAGGTCATGTTCGTGAATTCCAAATGAGCCTTATAGATTCATTTATGGTGTAAGGCCCTTTATTTTCTACCTTAATTATGTTCAAGGTCCTTAGAATGATCCCTACATCACAAAAAATTATAATCATGCCCATATCCAACTTGTATAGAAAACACCCAGTTTAAGATATCTATGTTATGGTTTGTGACTTTTATCATTGGTCATTAGCTCAAAAATATTATTTTAGGTATTGATTCTCTTCATTTCTTAACCAACCATTGTCTCAGACTCATCCATAATGCATATAACTTCATAATGGAACCCATATCAAACTCTAAGAATAATGATCTCCTATAGATGGCATGTTTTATGGTTTGCGGCCTTGTTCATGTCCCTTTGTATTTATAAGCTTCATTTAGGGACTAAGGTCATTATTTTTATACCAATCTCATTAGCAGATACCCATCCCTACTATCCAAGGAATTATAAAAGAAACCATATTCCACTTAGAACCTAGATATGCCCTTTATGGTGCCTATGTTGTGATTTGAACCATTATTACATGGACCATGAGCCCTAGGAACTTCATTTCAACACTAATTACTTTTCTTTCATTGTCTTCCATTGGCCAAGTGCCTCAAACCGATCTCTCATATGAAAAATATCCTAATAGCACTCATATTAGCGTTAAAGACCAAATATCCCCATTAGAAGAATTATGTAGAAATTTGAATTATCGATCATGGTGTTAACCTTCATTTTGTATTCTTTTTAAAATACTCATATATGGCCTTAACCTTCATTTTGTATTCTTTGAAAATACTCATCTAGAATAATAAATTTATCATAAGGTAAATATAAAGATATCTCGGATACCTTTTCGAGGAGATAACTGTAGAAATGGATGTTAAAGTACATAAATATTATTTTATATTAAAAATAACACAAATGTATTTTTAGCCCGTACATTCTCATAAAGTGTATAAAAATTATTGTCCATGCTTAATTGAAAAACTTCATGGTGACTTTGGAAGGGGTTCATAAAGCATTGACCCCGGTCCAAAATTTATCGCCAAATTCATTCAAATGTGACAACTATCCAATTATATTTATAAATTATATTAGAGAATAAAGGCTTAATCATAATTGATTCGTCCCTTCAACTTGTGTGGTAGAAAATAAAAAGCAATAAAAATAATATCGATGAGAAATGTTTTGCAATGCATCTAGACACTTAATCTTGTATTGAGGATTGTAATTCTAAAATATAAACATCACGATTACTCCATTTCAAATTGTAATTAATTAATTTAAATGCTTCAATTTAATAGTCATGATTAAAACTTGTAATAGAACTTCATTCCAAACTAATTGTAATTAATTAATTTAAATGCTTCAATTAGTCATGATTAAAACTTGTAATAGAACTTCATTCCAAACTAATTATGTAATGAACTCTTTTAAAAGGATTTGGTTTTAACAAAAGAATATATAAAATTGAATAGTTATACTATTTCATTAAAGTTATTATAGTTTACTAAGTTAATGTAACTAATGTATTATATCCACTTAATATTACATTGAAAATTGTAATTCATAAAATTTTAAAGCTTTGAAAATTGTAATTTTAAATTATAAAGAATTCTGGGAATTATGATATTCCATTGAAAATTGTAGTCCAAACCTATCGCAGATTAGAAATTTCCATGAGAAATCTATTGTTTAATGGAGTGTCATATAATTATAATTGGAGTGCATAAAAATAAGGATAGAAGTCAACGTTTTTTATAGTTTTGTTTAATGTATAATGTCCTTTATTACGAAAATAAGTAAATTACTTCATGTAAGTCAATGTTTTCTTTGGTAATACTAATTTTATAATTATAAATTAGAAAATATAGTTTAGGAATGGATTTAAAAAATTATTTCAATACATTGATATAAGTGATAATATAGTACATTGCCATTGGTTATGCATGAGAGATCAAAGATTTTATTGATTTCAGATGTTTGCATTCCTCTAGTTTCGCACCCTTTTCCACTTCCGTTAGGTTTCCGTTCAACATTTCCGTTAGCGTTTCGTGCAGATCGTAGTGTTTTATCGTGTGGGAAGGAGACAACATAACCGCTTCTATCAATTGTACAGCTGGGGGAGACAGACTTCCAGATCCTGGAGAAGAACTTTCCGTCGAGCAGGGATCAAAATTGAAGTTGTTATTGCTATTCAAGACCCTTCTACGTCGTCATTCAAGGCTAAATTATTTTTTTTTATAAAAGAAAAAAAAAAGGATATGTAATTTTTTTTCTAAAAAATTCAAAAAATTTAAGATAAAAATAAAACATATTTTAATAAATTGGATTTATTTTGCTACTGATAAATCCATGTTTAAGATGAATCTAAACTAAAACTCAAATATTTGTTTGTACATTATAGATTTAGAGTTAAAATGAATTTCCACCACTTAACTTAGCTTATTTAAACCACCACTTAATCTAGTTTATTAATCCACTCAAAGAAGTCCAAAATCTGAGATAATATCTAAACACCTATCGGTGTAAAAATCTCATATATAAGTGGTGGTTAAGAAAAGAGGTATGTTTATTAAATAGAATATGTTTTATGTTTATATTGATTAGTTTTATGTTTATATTAATTAGTTTAATGTTTAGCCTTTGTTTAACAACCAGTCATCTCCACAAAACTAACTAGTTAACTATACCTATAGATGTTCACCGACCACTTTACTTGTGGTTATGCTAGTTTAAAAATAAGTTTACAATTTATTATTAAAAAGCTCGTAAACAGTAAATTGCTAAACAAAAATTAAGAAAATATATTTTGGCAAAAAATTTAAAACAAATAAGTTTGCAAAATTCAAAGTCAACTGTCAACCTTCCTTCATTTTTAAATATACTAAATTATCCTTATATTTGATTAACCTTTCTATTATGTCAAGTGAAATCGAATATATTTGAAAAAAAAATCCCGAAACTAAAGTAAATTAATAACGTCCATAACTTCATCTAAACTAATTTTAAACAAATAAAATTAAATAAATATTTCACATAACCACATAAAAATATTTCAATATTTTATTAACAATGTATAATTAAGAACCACAACATCTTTTAATATTTTACCATAACTGTGCAATTAAGAACTTAATTGCAACTTAACT